>JAJEJO010000791.1:420831-479354 GCA_020662805.1 Glaucomys volans | reverse complement strand
TTTTCAGAACTTCTATCTCTTTATTGAAATGATTTTTTGCTTCCTGCAATTGCTCTATTAGCTGATTATTCATAGCCTGAATCTGCTCTCTCGTCACATCATTCTCTTTTCGGATCATTTTAATTATGAACATTCTGAACTCCCTTTCTGTCATTCCTCTCTCACATTGTTGATTGTTTCTTTTGCTGAGAAGAAGCTTTTTAGTTTGAGTCCATCAAATTTATTGATTCTTATTTAATTTCTTGCCCTTAAGGGGTCTTGTTAAGGAAGTCAGATCCTAGGCTGACACGGTGAAAATTTGGGCCTACCTTTTCTTCTAGGAGTTGCAGGGTCTCTTTTTTAGTGCCTAAGTCTTCAATTCACTGTGAGTTGATTTTCATGCAAGGTAAGAAATAGAGGTTTAATTTCATTTTGTTACATGTGGCCTTCCATTTTTCCCAGCACCATTTGTTGAATAAGCTATCTTTTCTCCAATGAATGTTTTTGGCACCTTTGTCTAGTATGAGATACCTATATTTATGTGGGTTTGTCTCTGTTCTTCTATTCTGTACCATTGGTCTACATGTCTGTTTTGGTGCCAATACCATGCTGTTTTTATTACTGTATCTCTGTAGTACAGTTTGAGGTCTGGTATTGTGATGCCTTCTGCTTCACTTTTCTTGCTAAGGATTGCTTTAGTTATTCTGGGTCTCTTATTTTTCCAAATGAATTTCATGATTGCTTTTTATAGTTCTATGAAGAATGTCACTGAGCTTTTAATAGGAATTGCATTACATTTGTATAATGCTTTTGGTAGTATGGCCATTTTGACAATGTTAATTCTACCTAACCAGGAGCATGGGAGATCTTTCCTTCTTTTAAGGTCTTCAATTTCTTTCTTTAGTGCTCTGTAGTTTTCATTGTAGAGGTCTTTCACCTCTTTTGTTAGATTGATTCCCAAGTATTTTATTCTTTTGAGACAAATTGCAAATAGGGCAGTTTTCTTAATTTCTCTTTCAGTGGATTCATTACTGATGTGTAGGAATGTGTTTGATTAATGATTATTGATTTTATATCCTGCTATTTTGCTGAATTCATTTAATTGTTCTAGAAGTTTTTTGGTTGAATTTTTTGGATCCTCTAAATATAGAATCATGTCATCAGCAAATAGTGATACTTTGAGTTCTTCTTTACCTATTTGTTTACCTTAAACTTCTTTCTTCTAATTGCTAGAGTTTCAAGGGAAATGTTGAATAAAAGTGGTGAAAGAGGGCATCCTTGTCTTGTTCCAGTTTTTAGAGGGAATGATTTCAATTTTTCTCCATTTAGAATTATGTTGGCTTTGGATTTAGCATAAATGACTTTTAAGATGTTGAGGATTATTCCTACTATCCCTAGTTTTTCTAGTTTTTTTTGAACATTAAGGGGTCCATGTTGTTTTTTGTGTTGTAAAACAAACAAACAAACAAACAAACAAACACAGGGCAGGTCAGGCTCCCTCACTCAGATGTGTGTGAAGGAATGACTAAGATGTTTTCTGTAGGTCAGGAACAACAGAGCATGCATACTCTTATACCTGTCATATCATGTTGGCATGCTACCGACTTTATTTTAATTTCATATATAAACTGACCAGGACTTTCTGCTGCATGGATTGCTACCCATTGAATAAAGGCATGTCAGATTTCCCTATGGCTCCACATATTTTCTTCAGATTTCCAAATCTCGAGTCAACCTTCCTGGGATAGAGTGGTTGCAGAACTGTTGAATAGTTGGCAGAACCTGCAGCAGCCTAGTATAGAATCCTGTGCACTTGTGGAAGAAGATATGGAGGGGTGGCCAGCCATAAGTATGTGGTATCACATTCTGAGACTTCTGGTTATCTGGGCCCCTCCCCAGGAATTAGCAGAGACTGATGGGTTAGAATGACTTTGTACCAAGTGGGAGAGAGCCTGGAAAAGTGCAGTGCATGTACAGCAGCTGGGGCCATGGGATGGGTGTTTCTTACAGCCCTGAAAACAGAAACTAATGCAGCTTTATGAGAGACTGCCAAGATGAGGGAATTGCAAGATAAGAAAGAGACCTTAGAAGGCAAAATAAGATCACTGGAGGAGGAGCTCTCCATAACTTGCAAGCACCCTTCAGTCTCCCCCGTAGTGCTGATGGAGTCTGAGGAGGAGGAGAGAATCAACACCTGTAAGCCTGGCCAATAGTAATGCAGAAAATGAAACAACAACAGTTGATGGCTCCCTGCAGGCAGCTGGCAGGATTGGTCCAGGTAACCTATTTTATCATGTTCTACTTGTATACTGAAGCAGAGTTGATGGACTTGGGAAAGTAATCTAGACAGAAGCTGGGAGAGCCCCTGGGCACTTGGTTGTTATGCCTGTAGGATTTATGGGTGGATGACATTATATGTAGTGCTCTAGAAATGGAGAAGTTGGCCTCTATAATTGCTCAACCCTCCTTAGGGTAGAGAATCCAAAACTGTCAACACCATGGAGGCATTCAGAGAGGCCAAAGGACCCCATGGGCCCTGGGTGACAGCACCCAGGTGCTAGGTTGTTGATCCTGCACAACCTTGTGAATTAGGGGCACATGTCACCAAAGTAGGGTTTGGATGGGGACTATGGCAGAAATCTGAATGTCTAAGACAGCGTACTTGATTTTGGTCCCATCTGTGGAAAGGGGCAGAACTGTGGAGAAGTAGTTGGTGGCTGTGGATGCCAACTTAATAGCCATTGAGGGCTATTACCCAAACCATGCTTATTACTGTGACTACTACGTAGCCCATTGCCAGTTGGGTGTGTGATTGGGCCATAATGCTCCAGAGTGGCACTTCACAGACACCAACTCTAGCAAAGTGGGAAGCCTATCTGCAACAGCAGAGGACACTGTTGAAGACCCCTGTGCAGAGTGAGCTCTAGGAGGTAGATGGACCTGTTACCTATGTAGATGACCAAGTTGTTGTGAAACATGGAAACAGAACCAGAAGGTAAGGCACCTGTACCATCCAATGCTTAGTACACTGATAGTTCCAGTCAGGGACAGCATGGCTATGCAGCCAGAGAAAGATATCCTCTGGTTTGATCCCCATATAGAAAGAAGTAGTGAGTGGGCTGAGTTATGTGCTGCCTGGATGGTGGTAGCAAATGAGGTGTCCCTGATAGTGATATATATTGATAGCTGGGCAGTGTATCAGGGACTTACACTGTGCATTTCCACTTGGAAGTTAAATAACTGGCAAGTCATACATCATCTGCTGTTGGGGCAAGTTCAGTGGCAAGAACTCTGGGAGCTAGGCCACCACAAACTGGTGATTGTATATATCTTGTTATGGTACATGCACCTATGGCCTCCCCCAGCAAAGATGAAGTTGACAATTGGGCAAAAATGCACTGGTTAGAAGCAATCACGTGTACCTCATCCACTGGACTTAGATGACTCGATGGCTGCTTAAACAGCTTTTACATGCTAGTCAAAAGACTGTGTGGGTTACAGAAAAGGCCTGAGGCCAACTGGTGACATTAGCTGAAGTACAAGGAATCTATATATCTTGCACGACTTGCTCCCAGAAACATCCCTGATGACTTGGAGCTGACCTGGGTCAAATGCTGTGTGGGCAATACCTCTCCCAGGTGGCAAGTAGACAATATAAAGCTCATACCTAGTTCTGAATAGTGTAAGTATGCAATTGCTTGTGCAGATGCTGTGAATGGGCTCTTGTCTGCTCCTCAGTGTGGCACTCTGACCAAAGAGGATGCACACACATAAGAATGGGCCAGGTGCATAGGCATTACCTGGTCATTCCATGTGCCATGTAACTCATAGGCAGTGGGAATGACAAAATGGTACAATCCTTCCTGATGTAATATTGAGAGGTACTTTTGTGTTGTTCCTCTGACCAATTATGAATTCCCCCTTACTAATGCATATTGAGTCAGAAACACTTGGAAGTACCTCTGAAGGTTTGGTACCACCAGCCAGGTCAGCCATCACTGCCTGCAACAGTATTATCCATGTATTCAAAATTGGTCTATATTTTGCTGGAGGGATTGGGATTTGCCTTTGTACCTGTAACAGCCTTGTCTTTTCAAGGTGCATACAGGCCAATGTGTTGGTTAACTGAGAACACATATATGCTATTGTTGCCAGTCAATCTGCATGCTGGGTATGCACTGAAATGCTGCTGAGTGCTGCATATGGCCTGCTGTGGTGAACTGATCCAGCAGCAACCTCTAACTGGACTTGTTTGCAAACATAAAACATGACTGAACCTCAAAGAAACCATAACGTAAGCCAGGTGCTACAAACCCTAGCTCTTGAAACTGAGCAAGTGAAGCATTTAAACGGGGACTCCTTACAAGAATGGCCGGCTACCCTGACTCCATGGATATGGGACTTGCTTATCGTAGGAGGTACAGCTTGTGTGTTAGTAATTTGTTGTCGTGCCTCATATTCTTGTAGATTTTGGGAGCAAGGCCATGCCCTCCTCACCAAGGGAATGTCTTCACAGAAGTCATCTGTTACATAAATTGTTGTCTTAAATCTCTTGCCAAGCTTGGTCTTTTTAATTTGAACCAGCAGGTTCGGGGTTGTATTCACCAGACTGACACAGAAATGTAATCAATGAAATACATTTATTAGTTAGGGAAAAAGACAATAATAATAAAAAAGGGAAATATTTAAAGAATGCACCCAGGCCCAACGACCTCTCACCAATCAGCACTGGAAGATAGCATCAAAGGCAACACAGCAATTCTCATTGAAGCCATCAGAAGTTCACCACTCTCATCCAGTCCTCCCTTTTTATAGTTTTTTAAGTGGACATACAAGCCATTGTCTAGTGATGTGTAACCAGCCCCATATAATATTATAAAACTTGAGTTCCTGGGTCTGGCCAGGAGCTGAGTTCCCAAGGATATTACAGTTGTGTTCTGTTCCATTTGAGCTCAAAAATGTTCCAGAACATTCATGGGACTCCAAACAATGTTATATTTCTCATTTGTCCACTCCTTCTATTATTTTGAACTTAAGCAGCTCACCATCAAAAACCATAAACAAAACTATTAGGAATTTTCCATACAATTATACCATGAGGAACCCTGAAGGGATAGAATATAAGGAAAATGGAGTTGGTCAGGCTCCCTTCCAGATGTCTGGGAGGTCAGGAACAACAGTGCATGTGAACTATCATGTAACCTGTGATATCATGCTTGGCATGCTATTGGCTTTGTTTCAATTTCATATATGAACTGACCAGGACTTTCTGCTGCACAGATCACCCTCCCATCTATTAAAGGCATGTCAAATCTCCCTGTGGCCCTGCATATTTTCTTCAAGCAGCTCTAATTTGCAGTCTACCTGCCTGGGATAGAGTGATTGCAGAACACATATGTATTATGGTTTGAATATAAGGGGTCTCCAGAAAGCCTCTGTGTTAGTGAAGGAAGTGAAATGTGATTTTGAGAGTAATGACCTAATCACTGGACTAATCCATTTGATGAATTAGCAATTTAAATAAATTACTAGGTGGTAATTGTAGGTAGTTAGGGTGTGACTGGAGAAAGTGAGTCACTGGGACATGACTTGAGGATCATATATTTTGTCCCTGACTCCTCCCACTCCCTTTCTGTTTCCTGGATATCACCAAAGGAACAACTTCCCTCTGTTACATCCTTCTGCCATGGATTTCTGCTTCATCTTGAGCACAGAGCAATGGAGCCAACCAACCATGAATTGAATCTCTGAAACCATGAGCCAAAATTAACTTTCCTCCTTTAAGTTGTTCTTATTGGGTATTTTACTCACAGCAACAAAAAGCTGACTATTATGGTATGACTAAAAGAATATGTTTTTGTCAAAAGCGTACAAGATTTTCCATTTCTCTATATCCTCACAAACATTTATCTTTCCCATTTGGATAACAGCCACCCTAACAGGTATGAGGTGATATCTTGTTGTGGTTTCAATTTGCATGATGATTAGTGATTTAAAGCATTTTAAAAAAATACTACTATTGCTATTTTTTCTGTAGTTGTTACTTTCTTCCTCTTTTGCTTTCTTCCTTTGTGATTTGATGGGTTTTTGTAGTGGTAGGTTTTCATTTTTTTCTGTTTATCTTGGTGTATCTACTATAATTTTTTCCTTTGTAGTTACAAAGAATTTATATGAAATATCTTATAGTTTCAAGTCTATTTTGAACTGAAAACAATTTGACAACATAACAAAAACCTCTGCACTTTAACCTTTCCCCCTCATTTCATATTGATATTATAATTTACATATTTTTATGGTATATCCATTAACAAACTCTGGTAGCTATAAAAATTTTGTTTCTACAATTAATAATGTGAAAAGAGCTACAGAGTGGGAGAAAATTTTTTCCACATGCACTTCAGATAGAGTACTCATCTCCAAAATTTATAAAGAACTTACAAAACGTTATGCCAAAAATATGACGAACCCAATCAATAAATGGGCTAAGGAGCTGGACAGACACTTTACAGAAGATATATAGGCGATTAACAAATATATGAAAAAGTGTTCAACATCTCTAGTAATTAGAGAAATGCAAGTTAAAACCACCCTAAGATTTCATCTCACTCCAATTAGAATGGCTATTAACAAGAGCCCAAGCAATAATAGGTGTTGGCATGGATGTGGGGAAAAAGGCACACTCATACATTGCTGGTGGAGTTGCAAATTGGTGCAGCCACTCTGGAAAGCAGTATGAAGATTCCTCAGAAAATTTGGAATGGACCCACCTTTTGACCCAGTTATCCACTCCCTGGCTTAAAATCAGCATACTACAGTAATGGAGTCACATCAGTGTTTATAGCAGCTCAATTCACAATAGCTAAACTGTGGAACCTACCTAGATGCCCTTCAATAGATGAATGGATAAAGAAAATGTGGTATATATAACCAATAGAATATTATTCAGCCATAAAGAAGAATAAAATTATGGCATTTGCAGATAAATGGATGGAATTGGAGAACATCATGCTAAGTGAAATAAGCCAATCTCAAAAAACCAAAGGTCAAATGTTTTCTCTGATAAGAGGATGATGATACATAATAGGGGTGGGTGATGTGAGGTAAGAGAAGAATGGAGGAACTTTGGATTATGTGGAGGGAAATGGGGGGGTAGCAGTATGAAAGATGGTGGAATGAGACAAACATCATTACCCTATGTACATGTATGATTATATTAATGGTGTGAATCTATATTGTGTACAACCATAGAAATGAAGAATTGTACCCCATTTGTGTATAAGGTATCAAAATGCAGTCTGTAAAAATAAAAAAATAAAATAAAAAATAAAATTTGTTTTTAAACTTTTATACAAGAATTAAGTGTGATTTATACACTACTATTACGGTATTAGAGTATCCTGAATTTTGCTATATTCTTACCTATACAAAGAGTTTTATACTTTCTTTTGTTTTCATGTTGTTAGTTAACATCTTTTTCTTTCAGTTTGAAGAACCTCTTTTAGCATTTCTCATAAACCAGGTCAAGGGCTGTTGAACTCCACTCCCTCAGTTCCTGTTTTTTTGGGTAAAGTGTTTATCTTTTTCATTTCTAAATGACAGCTTTGCTGGGTATAGTATTCTTACCTGCCACCCTTTTTTCCCCCAGCACTTTGAATATATCATCTCACTGTGTCTTTTGGTCTGCAAGATTTTCATGAAAAAATAAAAATAAAAATAAAATCTACACATAGGCTTATGAAATTTCCCTTGTATTTGATGAGCTATTGTTGTTGGTGGTGTTGGTGGTCTGGGTGAGCACTTCTGAACTCCTCTGACTTTGGCTTTTGAGATTTTTCTCATAATGAATATTTCTTTTTTTGATTTTAATAAAAATATGGAATTCTTTAGAACTAATTGATTTGGATGTTTATGTCCTTTCCAGTTTGGGGTTTAATTTTTTGTCATTGTTTCTTTTTTGTAATGTTTGTATTAGTGTGTTATATGTACATAGTAGTGGGGTTCATGTTGGCATATTAATACATGCATAGAATATATTTTGCTCCATTTCAATCCCCAGAACTACTACTTTCCTTCCCCTCTTCTCCCCACTACATTACCTATTGCCTTTCCTCTACTCTACTTGTCTTCTTTCTGTTTATTTATTATTTTTAACTGGTGCTTTATAGTCATATACAAAGGTAGAACTCAATGTGGTGTATTCATATATGTACATAGCATAATTTGGTCAATTTCATTCCACAATTGTTCATGTTTCCCATTCCTCCTCTCCATTTCTCAATCCCTTTTGTCTATTCCACTGGCCTTCCTCCTATTTTTATGGAATCCTGCCTCCTGCATTTATTTATTTTTCCTTATTTCACTCTAGTTTCCTTATATGAGAGAAAACATTTCACCTTTGTCTTTCTGAGTCAGGCTCATTCCATAGCCTTTGGTCCTATAACAAATGGTCCTGTTAAAACTGGATATCCACATGTAGAAGAATGGAACTAGATCCCTATCTCTCGCCCTGCACAAAAGTCAGCACAAGTGGATCAAAGATCTAGAAATTAGAGTATAAACTTTACAACTGCTAGAAGAAAACATAGGGTTAACACTCTAATATATTGATGTAGCAACAACTTCCTTAACAAGAACCCTAAAACTCAAGAAGTAAAACCAAGAATCTATAAGTGGGGCAGCATCAAATTAAAAAGCTTCCCACAGCAAAGGAAACAATCAAGAGAATGAAGAGAGAGCTTACAGAATTGGAGAAAATCTTTACTAGCTACTCCTCCAACAAGGAATTAATATTCAAAATATATTAAGAATTTTAAAATCTTAACACAAAAAAAGCAAATAGCACAATCAATAAAAAGGTCAAATAACTAAATGGACGTTTCTCAAAAGAAAATATAAAAAGTGACCAACAAATATATGAAAAAATATTCAACATGCTTATCAGTCAGGGAAATGCAAATCAAAACTACATTGAGATTTCATCTCACTCCAGTTAGAATGGCAATCATGAAGAATATAAATAATAAATGCTGGAGAGAATGTAGGAAAAAAGTACATTCATATATTGTTGGTGGGATTGCAAATTAGTAGAACAATTTTGAGAAGCCATATGAAGATTCCTCAAAAGACTAAAAATAGAATCACCATACAACCCAACTCTCTCTATTTATCCAAAAGCACTAAAACCAGCATACTCTAGTAATACAGGCATACCAATGTTTATAATAGTGTAATTAAGAATTTCCAACTTATGGAATCAGTCCAAATACCCATCAACAGATGAATGGATAAAGAAAATATGATATATATACACATTTGAGTTATTCAGTCTTAAAGAAGAATACAATTATAGGATTTCCTGGTAAATGGACACAACTGGAGAACATCATGTCATTGTTCCTTTAAATAAATTTATTGTTCTTTCTCTTTTCTCTTTTGAAAAACCCCACAATTTGTATATTGGTTGATTTGCTTGATTAAAGTTCCTTAAGTCCTGTAGGTTTTTCTTTATCCTTTTTCACTTTAAAATTTTTTTCTTTTTAAATTTTCTCTCTAAATATGTATATATGTATTTGTGTGTGTGTGTGTGTGTGTGTGTGTGTGTGTTTAAAACTTGGAGTGTTTAAGTGATGTTTTTGAGGTTGATGATTCTTTCTTCTGCTTGACTGAATTTTCTTTTGTAACTCTGGGAGTTTTCAATCCAGTCATTGTGTTATTTACCTTGAGAATTTTTTTTGTTCCTTTTTATGATTCTTAGCTCTTTGTGGAACTTCTAATTTTTTATTCATGTACTATTCTCATTCTGTTTAATTGACTGTGTTTTCTTGTATGTAGCTC
Organism: Glaucomys volans; assembly: GCA_020662805.1. Lineage (NCBI taxonomy): Eukaryota > Metazoa > Chordata > Mammalia > Rodentia > Sciuridae > Glaucomys > Glaucomys volans. Next base: position 469,541 of record JAJEJO010000791.1, on the reverse strand, counting down.
ATGAACTTCTTTAAGATGATTATTTTGGTTTCTACTAGAAAACAAAATAGCACTACCTTCCTGTTTTACTAATAAAGATCACACCAACCTTTTTTGATAACCAATATTAAAATTTTAAATATATACAATTTGACAAAGGTGTTCAACTTTAAGAAATATACTCAGTAAAAGTAAGTGGACACATACACTAAAATGTACATATGAAGATGCTCAATATATTGTTGTTTATAAAATAAATACTAGGAAAACTAAACGTTCATCAATGAAAAAAATTGATGATGCCTTCACAAATACAGTACAATGATGGAAAATGAATCAATCTCGCTACAGTTAGCTGTATACGTGTGCACATGCACATTTTCAGGACACATGTATTCCAAATATGTGAGCCCATTTTTAAATGTTTTATGTGGTATGTAAGAAAATATATGCATAGAAAAAGTTTTCAAATAAAAATGTCAAGAATGTTAACAGCAAAAAAAAAAAAGATGATTATTTTGAATTCTTTGACAGGCAGTTGGTACTCTTTTACTTTGGTGTTACCATGTGTGCCTGATTATTTGTGATCCTTATGATTTTACATTGGTGTTTCTACATTTGAAGAAGTGGACACCTCCTCCACTCTTCACAGACTGTCTTTGCTAGGGAAAGTCTTACACCAGTCAGACCATAGAGAGGTTCTGGGCTGATCAGCTGACAGGGTTCTTGGTGGGCTTGCTACCAGAATCCTGAGGTGGGATGGTATGCAACATGGATCAGTGAGCTGGTGGACCTAGCATGTGGCCCACAGGGACAAGAAGGAAGCCGGGGGTAACAGGAACCAGTCTGACCTGGGTTACTGGATTAGGCCTGATGTTGGCATCCATGGTGAAATCAAATTCTTAGTTACTCTCTTTCTCCCTTTCAGAAGGTAAGTCTCTTGATGCTACACTGTGTGGGCTTGAGGGAGTGTTCAAGGGGGCAATGTGAAACTATTCCTCCCATTCTCTTCAATGGTCTTTTATCCATGTACATCCAGGTGCTTTAATTGTTTTACCTTATTCCTTTGATCTTATAAAGGTAATTTTTGTGCATGGATAATTGTTAAAATTGATGTTTTTGTGAGAGGATAAGAGCCAGAAACTTCTATTAAACTGTCTTTCTGATATCATTCTCCCACAGAGGTTCTTAAGATAATAAAATGATCAACAACCCAGAACACAAATGAAGCACAAGACATCAGAAAGCATCTCTACTCCTCACCTCAGACAACCATTGTACCACTTATAGGCTGCAGGGTTTTTATAATTTCTTTTACTGAAATATAGAGAAAATTTTCCAGAAAAGTTTTCTTCAAGAGGATATTTCTCACTCCACTTATTACTAGTTATTGCAAAAGAAATCATATATTGTTGCAATGAAAAGATATGGTAGTCACAAAGTATGGGACAACCTGATATTACAGATCCCTGGTTCTAAAGCAGTAAAACTCCCTTATGGTACCTGAAGATTGCTCTTACCCAAACATTTCAATAAATCTTAACCCAAGGAGACAAATATATATAGTATGTAAGATACTCTATAATGCAACAGCTGAATGAAAAGGAATAGATAATACTTTCTGCAAAAGTTAGATATTGATTAGTTTCTGGGCTGGAAATAAGTAACTATAAATAACATTTTTCTCAAGTAAATAGAATTTTTGCAATATAATATTTTAAATGATATTAAATTTATAATTTTGAGACATAAAAATTGCTTATTGGTTCATGAATGTCTTTGTTCTTAGCAGATAAATTGAAATATGTTGGGTGATGTTATACTTTCCTATGGTTGAGGAATAATGTATCTGGAGAGAGAGATTTATAGAAGAGATAAAAAGTATGCATAAGCAAATATGGCAAAACAGTAATAATTGACGAATGTAGATAAAAAGAATGTATCTGTTGCCTGGACGATTTTTTCAACTTTTCTATAGACTTGAAATTTTTCAAAATGGGGTCATGGGGAAACAAAGAGAATAATAGTCAAGTTGTTATGCATTTTAATTTTAAGTGCTGTCCACCACTTCTAAACCCCAAAGTACACAAAATGAAAAAAGAATTAAAGATATTTATATAGCAATAAAATTTGAAATTTTGCAAAAAGTCACTCATTTCAGAAAATGACTATCACACATCATAGGTTTGATTTCTCAAGGAGAAAGGAAGTTTCCACATTCAAAGACATCAAATTAAATACAGAAAAGAACCACCAATGGTACACTCTCAAAAGTAGTTTAAACCCTTGAAAATAATCTATGTATTAGCATCATTCCTGAACCATGTGACTTGCATGACTCTCAACGTCATCCCAGAGCACACTCTGACTTAATTCCTTCCATCCTGGTAGGACTTTTCATTTACTTACCTGATGCCTTTTAGGGCAGCAGCTGTAACTTATTTTTGTTCATTCATTCATTCATTCATTCGTTCATCTACATATTTAAAAATTATTCGCTGAATGCCTATTATATATTAAGCACTATTCTACATGCTAAAGATATTATAGATTTTTAAAAGGCAAAAATTCCTGATCTCCAGAGCTTGTCCTTAAGTAAGGTGTGAGGGAGAAAATGAACAAGTCAAAAGATCATAGGCTATCTGAGGATGAGTACTATGAAAAAGTAATGAAAATGGAGATGGGGGAAGGTATATATTTAAATTTACTTGTCAGAGATGGAATCATTAAGAAAGTGATAATTCTTTTCCTTTCCTTTTGTTTTTTTGTTGGTGGTGGTTTATTTATTTATTTATTTATTTATTTATTTATTTATTACTATGGATAGAACCCAGGGCACTTAACCACTGAACCACATTCCCAACTCTTTTTATTACTATATTTATTTATTTTGAGACAGGGTCTCAATGAGTTGCTGCTAAATGAGGTTGACTTTGAACTTATCATACTCCTGCCTCAGCCTCCTGAGCCACTTGGATTATAGACAGTGATAATTATGAAGGAAGTAAGGGAAAGGATCACATGGATATGTGAAGAGTGCAGAGGAAAGAGTGTAGAAGATGCTGAGTACGTGTGTCTGGAGTCTGAAGAGACAGTAAGGAGACTCATTTGGCTAAAATGGCATAAATCAAGTCAGAATCAGGGAAGTGTAGGAGCAAGGGACAGAAGAAGTAAAGACAGCAAGAATGAATACTTTTGATATGTTTTATAGTAAAGTAGAGGTGATAAATAGTGCTCGGTGTAGTAGGAGTGGGAAGAACCATAGTATTTTCTGGCTGGCAGCAATGAGTAACTCAAGAAAAAATATTTGTGCTTGAAGAGGGTAGAGAATTGTCCTAGAGTAGGCAGAAGAGTTGATCTTTGGCATAAAAGTGGAGTTGTTGACTTTAGCTTGGATTAGAAGCAGCTCACTGGCGATAAGTTATAGAAAGTTGGCGAATGGACAAAGACGCAGAAAGCTGGTGGAAGCTTGCTGAAGTTCTTGAAATTTGTTTCTGGTTGATTCTGTTTCATGTATTTTCTTTCTTTTCCTCCAGTAAAATAACAACTTAACAACTGAAAGTTGGAATAGACTAGAAGTGTTAGAAGGTTAAGGCAAGAAAAAGTATGAAATACCTTCTAAGAGAAAATAATGTGAAAAGTAAGGTTAGTGTAGAATTTCAGGGCACAGCTGAAAGCTCACTGGAGGAACCTTTCTTAAAACGAAAACTCACTCACGTCACGTCTAACAACGCAGATGCAAGCACAGTGTAGCAGAGAGTTGAGTTTTTACAGTGCATTACTTTACCATGGCTGCTATTAAATCATTACTAACCTAGTGACTTAAAACAACACAAGCTTATTCTCTTATGGTTCCAGAAGCCACAAGTTCTAAATTAGTTTCATTGGGCTAGAGTCAAAGAGTTGGCAGGACCAGTCTCTTTCTGGAGGCTCTCATGGAGAATCTGTTTCCTTGTTCTGTGCAGCCTATAGAGAGGCTTTTCTTTGTTCATAGTCTCTCTCTTCTCTTTTTTTTCTCCCCTCCCTTCATCTTTTAAAATGGTGGTATAGCACCTTCACATCCCTTTCTGCTCACATTTTCACATTGCATTCTGCCTTCTCTACCAACCTACTCTGCCTCTGACTTATAAGAAATTTTGTAATTGCACTTAGGAACCATTTCAGCAATATAGAATAATCTCTGTTCAAAATTTTAATTTAATCATATCTGCAAAGCCTCTTTTGCCATACACATAACATGACAACTAGGGACATCCTAGAATTAAGACTTGGATTTCCTTGGGGACCATGATTCAGTCTCCCACTATTAAGCACTATTAAGGTTTGGTCAAGCTTGTATGATAAAGGGAGAGAGGTGGCAATGCATGCAAGGGAATGATTTATATGATAGACCATTGAATTGAACCTCATAAGAAGGAAATTGAGAGTACAAAGAGGTGAAAATACAGGGTAGATCCTCCAAGACTGCAGAATTTTGTGTTTGAATGCAAAATAGGAGTTCATAGAGCATGAAATGTTTGAAACTGAGGTTGTGGAGGGATGAGGCTGAGGTAGAATGGAGGAAAGGGTCATTGGTCATTAGAGAAGTCAAGGGACTGGGATCATTTGGGTGGAGTAGGAAGATTAGCACGATTGATGACAATGACAGCATTGAGGAGACTGACAGTGGGCCAGGAACTAAAATGATTTTAAGGAAAGATGTATATGTGTAGAGAAAGAGCGAAACAGAGAAAGAGCACATGAATTAGAGTGATAGATGCCAATTATTTTAAAGTTTAGTGACCTTAGAATCATTTTTATGCATTCTTTTCATATCACAGATGAGTTCTATTAACATTAAAGTACCTCCACTGCTAGTGATGTTTTAAATTTTAATACTACTACATTATCACATAAATTCAATCTACTGTGAGGATTAGACCAGCTCCAAAATAATTTACATTGGAAATATCAAAGTGACCACAGACAACATTTATAATGGACTGTTATCTAGACAATTGCTGTTGGAGTGTGATCCACAGACTAGAAATAATGCATCACACAGGGGTTTGCTATAAAGATAGAATATCAGGCCCCACTCAGATCTAAATAAAAATTTCCATATTAACAAGATATCCAGGTACTGACTTGCAAGGTTGAGAAACAGTTCAGACTCTAGACCTGAGGAATATGTGAGTAAAGAGAACACATGATATTTTTGGTTAGCTCTATAGGAAAAAGGGAATGTCTCTCAGCGTTATTTCCACTCACACTTTAACCAATAGACTTGATAGGATTTAAATAGTTGTGGGGAAATGAAGCATATGAGTTTAATATTTGCCTGGGGTCAAGTTTAAGTAATAAAATTGGAGCCTAGATACTAACTGGCTAAACATTTTTAAAGTGAAAGGTTGGACAATTCTCTCACCAGTGTCCTCTGTGGTCTCTCTGAGGTCCTAAGAATCTTTTAAAATGACAGATTTGCCTTGCTTCCAATTCCCTGTGCAAATACATGCGGCACACATCCAGGAAGTTACATGTCCTCTCTCACACGAGTCATTGATTTTACAATTTGGCAATGTACTGGTCTCCAGATGAACTTGAACATTAGCTGTTTATTTCTTCTTCTTGTGTGGCTCCAATAGGTTTACTATTCTTTAAACCCACATTCTGGGAGTATAAGAAAGTTGAGAAAAGGGTTGGCATGTTACAAAGTTAGAAAGATTGTTAACATCATGCACAGCCATAGAAATGACAAGTTGTACCCCTTTTGTGTACAATGAACAAAAATGAAGTCTGTAAAAATAAAAAAAAATTTAAAAGATTGTTTACCAAAGAAAACATTATTGGCTGTACATGGAAAATAAAATATGAAATTTATCTTCATATTATTATAAGGACTTCATATAGGGAACAATTATACAGATAACTAAAACTTGAGTACCTGTGGTCCAACCTATTTTCTCTGTAGCTTAAAGTAAAAATATTTTATTTATGTATGGCTTTGCTTTCTAAAGTGAATGTGTGACTTTTTTTCATCTACCATTCTACGCTGTTCTATCAAAAGCCTAATATAAAACTATCAACTAATTATAAGTTTGCATTATAGCATTGTTATAAAATTCAGGAGCATATGTTTTAATAATCTTGGTGGAGAGCTTTTAAATTATAAAAAAATGAAAAATCACTCACATAAATTTACTCCTTTGCTGTGCTCTTCATCATCATGCATTTCACTGACTGCTCTACCAGATGACTTTCTAAGGCCAGTTACTTATGGTGAATCTCCTGTCTGTTATTAAAAACGATATGAGGGGATTACATATAGTGTATACATATCATTAGAAGGTGGGGTGGACTATCAAAATAGTATAGTCCTTGAAGAAGGATGGAAAATAAGTTGTTAAAAATACACACTCATTTAACTAACAAGAGGGAGAATTGAATCTTATTGGGGCATCATTGCAACTGAAATAAGATAGGAAATAATGAATTGAATAGTTTTTTTTTTTCTTTTAGTTGACAAATACCCAATAATTAACCCCTTAAAACTTTTCCTGCTTATTACATGTCTGTTGTTTTTCATTGTCTCCAATAACATGTCTTATAAGAATGAAAAGATTGTGAAAATTTTTTTCTCATAGACTGGTACTGGGGTGGCTTACATGATGAATCACTGGATTTTGTGACAATTCTGTATTGTGAAATGCAGACTGTACCCCAAAGTCCTAGTTGGTTTCAGGGATGCACCTGCTTCTGAGAAGATTCTTTAGGAAAAAACATGTTTTAAGATTTAATAACTGACATGACTTGGTGGATAAATTGGAGGACAATAAGAATAAGAATGAGGAGTCTGGAGTCACAGGGTTTTAAATAAGGCTAAATTTGGCCTCTTATAGAATACAGATTTCCAAAACATTTGCACTCACAAATATTGTTTCTTGAAATCTTTTCAAAGCTATTGAAAATTGAATAATGAATAATTATTCATTATTGAATAATGTTGTTTAATGCTTGTAAAATATTCATCAAGTAACATTTCATACTTAAGAAACAAGTACAAATGATTGGGAAGAAATCTGTTCGCATAATTTTCATAATTGGCTTAGAGCCTTTTAAAATTTTTTTCCCTAAGCATTTTTATATTTTTAAAACTAACCAGCCAATAGAAATCTATAAATTGTAGAACCTGTACTCAATACCACTAGTATTTAAAAAAGTTTGAAAACAAAATAATTTTAACAATGTATATAGAATAATTGCTGGGGCATAGTTTAAGTGGATTAGGGGGTGCTTTTAAAATCATGATAACAGATTCTCTGCCATTTTATAATGAGTTTCACTTGGGTAGTGGCTTGCATAATCATAGTACCAATGACACATCAGTCTTTTATAGACAACTGAAAAACTATTGTCTCTCGTCCCAGCCTTCTTTTGGGAAACCATAATTGTCTTACCTTCCACCTCCTCTCCAATTCTCTGCTCAAAGGAAGCTTGTTTACAGCTCCAGATGAAAAATATTAACTGATGTTAGAGCAGCCATTTAACAGGAGATTCTACATGTAGCCAGGCTCATTTAAAAAATAACAAAATGATAATAATTTTAAGCATAATAAAGAAACTATTTAATAATTTTATATTTTATTACTAATTTGACATTTTATTATATACATTACTCAGGTTATTAGTATTTTAAATACCAGGAGAAATGTAAGTACTGGTCTGTAATTTATGGAGACCTCAGGACACAGTCTGCCTGCCTCTTGGTATCCTTAGGGGCAGAGACTGATGTGTTCCATCTCAGACAGAAAGAGAACCTAACCCTGTATCCCTTAGCTTCTCTGAGACAAGATCAGTAGAATTCCTGAAACCACAAGTGACAGCAGTACCCCTTGCTTCAATAAAACCTGAGAACCAGGAGCCCAGACCTCTGCAGCTAGCCTGTAGGCTGACCACTATTACAGAAGAAAATGAGATTCTGGCTTTTTTTCCTGTCTCTCTCACTCACTGTGGGAGCTGAAGTCTTCTTACAACTCTCAGGTACCAGCAACCACTCCACTCAAGAAAGTTAGTTATCCCAGACTGGGCCTGCCTTCTTGATCCCCCTTGTTTTGAGGCTGTACTGAGCAGCTACTGGTTCCTCTAGTTCTAAAGCCTGAGATGGCCATTGTGGAATTATCCAGCTGCTGGTCATGAAAGTCTATCTAAATATTCCCCTTTTTATAATAGTAATAAAAAAAGAAAGTAGGTTAAATCAGATCTGGGAAGGGAGGATCACAGTGATGCACAAATGGACCACCAGCTCCCCACAATGATCCTCTATACACTGCCCTTAAAACCAAACTCCCCCATTCACTCTCCTAAGAAGAGTATATACTCTCTATTTCCCCAGCTACTGATGTGAGTTCAGATTTATAACCTCCTGGTCTGGGTCAATTCTGCAACATCCCCACAACTGTAAAAGTATTATATATTATATTATGTATATATATATGTGTTACAATACTAATATTAAAGTATTACATATTGTATCATTATTGTAATTAGTAACAATATATAATACTTATATAGTATTAAAATCCTAGAATGCTTTAAGTGAATTAAATTCAGCCCTCCAGTACAGGCCACTGGGGACAATCAAGGTGAGAATCAGAGGGTAAAAGAATTGAACTTCATTGTGTACAACCATAGACATGAAAAGTTGTACCCCATTTGTGTACAATGAATCAAAATGCAGTCTGTAAAAATAAAAATAAGAGAATTAGACTCCAATCACCTAGTACTATATAAAACAAACCAAAATATGCCCACAATGTTAAAATACTAGGCAGAGGTTTCCAGGGGTATCTTCCTATGATTTCTGATTGAATGTAAATAAGTGTTCTATCACCCTACAAAACTTTCAGACAAACGGCAGTTTATTTCTCAGGTTAGTCCGATTGATTACACATCCCATGATAGAAACAGGAAACTAACGCATCCAAAACTATCCACCTCCCCTTCTCAACACTTACACATGGTAATGTCAGAAAAGCAGAAGGTATGGATCCTAGTTACCCTCAAAACTTTGAGAAACGTGTGAAAATTCATAGCCATGATTTCCCGATCATAGTTTTAACCTGATTCTGAGAATTTTTAGTCATTTTATTCAAAATTGATGTAAGAACAAAAACACTTCTAATTTTCTAAACTTGAAAAAGTTTTTTGCTGTTTTTTATTTAATTTTATAATTCAATTTTCTTCCAGCGTGGAAGGACCTAATTTACATAAATCCCCTTACCTCTGACAGTGGAATTCTAAACAAAGCAATCAGCTTGGCAGATGAGTCAGATTTGCTTATTGTATTGTACGCTTGCATGTTAAAGAATAGTACTAGCTCTCTCTTGTTATTTATTGGTGTCAAGAGGTACAATTTAAAAATCTTGCTCTAATTTTTTTTCATTCCTATGACAGGCAGATTGCTTCCCCCCACACCTCCTTGAACGCTTACTAAATATTTGAGCATTAAGAAACCCTAATTTCTCCTCTTAGAATTAACTAGAAACATTTATTTTCATGCAACTTTTTAGACAAAGAGAACCCTTTATTTGGAGGGGCTTTCAGGTTTTGAATAAAATGAGTTTAGGTAAATTAGCTGTTAAAATTACTATTATTATGCTCATAAAAGCTGCTAAAAATAATCAGTTCATAGGGCAAAAATTCATACGTATATTATTTTCTTCCTGACACATATTTTAAAAACTTGGCCTAGAATAGAAGATAGATGTGTTTTTTTAATTGGAACAGATTTACATTTCCAAGAAAATGACAATTGCATCCATAAATCTTTAATAGCATTGGTATTTCCATAAACAAAGCTTTCTAAACACATAAAATGACCAACGCCCAAAGACAATTTGAGTTATATCTGTCTGTCTTTGCCATCCAAATCAAGGAATATAGGTAAGCAATAACAAACACCAAGCTACAAACTGCTTTCTTTTTCACTCCTAAACATTTTTTGTTTTGTTGAGCAAATGTGTCCCTCTCTCTAGTTCATAGTGGCCGCCTCCAGCTCTTCTCAGTTCCCATCAGAGCAGCAGCTATTTAAACATGAAAAATAAAGCTCTTCCAAATGACAAATCTTTGTTCATGTTTTCAAGCATGGAGGCAAACATTGGCAGCAAACATGAACAGCAATGAAATTTGAAATTTACTTCATTTCACCCCTATTTAGAACCAGCAAGATGTTGATTGGTACAGTCCCTACAAAGATAATCACCACAAGGATATGTATCTCAGTGGCAAATGAGGCCGATCTTGCCTTTCTAAAACATCAGCTATCTGCCATTCCTTTAAATATACAAAAAAAAAAAAAAAATGAGACAACGAAGCTTTGCTTTATACTTTATATCAACATTTCCTAATCCACGGATTGAAGAAACTCTAATACTTTACCTGAATTCCATTTTTGGCAATTCCAGGCTTTTCCTTTCTGTCAACTGAGTAAATCCATGCACTTGGTGCTGGATAACACTCTCGAGTTATTTTTTGTTATTTTTAAAGAAACATTCAATAACCTAAGTTAAATGTGTTTCCATTGAATTATTAAATGCTGCCTTACATTGAACAATACTTCATAGCTTACAAAAATAATTTGTATACAACTGATCTGTCCTTACTAACAGCCTCCCAACTAAGGCAGAAGAGATGTTGTCCCAAGTGCAAATAAAGAGCTTGGGCACCTGAGAAGCTCAACCACCTTCCTCAAGACAATAACCAAAAAATGCAAGATTAGTGCTGACTATAGTTATCTAGTGCTGTCCACTGGAGAAAATCACCTTTCTTCTGGAGTCTCATTCGATATTTATTTCTTTTGAGCCTTCCAAAATTTCTTATACTTCAGACAGAAAACCTGGAGCAAAATATGGTGGTTTTATATAAAGGGACTTATATAGAAGAATGTACATGTTGCTAAATAATGGCTTTATATTTTAGAACAACAATGGTGATACAGATGTGGGTGGAAAATCCATATAACAATGCCTATAGTTATTTTTCTAACTCATCTGTATAATGCTATTTCTTTAGTGATCAACACTCCCCAATATTATTTATTTGTTTTCTTCCCTTGTCAATAAATTGTTGGTGTGGATAGGAATGGCAGCTTCAGGAGAATGAGAGTTAGCTTTGAGAAGATCGCTTTGGAGTCAATTTTACTGTGTATGATCAGAAAATGTATATGTGACCAGTGGTACTTTTCCTAAGGTATATGTTTTCACTTACTTCTCTTGCTTTATCCTACAAAGAGAAGGGATCCTTTAATGAAATGGAGATCCGTCTTGCACCTTTGCAGCTGCTTTTCCATTTGGTGTGCAGTCAGCTGTGTATTTAATACAAATATTGCTTCAGGATTTCCAGAGAAGATAAGAAGGCTGCTGGTGTTAGAATGCAGTGCAGAGAGAGTCTGCACACAGGTAGCCCAGTGAAATTTAGCTTGGTGAATAATTACCATGATGATCATAATTAATAATTATCTTGTGCCAGTGGAGAATTGTACTAATTGGTAATCTCTTCTCTTAAAAGTCCTAATATTTTATTTCTGCTTATTGCTAACTATCAAGTGGAATGCTAATGGAAATGTGGATGACTGGTATTGTAATAATTATAACTGTAATCACATTCAGCAGCTAACCTCTAATTAAAATAAATCAGATGATGTAGTGAATTGGCTACATAGAGTTGTGTTTCCAATAATATATCTTATTGGGAAAAATTATTTTCTCCCACAGAAAGCCTTTGAAGATCAGATTTAAAATTGTGTGGATGTGTTGTATTTCTAAGGAGATGTTTTCTGTAGTAATAAGTAGGTTAATTGCATATTCATCAGGTGATGGTATTTCAGGATAAACACAAGTTAGCACATAATAAGTACCACTATTTCTAATGCAATTATAATATTGTTACATTGCAATTATATTCAGGTCACTCTTGAATGTTCAGCCAGTAATGAATATGCAAACTTGAAATTTCTTGACTGGATTCTTAAAAGCAATCAAACAAATCTTCTCATGTGATTTTTAAAACATTGAATTGTATAATTAAGAAGGGATCATGTTTTATTTGTATTTGTGAGAATGTTTCAAAATGATAGCTACAATTAACAAGTATATATGTTGTATAAATATATATGAGTGTATGTGTATATATATATACATATACACATAGATATGGATGGATAGATATTCTAAATATCAGTCCAAGCTATTTTGAACAGATCACTGTTTATCACTCATCATCAAGAAATCAAATAAAGGCAAGAAAGATAGTAATAAATGCATATGTGCACATCTTTGTGTGGATAGAAATGAAGAAATAAAGACAGGACAATCTCCTCAAAAGATAAATCTGAATGACAACTAAATTTGATATTTTAGAAGCATTTTGTGCTGCTTTCTGATCTTTCATCACCCTACTACACACCCAATTTTCATTCATTCAGTCAGAAAACTTTTTCTAAGAACTAGATAGTAAATATTGTGGACCCTATGGTCTCTATTGCAAAAATATAAATATACTGTCTTAAAGAAAACATTTATAGCAATAGGTAAAGGAATGTGTGGCCGTGTTCTAATAAATCTTTATTTGCAAAAACAGATGTTGAGCAGGATTTGGTGCACACATCATAGTTTATCAATCTCTGATATAGTAAAAAATATTACCAGGTGCAGTGGTGCACACCTGTAATCCCAGTGGCTTGGGAGACTGTGGCAGGAGGATTGCAAGTTCAGGGCCAGCCTCAGCAACTTAGCAAGGCCCTAAACAACTTGGTGAGTCTCTGTCTCAGAGTAAAATAAATAAATAAAAAATTAAAAAGGCTGGGGATGTGGCTCAATGGTTAAGCACCCCTGGATTCAATCCCTGGTACCCAAATTAAAAAAAAATTATAAGCTCTTCTTATATATCAAATACTGTTCTAAGTGCAAGAGATAGATTAAAAAGTCATAAGAGTTCTTTTTTATTTTTCACTCTTATGAATGCCTACTGCATTTATGTTAGTAAGCTAGTGGGATCCAACAGGGAGTGAGATATATTTTCCTTGACTTGAAGAGGTTTAGAATTTGAGGAGTACTTACATCAATGGCAGTTATTGTGGGTTAAATAGCATATGGACCACTAAAATATCTAGAAAGTGTTAGGGGCATTCAAATAAAGAAAATATAAACTGCTACCTTGTATGATTTTATCAAGATAGTACCATTCAAAGATTTTCAGTATTAGTGACATCAAAGGCAAAGAACTGTGAAAGAATAGGACCTAGTAGAGACCTCATGACTGTCCAGGGAGGATGCTAATTATAGAAGTAAAAGCTAATGACAATGAGCCTCTAATGTTGGTTGGGACTGGCTTGTGGAGGTCCTCAGTTCCCATATTAAAGACTAACTTTATTTGTGGCGTCTGGTGGGAGAAAGTGAAGCAGTACAGAACATTTGTAATGGCATGATAAGGTCTGAAAAAAAAAAGAATGAGTGTGGGGACAGTATGGAAAATTGGGGAGAGAAAGCTTTGTGAGCCTATAGGTTAAGAATACAATTCAGAGTGTAATATAACAGCCTTTTAAGATATAATGAGGGCCTGAGCTAGCTTGCTGTCCAGGGTAATGGAGAAAGAGATGGCTTCTAGGGTCTTTCTCCAGAGGGGGTTAGAAGATCTTGGCCTAAAGTAATTCATCTTGCTGAGCCAGATCACATTCCGGGTTAATGTATGTAAATTATTTAAAATTTATGAAAGTAATTGCCTTTGGAATGAGATGGGAACGAGACTGATGAGGACTTCAGCTTCATCTGTAATATTTTATAACTTCTTATTCTAAAAAGATGTGAAGGAAATGTTAAAAATTAGCAGGTCTGTGTGGGATTATTCTTTGATCACAGTCATATTTCTTGGAGGCAAGAAATAAATTTTCAATCATTTTAAAAATAGTTATGTTTTAAGGGTGTACTGGTTTATTTCAAGCCAACTTTTTCTCACATGTTCTCTAACTTTGCCACATATTTTTATTATTGATCAAATGGTAACCTTTTCAATTAAATTTTGTTTTTCAATTAAAGGTTCTGTATAATAGAAAATGTTTAAGGTCATTTTCTGACCAAAAGTTTTGTCTAAAAATTTGTAATTTGGTTCAATAATATGTACAATGCTTTGTAATCTATGGAAGTAGAGTTTTGCCAATAAAATCAAGGTATATTTTGTGCTCAACTGAAAAACATACACCAAAGCTGGGACAACAAATAAACAGACCGAATATGCTAAAAGCATCAGCCAAAGGAAAGCACCAAAGCATGAACATCTTTTAAAAATCTACATGCATATTAACCCCCCCACATACACACACATTATATGTGTGCTTCTCAAATAATTCATATATGTATAAGTGTGTGTATATATATATATGTACATATATATATAAAATCAGAACATTGTTGGACTTCCTTGTAGGTATTTTATTTTTTTCATCAATAGGAGAACAGTTTTTTTAAAAGGATATATTCATACAACAAAATATAACACATCCATGAAAAGGAACAAACGTAATCTTTGCAACAACCTGGATAAACCTCAAAAACATCATGCTAAGTATTATGGTTTAGATGTGAGTTGTCTCCCAAGAGCTCGGGGGTGAGATAATGCAAGAAAGTTTAGAGGTGAAATGACTGGGTTATGAGAGCCTTAATAGAATCAGTGCATTAATCCACTTGAATGGATTAACTGAGTAGTAACCGTAGGCAGGTAGGGTGTGAGTGGAGGAGATAGATTGCTGGGAGCATTCCTTTAAATTCTAACTTCACACCGTTGGTTGTTCCCACAGTCTTTTCATGTTTATGGTATTATAACTCCAGTCCTGTACATGCCTTCTGTTTTTTCACCTCCACTTAGAAAGAGGGTCTTTTGCACTTTCCACGGATCTTTACTAAAACGTTCACTTATCAGTGATCAAGGAGCTCTGCTTTATATCAGTTTTGAACTTTGTAGGGTCCATAGTCAATATAGGAACACTGGAAAGTGCACCCACAGACAATGAAGAAATGCCCTCTTGCTCGAAGAGTTGAAGAGAGGTGTGCTCCTGAAAGCCCAGAAGATTGTGGGAATGATGAGCACAGACCAAACGGCCCATGTGGATGCCAGTAAAAAGGCAAAGAAGCTCTTCACCAAATGATGGAACCTGGGAAAATAAAGCAAACCCTTGAGGATTGACTCCAGCACATCTGTTCCCCACTTTGCCTGATATCTCATGGAGGCTGCTCTTTGTTTTTCCCTTGGAGATCACGCAGGAATCAACTGCCAAGCATGCCTTACACCTCCATGCCATCTAATTATAGCCTGTAACACTCTGGAGTGCTGACAGTGCTGAGCTATTGACTCTTGACACTCTCTAAAGCTCTTAATTATCTTTTCACATAAGCCCCTTTCAGACCTGTCAACTTCTTTGTATTGTTTATGAAGAAAAAAAAGTAGCATACTAAGATTTCAGGACTATGTACTCAGAGCAAACTTGCAGTTACACTTAGGAGTGCTCTTGACTAACTGTGCACTCACACACAGGAGCAAAGAGTGAACTACGGCTGCCTGATGAGAATTCTGATGCTAACTTGGAAGGGGGATGAAGTCAATTTAATCAGGCAAAATCAAATTAAGCCAAACTTTAATCAGTCTGTCTCTAAAGTCATGTTTAACCTTTTCTTCAAATACATGCATATATATACATATACATATATTATGCATATGCATATATATACATGCATGTGACTAAACTTATAAACAAGGGTACAAATGTTTCTAAAAATTCATTCAAGATAAATTCTCAGCTCATCATGGGATTAGGTAATTTCAAAGGATATCCTAGCGTTACCTTATTTTGGAAATTATTTTGTGTAAACATATATTTAAGTCCTTAGAAACTGCTTACATATATTTATCATATTAGATGTTCAAATAACCCTGAGAGATAGAAAAGTACCATTATTGCTAACTGTGACAATTTCAGATAAAAAAAGTGTAGCTCAGAGATTTGAAGTGATTTGCTCAAAGTCCTCTAAAAATTGGAAAAATGAAACTTTTCAATTTAGAAGAGTTTAAGTAAGCACATATGGAAAAAATCATAAATAATGAAAATTACCATTGCAAATCTCTTTTACATCATATATTATAGAAAATATAATCCACATATACACCGTGTTCCACCAAGGGCAACACACTTGGTTGCTGGTGTTGTCTTGGATGTTGCTGCTGCTGCTAGTCACTTCTCCCAGGACTCAATCAATTACTGTTTTATTGGTAGAGAACCAGGTGGTGTATTTGGTTGGCAGTTAGAACCATGTTGTATCTGAAAACCCCACATCACCCTCCAGATGCTGAGATGCTCACACCATTAAAGTTAACAGGAAATATGGCCAGTCGAAGGAGGAGGAGATTCATTTTCCCTCAGAGGAATACTGTCTCCCTCCACTTTCATTTAAATTATTACATTTTCTTTTTCTCATTTTTTCCCCTGCTGATGTATATGCTTGAAGTCAAGTAAATTAAATGGGCATCTCATGCCCTTCTACTGTACCAGGCCTTTGACTCTAATTTTAGTTCTTTCCCCATCATGTTCTTTCATTCATTTCTTCCTTGTTGATATGTACTAGCAAATGAGTCTGATGCTAAATAAAAAACACAGATTTCTTAACATTCCTTATTGAATAGGAAAACAGTGAAAGCTATCAAATGCTTTAGTCCTACAAGTAAAAGTGAGAACAGGAGAGCAAAAAGAGATCAGGGATCACGAAATGGGAAAGAAATACTTAAAACTCAAGCATTATGCTTTATGAATGAGAGGAGACCAATTTTAATTCAAAGGGGTTCTCTCTCTCAGTGGTGTTTACCTCCACTTACAGAGACAATGTGAATGAAGAGCAAGGGGGCTTAGCTAGACAATAATGCTATGATGGACCTAAAAATGCAGTCCAGGTCCTTGCATGGCCAAATTGGGGCCCTTTGCATCAAGAAAGCACTCTGCAAAATAAAGGGTGCAAGGCAGACCTAGGGGTAAGAAAAGCTCAGAATCTTAAGCAAATTATCTAAATCACTGAGCATCCATTTCCTAATCTGTAAACTTAGAAGAATGGTTACATAGTTCACAAGGTTGCTACAAAGATCAAATGTGGAAATATGTACACAGCACATGTAATATGTCGTTTGGCAATTTCAAGCCTCATCTGCTTTCACCAAAATCTTGCAAAAATGAAAAGGACATATTAATCCACAATAAATTGTCCAAACTACCAAATGCATCAATTCTAATCTTACAGTTGCCTTTAATATTGACTCAGAATAAAGTGAAGTCCATCAACATAGTCATGACCACAGTCACTCATATTATATAATGTAATATTACAAGGGATTGAAATGACAGGAATTTTAGCAACCAATATAAAATGATAATGTTGTTTGTGTTGCTTACACAAGAAGTTTATCTTTTATGGAAAGGGGGGGCATCATTTTTCAAGAAACAATACCAACCTGAGTTATAAATTCTCTTGTTTCAAAATTATCTATAGAATCAATTTTCAGACATTCATGTATTTCCATTTTAAGAAATGTCTTAGGGTAGAAAGACATAAAGGTTTAAAATCTTCAAACTTAACATAAAAAAAAGTGGTTGAAAATTTTTCTCTATAAAAACAAAAATGAGCCCATAGGATGGAGATGTGTATGTGCTGTGATGTGGTGATCGTCTGCTCCCATGTACTTCTTAGTTGAAACTTGGTATATCCTCCTTACAACAGAGATAATGTGGAGTAGACACCAGAGAGGAAAGCCTTACTGTAGCTCTACCTAGACAAATCCACTATCAGGAGCAGTTTTATATACGGGGATAGAAAAGAAGAGGAGGCCTCCAGGCAGAAGTTAGCAGCACGGAGGTAAAGTAGAAAGGCAGCAAAACTCAAAGGAACAAAGAATTGAGCAGAGAAGAGAAAGCTCAGCTTTAAGTTTTGATCTACCTCTCAAACATTAGCTCCCATCTGATCTCATTGGATGTGAAATGAGGCACTTAGGCCCTTCCTAGCAAGTCACGTCATCACCAACAGTCCCACTTGTATCAAGTAGCTTTCATATGACATTAGGTAACTTGGCTTTATTGGGAGTTTGATGTAGGAAGATGTATGAGAATATAAACAATATTCAGAATAAGTGGAAAGACCAAGTATATATGGATCATGGTTCACATAGGTAAATGGTAGATATTTAGTCTTCATCTCACAAATAAGATGTGTTAAAAATAGGTCTATAAGTTGATGATTCAGAACTTAGAATATTTTTTCTTAGAAACAAGATCACCAATAATGGCACTTTTTGAGACTAGCCTCCACATACCTATTTTATGCACACTCTAGCATATTTTACAATGCTCTATTATAGGGAACAATATAAAAACTTTGTTCTAATTTGATTTTTTGATTAGAACCTCATAAAATAGATCAAAATTTGTTAAATTGTGCATATTAAACTTGTGTAACTCATCATATGTTAATAAAATTCAATAAAGCTGTTTTTCAAAAAAGTTTGAGAAGACATAAGGAAATCCTTCCTTCTCCTGTCTCATACATCACATAAAAGAAGAAGATAGTAAATTTCAGTTTCTCTTATCAGTGCTGAAACTCAACTAAACGAAAGTTATAGAGGTCTTTGTGAGCTGACCTCACATCAAAATAGAATTTAAATTGTCGTCTTAATCTTAACACTTGGTCTAATCTACCATCAACATATTTGGAAATGAATCAGTCATATTCAGAATTTGAAAATTGACTGTACCTGTTTATCAGTAATTATCTTCTTTAATTTGTTTACTAATCTATGTTCATTGTAGGAACAATCAGAAAACAGGAATAGGCAGGAAAAAATCACATTTAATATTGCCTACAGAGATCCTCTTACAATCAACTTTTGATTTTAGTTCTAATTGGATAATATGAATACCAACAAATCAAAGTGGTATGAGAGTCATAAATGTTCTATATTTGATTTTGGAAATTCCCTTATATTCAAATTTTGAATATAGGGCAATTATTCACACATCAAATTACTGTTATCTTCCTGCCTTGAAAAAGTAATTATTTCATGATAACAAAAACTTCTTTTTTAGCTCCTTATGCACTAGAATAAGTACTAGTTTTGTGCCCCTATTATCAATTTACCTAAATAAGACAAAATTTCAATAAGATGATTTTCTTATTCAGAGTTTTCTTCCTACATCCACACTATGCAGTAGTTACAACCACTAACGGACTCTCCCACTTAGAGACATGCGCAAACAGTATGCCCCATGGTCTAGTTTATTAAGATTGTACTACTTTATGAGATTAAAAAAAAGGAACAACCACTAACTTGATTGTTTGTTTACTATATATAAATGCACACATACATTATATATAACATATATATATATGTTACAGATTCTATCATGATCTCTTCAAAATTTACTGTCATGATTTTTTACAAATCTCTGAGGAATAAGAATGGTGCTGTTAGTAAAGCAAAAAATACAACAAATCACCTTTGCCTCTCCCTTCACTTTGCTTTGGCTTCCCTTATTATCTTTTCCTTGCCATGTCTATTCTTTGTTCTCATTATTTTCTCTCTCCCTTTCCTTCACAAGGACACAGCCCATTAGCGAAATTCCCAGTCCCTTTACATACTCAATTACATGGTCTTTTCTGACTATTACCTCTAATTCATCACCACCACAAAAATTTATTGCTGTTATCATCTAATCTTATCTTCAGTCAATTTTACAGAATAAACAAATTTGGAAAAGACTGGCTTGGAATCTACTGGAGAAAGAGTATTATCATTTGGGAAAAGAAATGGACTCTCAGACAAAACATCCTTGCATTGTAATCCTAACTCTCATTAACTAATTATGTGACTCAGTTACTATCTTAAATGCACTGCCCTTAGATTCCTCATCTATAAAATGGTGACAGTAATATGTACCTTATAAGTGTCTTGTTCTTTCTACCTTTCATCATAACCTAAAGTAAAATCCAAAACCTGAGAGTTAGCTCAGGAAGTTCCTCCCTTTGACTAATAGTGGTCACCCACTAGAACTTCAGGATGGATTACTTGCCTTTTCATCTCAGTTGCTGTGTTAGTCAGCTTTTTGTCACTGTAACCAAAACACCTGACAAGAACCACTTAGAGGAGGAAAAGTTTATTCAGACTTACGGTTTTGGAGACTGGGTCCATGGTCAGCCAACTCCATTGCTTTGGGCCTGAGTTGAAGCAGAAGGGCTCAGAAGGGCATAGAAGAGGAAGGCTGCTTGGGTCATGCCAGGAAGGAGAGAGAGAAAGACACAGAGAGAGAAGGACAAATATAATCCCTAAAGGCATCACACTCCACCCCCACGCTCTGCTTCATCCAGCCATGCCCAACTTGCCTACTGTTACCACCCAATAGTCCTTTCAAATTATTAATCTATCAAATGGATTAATCCACTGATGGGATTACAGCTCTGGTAATCTAACCATTTGTCTCTGAACATTTCTGCATTGCCTTACTCATGAACTTTTCTGGAGATACCTCATATCCAACCTATCACAATTGTTCTCTTCCACTCAGCTATTCCCAAACTTCTCTACAATATCTGACATATGCTCAGCAACCTCATAATCTTCTATCTTCACTTCCTTACAAGCTACTATATACCCAGCCAGAAGCTCTGGTTTGGTCTATAGTAGATGAACAGGAAGGTCACTGGGGTCAAACACAGGAGATTCCAGATTTGGACTGCACCATTTATTATCCAGCTAACATTAGGAAGCTACTTCTCCTCTTTTTGTTATAGTTTCCTCAACTATAAAATTGAGTCAATGACACCAACTGCTCAGGGTTGTTGTATGATTTAGACATAATAAATATAAAGTGCCGGTGCTATACCTGGAGACAGTAGGTGTCAAATAGTTGAGGTTGTCACCTTTTACAATGCCCACAAGTTATTTTACCAGTTTGATTCAAATTCATTGTATAACTACTAACTTATACATAACTACAAACTTACACATTGTATAACTTCATTGCTAACTTGAAATTAACAAAAGGAAAAAGTATTCACTTGACCATAATAATAATGTAATTGCTTATCAAGAGTTAAAGAAACCTCTTTGTACATACTTATGTACAAACGTGAGCAAGTTATATTCAATTACTAAGCCAATATTTCCCAGTTCAAGGACTGTCAGAATTGTGGGGTATGAGCTTAGTTTTAAAGTTCAGATTCCCAGGCCTCATCCCACACTTATTGAGTCAGAATTTCTTTGGGGGGACCAGGGAGCCGAAATCTGAAATTTTAACATACTTCTCTTTGACTTTAATTTTCACTGAAGTTTGAGAACTACTGCCAAGTGAAGGCCATTCACATGAAAGTGAGAAATGAATTTAATTTGAAAGGTTCCCAGTGCATAGAATTACTCTCTGATCATGAATATGGAAGTGTTTTTTGGTAAATAAACAAAATGTAAAAGTTATAAGGAATTAAATTGTGTGGGAGTCTGTGACTAACAAATCCATAGTTGACATTGTAGTATTTATTTATAAAAAAATCTTTGTGAAATGCAATGATGTGGTACTTGGGGTACTTGGAGATGCTTATGATTCAGCGACTGGATGCCTTTCATTCTTGTGCCTACCACCAACCCAGTGGACCAATTTCCCTCAATCATGGTCTTTTCATGTCATGAATCCCTAGATCCACATGCCTCAAGAACCACAAAACTATTATTCATCAATTTATTTGTTAACAAGTTTTATTTTCTAGAACCTTTGTCCATGAAATATCTCTTGCCTAAAAGACCAGGATATTGCTGTTCACATATAAATGGCTCTATGGGTCACATTTCCCACAATGGATCTAGAAAAGTTCCCCTAGATGGGGTGATCAGCAGCAGCTATGCTTTCTTGCAGAACTTTTTGCCACATCACTGGAGCAGCAATTTTCCAGAATGTCGAAGGCCAAAACAAGGTCAGGAGATCATTGGAAATGTTCTCTCACCCACATAGAGCCAAGAAAACTCAGTTGGCCCCTATGAGAAGACCCAAGGGAAAGATGTCATGTATGAATTGGAACTTCCTGTTGTCCATACCTCTCACAAGCACATCCACATCCACTACTGCTGAACACATTTCTGAATGTCCTCTGGGGACTTGTGAAAAGCCTTGTCTTTCTAGTCTCATTAAATAATATTTTAATCAAAATAATCAACTTACCAAAACTGCAGTCCAGATACTTGTGAGTTGTTACAATCTTACATTTTGGCAAATACTGGCTAGCCGTTCAACGGTACCATTTGATCTTCTCTTCAGGGTCAAAAAGCAATTGTTTTCTATCTTGCTTGCAAAGAGGCTGTGAGTCTGTGTTCAGTAAATGGAACTGGGCATAAGGGATGTAGATCTCTTCTGGGATAGATTCATAAAACCCTCCCATGTCATATCCTCTATACTCTTTCCCTTTTCAATGGCTTCATACATAGCAATATTGAAAGTCATATTTTGAAGATGATGAAACCAAAATATAGAAGAAATCAGGTCCTTGAATTAAGCAGTTGGAGGAGAACAGTCCACCAATCAGGAACACCTGTTCTACATGTGCAAAAGATAAACATCTGTTGTGTTAAAGCACTGCACTTTTGATTTGGTATAGTGGCTAGGACTACCTTCACATATAGACCACATATAGTTCACATATAGACCAACCGTAAGAATATATTAAAGGTGGAAAGCAAACCAGTGACATTCACCAGACATTGAGTCCTCCACAACATGCTTTCAACTCAACTGCAGAAAAAAAGGCTTTACATAGTTTGCAAATCAGGGTTTATTTTTCTGATAGTTTATCTAATTATCACTGAGAAAGGACTATAGCTCTAAAATTATGATAATTCTTGAGAATAATTTCCAAAACATTTTCCATTGTCCTCAGATAAGCATGATAGATAACATCCCTTGGTAAAGGGAATCTAATTGCTTATTTCTGATGAGGAAAACAAAGGTGATAGTGAAGTGATAGTTCCAATAGATCCCTGAGAAGTAAAAGAATTAGGTTTCAGACCTTGGTCTTTTGACTCCATGTCAAATGAACGGAGAATTCAGACGTTGGTATTCCCCTTGCCCTCAAATCAACATTGCCCTTTGCACTGTTTATTATTATTATTAATTCAAAACACATCTTATTTTATTTTTACTGATTCTTTTTAGTTATTTAGAACATTATGATACATTTTGACATAATCATAAAAGCATGAAATAGAAGGAACCTACCTCAACATTGTAAAGAGTATATATGACAAACCCAAGCCAGCAGCATTCTGAAGGGAGAAAAACGGAAAGCATTTCCTCCCAAAACAGGAAGAAGATGAGGATGTCCCTTTTCACCACTCCTACTCAACATAGTTCTTGAAACTCTAGCCAGAGTAATCAGGCAAGCGAAATTAAAGGGAAACAATAAGAAAAGAAGACCTCAAATTATCTGTTTACTAACAATATGGTCCCATATTTAGAAGACCTCAAAATTCCACCAGAAGACTTCTACAATTGATCGATGAATTCAGCAAAGTGGCAGGATACAAGATCAATACTCATAAGTCAATTGCGATCCTATATACCCTTTGTACTCTTGATGAAAACTTTTATAGCCACTTTTCATGAAGAACAAAATCAGACCAACCTTGTTTGCCATAGGCAAATATAGTAGAGACCACCTCTAGTTTGAGGATCTATTTTTAACTTAATAGAAAATCCAGTAGATTGGGAATTTTATGCCTTACCTTATGTGGAAGAGGCCATATTTCTGATTCCTACTTATATTTTCAAGTTTCCAACACTGTCTTAAAAATCATTTCATTTGAGACTCCTAATTCTAAACTCTGACTCTCAAATCATATTGCATTTGCTTCATCCTGATTCTAAAGCTATTTTATTTCACTTAACTGAGTTTTCTGTGTTAAAATGACAAGTTTTGAACCACTTTTCTCATGTCTGAGGTCAGAAAAAATGTAAGCAACCAAATTCTTTCTGCCAAGATCCAGTAGAATGACCACAGCTGGATATGTTTCCTGATTCTAGACTCAAAATAGCAAATCTCAGTCTGTCACTAAGTTGGCACTTTCTTTAAAAACTTCTGCTGGCAAAGGATTAGATGTCCATTTGTTTTGTTCCACAAGCATTCTTCTTTTAAATCCAACAGACTTTCTCTACATGAGTTGCACTGACTTCTCAGCTGATGTTGGAGCAATCCATCCTGTTGGAACACCCAGCCTGCTTCTCAGTGTGAGAGCAGTCGGGGCACACCAGCACTGTCACCATAATAATTTACAGCTGTGGTTACTGCATTCCCAGCCCCTTTAATGTGACTATGTGTACTAGATTAAATATGCTCAGAGACAAGGAAAATATGTTCAATTATTTTATTGCATTATTCTATAGTATACATCATGTCTCCCCAGGCATTGAAAATAGCCCAAAAAACCCACAAGTAAGATAAATCCTGTGATCATCAAAATGGGAACAAAATCCAAAATATGCCTTTGGTTTGTGGTTGAACATGTTTGAGTGGAAGATTATTGTCTTTTTCATCTTGAATCTGTTTCTTTTATGTTATATTTAAATTAATTACACATGGAATACTTCTAGAATGAGATATGGTGATGACTTCCTGAGAACAAAGCTCAGTGGAAATCCCTGGATTTAGTTGGGGAGACATTTGATGTGAAATTACTCCAACTTTTATTTAGTTATAACTCTGAAATCTAACAACGACAAAATGTTGTATGTAGTAATTCTCACTGTCAATCTTGTTTTCTCTTGTTCAAAAAGGAAGAAGGAAAGAAAATAAACAAAAATTATTACTATAATGATGTGAAGGTCAAATAAATAGTTTTTGTAAGATCCAGTGAATTAGGCTTGTCAATCACAGTTTCTTTTCTCATATATTATATTATTAAGCATTTATTAAGCATCTTTAGTTTTATGACATGCTATTTACAATATAAGAAAGACATGGATAGTTTCCACTTCTAAGCAGAATGAAAATGCGTATTTTCTACTATGTAAATAGATTCTCTGAAAGCATTGTGTCTCACTTTGAAATTTTGACTTGAATCATATATGAAGTGAATGGTTCGTTTTGAAGACTGATGTTGCATTGTACTCTATCAAATATGCCCCTCCCAGAAGAGATATTCAGAGAACCAGCCTGGACACTTAATTAGTAGGACTTTGTATAAACATTTTATTAATATATTTCCTTAATTACCATAAATAGCAGAGAGACTAATTGGAATTGTTGGAAACTTTAAATAGAGTATAGGCATGCAATAACTAATACATAGAGGAATTAATTAATGAATGAAGAGCTATGGATTCTTAGTGCTGGGTAGGTGGGACTGAGCTAATGAAAATGTGATGATGGGTGGAAGCAGATATAAGAAAATTTCCTGTGAGGACTTTGCTGAGAGGGAAGGAACCCATCATGATGGGCATCATCAACACAGACTCTCACAAATCTGAATAGATTTCTTCCCACAAATATATCTATTATTCTGCCCTATGTTGCTCTTTAGAATGGCAGCCAGGAAAAAAAAAATCTTTGTGTTGACATGCTAGTCCATGAAGAAGTAGAAATCTAAAGAAGTGAGATTTGTTGAGTGTCACCATCAGAAACACCCATGAGATCACACTAGGAAATCATTCCACACCCATTAGGATGGCTATTTAAAAACAAAAACAAAAAAACAGAAAATAACAAATATTGGTGAAAATGTGGAGAAATTGAAACCCTTGTACATTGTTGATGGGAATATTGGGAATATATAATGAGGTAGTCACTGTGGAGAAAGACATAATTAATCCTCAAAAAATGCAATTACTATATAATCAAAAATCTCACTTTTAGGTATACACTGAGGAATTGAAAGCAAGGACTCCAACTGATATTTGTATACTAACGTTCATAGCAGCATTATCCACCATAGCCAAAGGATGGAAGCAACTGAAGTGTTCATCAGTATATGAATTAGAAAATAAAACATGGCATGAAGAAAATTTTTATGTAAGCTGCAACCTGGATGAGCCCTGAAGATACTGTGCTAAATGACATAAGCCAGTCACAGAAACAATGTTATTTCCACTGAAATAAGATGCCTACAGTAGT
Source organism: Glaucomys volans (assembly GCA_020662805.1). Classification (NCBI taxonomy): domain Eukaryota; kingdom Metazoa; phylum Chordata; class Mammalia; order Rodentia; family Sciuridae; genus Glaucomys; species Glaucomys volans. The sequence continues at coordinate 443,358 of JAJEJO010000791.1, read as the reverse complement.
CAAATTAGTCAAGTTCACAGAAACATAAAGTAGAATGGTGATCTTCAGGGAACTGGAGAGTGGGGGATAGGGAGGAAAGAATGTGGTGTTAGTGTTTAATGGGTACAAATATTTATTTGGGGAAGATTTAAAAGTTCTGCAAATGGATGGTAGTGACAGTTGCACCACAAAGTGAAGGTACTTAAAGCCACAGAAATGTACACTTAAAAATGACTCTGACTCAGTGATGTTTTATTATACATACACACATACACATATACCTAATGAAATGTATTATGGATGCTTGAAATTTTGCATCAAATAAATCCCTATATATACACATATATATATAACTTATATATAAATATATTTATATCCATAAAAATAATGGAATATTCATGACAATCGAATTAAAATGGTGCAACCAATTTTTCTCCCCACAAAATCCATAAACTATGGGTAAAGACTAGGATTTGATGATCTTTGTAAGAGTCTGCCCCACTTGAATATTTCTGAGTTTTCTTCTTGTGTTAAGAAGAAAACTTTTTTCTCTCTGACCTTACTTATCATCAGAAAACTTTAAAATTTTAATGCCTTTGTGCTGATCTTTAAAAGGGAGGAAACAAGGAGACTGTCTTCAACTCTGGAGCAGGCAAAAAAAGAAGTTAGTAAAAAACCTGAAGGAGTCAATAGTTATTATTATCGCCAAAAAGGAAATGAAAACCAAGACCAGAGTACTATGACAAGAAAGAAAATGTGAGAAGAAAGAAAATTATGACAATCTATGTATGTCTGCAAGAGACCAAAGCTTAAATGATCAAAAAAAATCAAAGGAGAAGGAATGAAAGGGACATTGAGGAAACACAATATAAAACTAAGCTATTGCAGATTCACCAGCTCTTTGCCATGTCTTAATTGTGTCATTCTCTTACTCTGAATTCTATTTAGATGTGTATGTGCAGATCTCCCATATTAGGCTTGGAATTCTCTTAGTTGGCGCATTACTGGGCTTTTCAAAATACTTGACAAGAAAAAATACCTGACAAGAACAATTAGAGGAGGAGGAGTTTAATATGGCTCATGATTTTAGAGGTTCAGTCCATGGTCAGCTGGCTTCATTGCTCTGGGCCTGAGGTGAGGCAGAACATCATGGCAAAAAAGCACAGATGAGGAAAGCGGCTCAGTTCATGGCAACCGGGAAACAGAGCAAATGTGACATCCTGCCTAGCCTCCCATGTACAGTAGTCCTTTCAAATTATTAATCCATCAATTGGATTGATCCACTGATGAGGTTACAGCTCTCATAAGCTAATCATTTCACCTCCTATCTTAGCACCTGAACTTTTAAAGGACACCTTATATCCAAACCACAACTGGTTTATAGTAGTCATTCAATAAACATGCTAAAGCAACACAAGACAAATCAATAAACACATAAAAATGCCAACATCTGTTGGAATTCAATTAATCCATAAAAATCTTTTAAATGCCCTCTTAAGGAATTATAGTGTATCAGGAAAGTCAAGTATATAAATACTTGTCACTGACTCTGATAAATACATCATAGAGTGGAAATAGGTGAAAAAAATATTTAGGGGACACAGGAGGCTTTTTGGAGCTCAGATTTTAATGAGCCTTTGAAAAATGAGAAGTTTTTTGGGTAGAGAGATAAAATGCAATTAAAATTCCAGGAAGAGAAGAAAACCAGTGTTCGAAAGCACACAGGAGCAGGGAAAATATAAGCTGTAGTTAGAGAATAGCAAATACAGTTCCTAGTCTTGTAAAATTGAGACTAGACTAATGGAAGTCTTTTAGGGAAAATTGTATATATTACAAACCTGAAGAGCTGCATATGATATTCTATATAATGGGGAACTATTAAAAAGTAGAAAATAGACTTGGTCAGTTTTTTGCTTAGGGAGGATACCCCTGGAAACAATGTGGATTGTGAATTTGCAAGGGGGGTGACTGAAATGATAGGAAACAACAAGGAAATTATCAAACACCTGGAAAAACATGAAGGACTTAGTCAATTTTCTGTTGTTATAGTAATAGGTCTACAGGGTAATGTATTTAAATAGGAGGCTAATTTAGCTCATAGTCTTGGAAGCTCAAAATGCAAATCAGGTGGCCTCATTTGCTTGGCCTTGGTGAGGGCCTCAAGGCAGGTGGCATCATGGTGGGAACACGTACAAGAGAGATCATGTAGTGAGACAGGAAGCAAGAGATTGATTCAGGGGTCAGATTTGCTCTTTCATAAACAACTTGTTCTGGGGAGAAGAGCTCATTTACTCCAGAGGACCAGCTGCAATCTCTTCTGAGGGCAGCATCTCAGTGACTTACTGACCTTGTACTAAGCTCCACCTCTTAAAGGTTCCACCACTTCCCAATTTGACCACACAGAAGACCGAGCTCCCAACACACAAATCCTTGGGGGACACACTCAAACTACATCCAAACAGCAGCAGACTCAACCAGGGCAATGACAATGGAAATGGGACGTACATGAGTTTCCTATGATTTTAACTACTGAAAAGTTTTGAATGTTGAGAAATGGAAATATGGGCATGAACTAGAGGTAAGATGGGAAGTAAAATGCTCAAGAGGAAAAAGTTTGGAATAATGTATTTTTTATATTATGTAACAATTTTGATAGTCATCCCACTTAACCCCCATGTTGTCCTGATTATTCTTTTTTTTTCACCTCATGTTGTTTCTGCAATCAATGATTGCAAATTTGGGCAATCACCAGGTTATTAGCTTTGTCTTCTTAGGAGAGCATAATCTATCTGTACTAATCAGAAATAGTTGTGATCCCTTGTTTTAGTCCTGAGTGCCATGGATATCATCATAAACTGGGACAGTGCCTGAGATGCTGAGTGGACTTTGTCACTGGCTTATATAATGAATAATTGACAAACAAATGGGAACCTTTCACTTGAAAATGAAAAGAGACTTGGAGGAGAGAGTTCTAATAAGTGGGTAAGAAGAATCCTTGTTTTTATTCTTTTGTCTTTGCTCAATCTTATTTTCCTGTAAAAACTGAGCTTTTGAGCCCCAGCAAGGAGCCCAGAGGACCAGCCACTTGGATCCCCCAGGTCCAAGCACAGGCCTGCTGCAGGCAGCCCCAGCTGTAAACACAGGCCCGCCAAGCCATCAGGTCTACCATCTCCAGCACTAAGCACAGGCCTGCGCCCCATCCCTGGTCTAGTGCCCAGGCCTGCGCCCACACTGTGACTGACCATCTATCAACACCAGGTTACCTTTGCCCACAATAATTGATTATTACTGACCTGGAAGCAGTGGGACAGCACCCTTCTTGGGACACCACATTATCAAGCACCACTCAGGCATCAGACTACTGAAAAATAGGAGACTTGAACAGTACAGTATAATTTTATTGCAGAACTTTTAAAAATAGTAGTATTATTACGATTATTCCTATTATACCTACTATATTCCTACTTTTTCTTTTATTAATATTCTTATCACTCTATCATCCTCCTATCTATCTGTTTCCTTGGAGACTCTCTCTCTTTTCTCGTGTTAACAACCTGTTTCTTTTAACTCCGCTTTCACTATTCCTATGACATAGTGCCTCTATAGACTCACTTCCTATCTCATTAACATTATATTCTATATCCCTCCTCATCATCTTTTTCAACCATTTGAAATTGTGATCCTTATTGCAAACCTATTGGTTTTGCTGTAGATAATATTTGAACTCATCTCTGTATATTATGACAACACAGTTAATATCTAAATACAGTCTATATGGTTTAAGGATGCATATTGTTTATATGGTGTGCTGCTAATATTAATCTCTTCAAGGTGAGGTATTGGAAATCTGCAGGGACACTATAAGTCTTTAAAGGGAAACTGCAATACCACTGATTCACACTGCTAGAGGGGAAGATACACGAGCAACATGAGAAAACAAGGGAAGAAAGGGTCCCAAACAAACCTAGATCCTTGTCAATAGAACCCAATGACAATATGGTAGAAGGAATGGCATAAAGCGAGTTCAAAATGTACATAATTAAAATGATCTGAGAAGCAAATGATGAGATGAGAGAGCAAATGCAGGCAATGAATGATCACACCAATAAACAGCTAAAAGAGTAATTGCAGGAAGCAAAAAATCATTTCAATAAGGAGATAGAGATTCTGAAAAAAACAAACAGAAATCCTTGAAATGAAGGAAACAATAAACCAAGTTAAAAACTCAATAGAAAGTGTAACCAACAGGGTAGATCACTTGGAAGACAGAACCTCCAACAATGAAGACAAAATATTTATTCTTGAAAACAAAGTCAAACAAACAGAGAAGATGGTAAGGAATCATGAACGGAACCTCCAAGAATTATGGGACATCATGAAAAGACCAAATTTAAGAATTATTGGGATTGAGGAAGGCACAGAGATACAAACCAAAGGAATGAATAATCTGTTCAATGAAATAATATCAGAAAATTTCCCAAATCTAATGAATGAGATGGAAAATCAAATACAAGAGGCTTACAGGACACCAAATGCACAAAATTACAACAGATCCACACCAAGGCACATTATAATGAAAGTACTTAACATACAAAATGAAGACAGAATTCTAAAGGCCGTGAGAGAAAAGCATCAGATTACATACAGGTGGAAACCAATATGGATATCAGCACATTTCTCAGCCCAGATGCTAAAAGCAAGAAGGGCCGGGAACAACATATTTCAAGCTCTAAAACAAAATGAATTCCAGCCAAGAATCTTATACCCAGCAAAACTTACCTTCAGACTTGATGATGAAATAAAATCCTTCCATGATAAACAAAAGCTAAAAGAATTCACAAATAGAAAGCCTGCACTACAGGATATTCTCAGCAAAATATTCCAAGAAGAAGAAATAGAAAACAACAATGTAAGTCAGCAAAGGGAGGAATTACCCTAAAGGAATAGCCAATTGAAGGAGAACCCAAGTCAAGTTAAAAACCAAAAATAAGCCAAAATGACTGGGAATACAGTCATATCTCAATAATAACCCTGAAAGTTAATGGCCTAAACTCATCAATCAAAAGACATAGACTGGCAGATTGGATTCAAAAGAAGACTCAACAATATGCTGCCTTCAAGAGACTCATCTCATAGAAAAGGACATTCACAGACTAAAGGTGAAAGGATGGGAAAAAACATACCATGCACATGGACTCAGTAAAAAAGCAGGGGTTTCCATTCTCATTTCAGATAAAGCAGACTTCAAGCCAAAGTTAGTCAGAAGGGATAAAGAAGGTCATTTCATACTGCTTAAGGGAAGCATAAATCAGCAAGACATAATGATCATAAATACTTATGCCCCCAAAAATGGCACATCCATGTATGTTGAACAAATCCTTCTCAAATCCAGGAACCAAATAGACCAAAACACAATAGTATGAGGTGACTTTAATATACCTCTTTCACCATTGGACAGACCTTCCAAACAAAAATTGAACAAAGAAAGCATAGATCTCAATAACACAATCAATAATTTAGATTTAACAGACATACATAGAATATTCCATCCATCAATGAGTGAATACACTTTCTTCTCAGTGGCACATGGATCTTCTCTAAAATAGACCATATGTTATGACACAAAGCTACTCTTAGCAAATACAAAAAGATAGAGATACTACCTTGTTTTCTGTCAGATCATAATGGAATAAAATTAGAAATCAATAATAAAATAAAAAAAGAAACTACTCCAACACTTGGAGATTAAATAATACACTATTGAATGATGCATAGATAACAGAAGACATCAGGGGGGAAATAAAAAAATTCATTGAGGTAAATGAGAACAATGATACAACATATCAAAATCTCTGGGAAAATATGAAAGCAGTACTATGGGGATAATTCATTCCATGGAGCATATACAATAAAAGAATGAAAAATCAACAAATAAATGACCTAACATTACAGCTCAAAGCCCTAGAAAAACAACAGACTAACACCAAAAATAGAAGACAGGAAATAATTAAAATCAGAACTGAAGTCAATGAAATTGAAAGAAAAAAACTTTTCAAAAAATTGACAAAACAAAAAGTTGGTTCTTTGAAAAAATAAACAAAATTGACAAAGTCTTAGCCACACTAACAAAGAGAAGAAGAGAAAAAACTCAAAGTACTAAAATTCTAGATGAAAAAGGAACTATCACAATGGACACTATTGAAATACAAAATATAATTAGAAACTACTTTGAAAATCTATACTCCAACAAAATAGAAAATCTTGAAGACATTGACAGGTTTCTAGAGACATATGACCCACCCAATTTGAATCTGGAGGATATACACAATTTAAATAGACCAATTTCAAGCAATGAGGAAGTCATCAAGAGACTATCTACCAAGAAAAGTCCAGGGCCAGATGGATTCTCAGCTGAGTTCTACAACACTGACAAAGAAGAACTCATTCCAATACTCCTCAAAGTAATCCATGAAATAGAAGAGGAGGGAACCCTTCCAAACTCATTCTATGAAGCTAATATCACCCTGATACCAAAACCAGACAAAGGTACATCAAGGAAAGAAAATTTCAGACCAATATCCCTAATGAACATAGTTGCAAAAATCCTTAACAAAATTTTAGCAAATTGCATACAAAAACATATTTGAAAGATAGTGCACCCATGATCAAGTGGGTTTCATCCCAGGGATGCAAGGTTGGTTCAACATCCAGAAATCTATAAATGTAATTCACCACATAAAAAGGCTTAAAGTTAAAAATCATGATTATTTCAAGAGATGCAGAAAAAGCATTTGATAAACTACAGCACCCCTTCATGCTCAAAACACTAGAAAAAACAGGGACAGTAGGAACACACCTCATGTAAAGGCTATCTATGCTAAGCCCAAGGCCAACATCATTCTAAATGGAGAAAAACTGAAAGTATTCCCTCTAACAACTGGAACCAGGCAAGGATGCCCTCTTTCACTGCTTCTATTCAACATCGTCCTTGAAATTCTAGCCAGAGCAATTAGACAGATGAAAGAAATAAAAGGGATACATATAGGAAAAGAAGAACTTAAACTATCACTATTTGCAGATGATAGGATTCTATATTTAGAGGAGCCAAAAAATTCCACCAGAAATCTTCTAGAACTCATAAACGAATTCAGTAATGTAGCAGGATATAAAATCAACACTCATAAATCTAATGCATTCTTATTCATAAATGATGAATTCTCTGAAAGAGAAATTAGGAAAACTACCACATTCACAATAGCCTCAAAAAAAATCTGTGAGTCAATTTAACAAAAGAGGTGAAAGACCTCTACAGTGAGAACGACAGAACTCTAAAGAATGAAATTAAAGAACCCTTAAAAGATGGGAAGATCTCCCATGTTCTTGGATAGGCAGAATTAATATTGTCCAAATGGCCATACTACCAAAAGTGCTATACAAATTCAATGCAATTCCAATTAAAATCCCAATGACATTCCTCATAGAAATAGAGAAAGCAATTATGAAATTCATTTGGAAGAATAAAAGACCCAGAATAGCTAAAGCAATCCTTAGCAGGAAGAGCAAAGCAGGTGGTATCACAATACCAAACCTTCAACTATACTACAAAGCAATAGTAACAAAACAACACCAAGATAGGCACCAAGATAGGCAGGTAGACCAATGGTACAGAATACAGGACACAGAGACAAACACACATAAATACAGTTATCTCATACTTGACAAAGTTTCCAAAAACATACAATGGAGAAAAGATAGCCTCTTCAACAAATGGTGCTGGGAAAACTGGAAATCCATATGGAGCAAAACAAAACTAAATCCCTAGCTCTCACCTTGCACAAAACTAAACTCAAAATGGATTTAGGACCTAGGAATTAGACCAGAGACCCTGCAACTAACAGAAGAAAGAGTAGGTCCAGATCTTCATCATATTGACTGAGGACCAGACTTCCTTAACATGACTCCCAAAGCACAAGAAATAAAAGCGGGAATCAATAATTGGGATAGACTCAAACTAAAGAGGTTTTTCTCAGTAAAGGAAACAATCAACAACGTGAAGAGAGAACCTACAGAGTGGGAGAAAATCTTTGCCACACACACTTCAGATAGAGCACTAATCTCTAGAATTTATAAAGAACTCAAAAAATTTTACACAAAGAACACAAATAACCAAATCAATAAATGGGCTAAGGAAATGAATAGACACTTCACAGAAGAGGATCTATAAGCAATCAACAGATATATGACAAGATGTTCAATATCTCTAGTAATAAGAGAAATGCAAATCAAAACTACCCTAAGATATCATCTCACCCCAATTAAAATGTCTATTGTCAAGAATACAAGCAACTATAGGTGTTGGCATTGCTGGTGGGGTTGCAAATTGATGCAGCCACTCTGGAAAGCAGTATGGAGATTCCTTCAAAAACTCAGAATGGAACCATCATTTGACCCAGCTATCCCACTCCTTGGCCTATACCCAAAGGACTTAAAATCGGCACACTACAGTGATGCAGTCACATCAATGTTTATAGCAGCCCAATTCACTATAGCTAGATTGTAGAACTAACCTAGATACCTTTCAGTAGATGAATAGATAAAGAAACTGTGGTATATATACACAATGGAATGTTATTCAGCCATAAAGAATAATAAAATTATGACATTTGCAGGTAAATGGATGGAGTTGGAGAATATCATGTTAAAGTAAAATAAACCAATCCCAAAAAACCAAAGGTCAAATGATTTCTCTGATAAATGGTTGATGACACATAATGGGGGTGGGGGGAGTTAAGGGAAGAATGGAGAAAGGATGGATTGTATAGAGGAAAATGAGGGGAGGCAGGGAAGGAAAGAATAGAATGAGACGAACATCCTTACCCTATGTATATGTATGAATATGCAAATTGTATGATTCTACTTTGTGTACAACCAGAAAAATGATAGTTGTACTCCATTTGTGTACAATGAACCAAAAACAAACAAACAAACAAAAAACTGAACTCTCCTTATCTTACCTCAGAGGGTATTTTGAATAAGTTTATAAAGTCTTCCATAAAATTAAAGATGAAAAAGCCTTATTTTTATTGTTTTAAAAAGGTAATGAGGGTTTCTGAAAGATCTTTTTGTGGAAGAAACATGATATTGTTTTAACATCATCTTAGAAGGCTTTGAGTTCAATATTTAAACTCTAGTATGAAGAGAATGCTCTTTAAATGGAGGGTTTCAGGCTATGGACAATGTTCTGCTCTGGACACAGTTAATCAGTACAATCTTGGGGCTGGTGACATTGAAGCACCAGATGGATAACTGGATTAAGCACTTCTAAGAACCCCCATTCTCTAATTCTATGAAATGATTTATCTCTCATTGTAACTGAGCAATACTAGGTGGCAGTTTACAATGGAATGCTATGCAGGTTTCTAATTAACTGAAAAGAATTGTCAAAATTTGAAAGAAATTTTAACAGTAAAATAAACATACAAATTTTCTTTGAGAGAAGCTAGAAAAAAGGAAAGACCTATAGTATCATAGTGATTCTTCAATCTGGAAAAATTGCACAGAAAGGTAAATGAAGAGAATGGAGATCATACCAACCACTTTCTTCTAGAATGGTTTTCCGTAAGGAATGCTATTCTTTTTATGTCATATCCCATTTTCAGAGGACTAGCAAGATACAATAGACATGACCTGGCCTTGTAATCTCTCTTCTTCCCTTTTGGTGTGAGGTTCTGAGCAAGATCCTTAAATTTCTCAGGCCAACCTAACTCAACTATAAAAATCAGGTAATAATTCAACACTCATAGTCAGGCCTACTATAGATGTGACAAAGTAGGGAAAATGTCCAGCTTTAAGTGCTAGTGGGATTTATATATAACTTGTCATGTCTAGTAAATGGTCGGCCCAGCCTTCCATAGGGTGTTGAAATAGAGGCCGAGGAGATGCTCATGAGAACTCAAGTTCAGTTTACCACTGGGTTTAGGTATATCTGGGCATGCCTGATGACCAGTGAGGTTTATATAGTCAAAGCTAAGAGTATTTCTTCAGAATAAAAGAACTGTGCTAAATGGGAATGGAACCAAGAATCATAATGGTAAAGCAATAGCAACAAAAATGAACAAATAAAACAAACCAAAAACTCCACTTAAAATAGAGGAATAAGATGGAACTCACAAAAACCTATTTGTGGCAGGAATTCAGAATCACTGAAGGGAAAAGTCTCCTTAAGTAGCAATGGAGCAAACCCAGTAACAAAGTTTAATCTTTTGAGTGATGAATTGGAGAATCCCCTCACGCAACAAAAAGGGATAACAAGGAAATGGTATGGAGGATCCTCAAAGAACTGAAAATAGAAATATCATATGATTCAGCAATCCCACAGCCAGGTATGTATACAAAGGAAATGAGCTTAGTATGGTGACGACACACCGGCTCTCCTTTGCTTATTGCAGCACTATTCACAGTAGACAAGATATGAGAGCAATGGAAGTGTTCATTAGAGAATGAATGGGTTAGAAAAATATGGTATGTCTACACAATGGAAAATGATTCTGCCATTAAAAAAGAATGAAATACTGTCATTCACAGCAACATGAATAAGCCTGGAGGACATTATGTTAAGTGAAATAAGCCAGTCACAGAAAGACAAATACCATAGGTTCTCACTCATATGTGAAAGCTAAAAGTTTGTCTCAAAGAAGTAGAGAGTAGAATAGAGGTTATGAATACTGGGAAGGGCACAGGGAAGTAGAGGAGGGAGAAGGTGGTTAATGGGTACAAAATTACATTTAGGAGAAATAAGTTCTAGTGTTCTTTAGTACAACTGAGTGGCTGTAGTTAACACTCACTGCATTTTGCAAAATAGCTCGGCAAGAGGATTTTGAATGTCCTCACCATGAAGAAAATGTTTGAGTTGATAGATATGTTAATTACCCTGATTTGATCATTACACATTGCATATATATATTGAAGTACCACACAGAACCCCATAAATATATAAAATTGTTAGGTGCCGATCAAATTTAAATAATTTTTTTTAAAAACTTGAAATGATAATTTAACACCCTAGAATATAACTGGCAACAACCATGCTTTGTGGTATTTTCATTATTGTGTAAACAACAAAGAAACATTTTATTCTACTTTGCCATAGATAGGCAGTAGCTCCTTCATCACAAGAACTCCAAGGAATCAGGTTGGAGGCTCCAGTGGAAGACATGGCCAAGCACATCCAGTGGAGCAAGGAGGTTCCCCAGCAGGTACCTGAAGATAAGGTCCTCAAAGAGAGCATGGTACCAAGACCAACCATGATGCTCCGTAGGAGACTGTAGGGCTTGGTATAGGATTGGGGTATCAGGAAAGTCACTATGTCCATAGCCTAAGAATGAACTATGCTGTACAAGAGTGAAGAAGTCTCTGTTTAATGAAAATATTTTCTCAAACTTTGAACACGTAATAGAGTCAATAGTTAAAAACCATAAGACAGAAAAAGTTACCCATCAGATAAAAAACCACAAAATACTCACCCATTATTTCTTAAAGAATTGAAATTTTACTAATGCACACAGAAGTTGACTGACAGACTAGAGGCCCTTTCATAATACAATGTTCTCACAGAAGTGGGTCTAGTCACACGGAACTGACAGAACTAGAATAACTAACACACTAAGAAGCCCCAAGCTTTCCAGTTCTTGTGTTTTGTGTGACCTTCAAGATTAACATCAAGTTTCAGATTTATGTGAGCTTTAAAACACATTCATGAGTTTCATTTTCATTTTAAGTCACTGTGATTTTCGTGGGTTTCTTAAAAAGACATTAGCAACAAATCACCCAGGGCTGATTTCAATCACACCCCATGCTTTAGTACTTCTGGAACGTAAGGAAGGAAGCAAAGTTTGAGAAATTGTTTTCACATATTTACGTTCTTTCCTGCAGACATGATATGGACAAAGAAAAGAATCTAAAGATTTCAATGATTTCAAAAGGCTCTAGCTCTCGTTACAGTAATGCAGATTTGTGGGTTGATAAAACTTCATTAATTCGAAGTGTACTTTAATTTCATATTTAGTGTGAGAATTTGCAAATGAACTCTAGATATGTTTATGTGAGCAACACACCATAGTAACCAGACTGAAAAAGAAACCTGCTTAGATGATGCCGCGGTAAGCCAAAACAACTGGCTAATGAAGAAATCTCATTATCAGACAATACATGGAGGGGGGCGATGGCCATTAATTCATTGCTACATTTAGCTAGCCAGTTACACTAAAGTGATCATTTTATTAGACATGGTCTTTGAATTATGAAATATCTAATAAGAAAATTTGTGGTATAAGAAATTATTAGATTTCTTGGGTAGCTGGACAGAGAATTGCCTACAATGCAGATAGTTTTGTTTTGTTTAGTTTTGTTGTTTCTGTTGTTATTGTTGTTTGGGGTTGTGTGTGTATGTGTGTGTGTGTGTGTGTGTGTATCTTGTGCTGAGGATTAAACCCAGGTCCTCCTTAACACCAAAAATGTGCTCTACCACTGTATTTTACCCCCAGCCAAGACATAGTTTTAAAACAGTAAGTATAAAATACATAGTAATCTCGAGGAACAGCACCAACAATTTTATTAATTTCTGGAGAACTAAATTAAATGAAAAGCTTATAAAAATATTTAGGTAAAATCCAAAAATTATTTTGTAGCACTTCTTGATCAAAATATCATTCTAACAAGAGCATGCATTTTTCTAACACCAGATACTCTCCCACTCTATTTTTGGAGATTTAATGGATAGAAAGAATATAGTTACTACAACAAAAACCTCCATTTGACTGACTCTCCATTCATTTATAAGGAGATGCTTCACTCCCTGGTAACATGCAGCTCATCACATGGTTGATGCTGAAGGCTAGGTGCTACTCTTTAGCACACCTACTCAAGCCTGCACTACCTACTGAGCTGTGTGCTTCACAAGAGCCCATTGGACTGACTTTCAAGCCTATTTAGGCTAGTTTTAAAGGGGCAAAATATGAGGAAAAAGCTCTATATGTTAAAGGCTTGGTCACCAGCCCACAGCACTACTGGACAATGGTGGAGCCTTTAAGAGATGGAGCATAGGGGAGATTTTTGACCATTGAGAACACGCCCTTGAAGGAGATTAAGGGACCCTGACATTTTCCTTCTTCTCTCTTTTGCACCCTAGCCATGAAGTGAATGCCTTCTTTGCTCCCCCACACACTCTATGCCAGGATGGGCTGCTTCACAAACATAGAAGCATTCAGGCCAACCAACCATAGACTGAGACCTCCACAACCATCAGCAAAAATGAACCTTTTCTCTTTATGAGTTGATTATCTCACGTATTTGTTAACAGTAATGGAATTGTGACTAACAGTCATTTCTCTGAAAATTAAGTTGAATTCCCAGTAAAACTCAATAAAAATTAGTCACCAAAAAAATACTGCAACATTGTGAGGAAGAAGATCGTAAGAAGTCCTGTTTAAAATTGCTTTGCAAAAGTGTCTTTAAATTTTCATTAATCTTTGAATAAGACAAATCTGAAAAATACATGTAATGGATTGTGGGCACAGATTACACAATAAATGTAACATTGTAAATAATGGTGCCAGTTTCCAAGCACTGCAATAAAAGAAATTTGAATGATGCCAAATAAGAAGTATATTGGTTGTTTGGCAAAAGCTCTACATGTATAAAATGAAATGTGTGAGATATGTATTTACAGCATAAGATGAGATGTGTGTGTATATAAATATATGTATTAATGAATGATTCATGTTGTATGAGTCCCTACATTAATTGGAATTTCTGCTTAAATGGCCAAATACTTAGGGAAATCATTACAAATAAGAGGACTTCTGCAAAATAATCATGCACTGTCTTAAAGTATCAGCCCAAAATTGATAGAAACTCAAGAAACCCTTGAGATGTTAGATAACTTATGTTTTTTTGTGTAATTTTTTTCCACTTAAAGGAAAAACTAGAAGTGGCATGGAAAAGTATAGTTTCCCCTAGCCTTATTCCAACATATTGTGGATTAGAATTTTGTATACAACAAACAAGTAACCAAATAAAAAATTTTGAGAAATTGCAAGGTCAAAAAGAAAATGTGGATGCAACACAACTGAAACTGGAGAACAGTATAATTGAAGGGTCAGAAGTGAGCTCAGAACCGAGGAAGAAAGTGTGAGTCTCAGATTTCTTGGTTGTATGATTTTGGACAAATGAATTATCTTCTCGGTCTTCATTTCCTGTTGAGTTAAATAACAAAAAGAGTACCTTATCGCTAAGAATATTGAAAGTATGTCACCAAGATAGAGCACTCAAGATGCATGGCAAAGTATCTGGCATATATTGAACATTCAATAAATGTTATTAACAATTTAAAAAGTTGTGCTGTGATAGTGTCAGTAGCAACTTGTATGTGGTGCTGCTACAATCTTTTCAGTTATGGGAACTTTTTCCTTGGAAGATGAAGAACTGCTACTGTTTTAAAAATAGGCAAACAATATGATGTGTGTTATATAACATTTGTCTTCATATACTGTTTGTGTATACATATATACATATAAAGATGAGAATTCTATTCAATTATAAAAATACATGTAGACAAATAGATGATTGAGATAGATAGATAGATAGATAGATAGATAGATAGATAGATAGATGACAGATAGACAGATGGATAAAGTTGTTTCTAACAGGCCTTCGACCCTCCAAACATATTTTGCTGAGGATGATGCAGTCTTTAAAGAGCACTACATTTCTATTCATTCATAGAATACATCTGTCTCTGGAATGAGATACATAAGAACTTTGTCCTCCTGAAACCAATAAAAGAAATATATTGAAAGATTCATCATGCCTCCAAAAGGAAAAATAATCTCAAAATTCCTTAGTTTACTGAATTAATGGCTCTCTCCAAAATTGGTGGAATTGTATATAATTCTCAGATGACTGTTAAACAACTTATTTGAAAATTTATTAAATGAGTACAAAAAGTGTACTCACATGTTTTTTGAAAATACATGTGTGTATAAGCCAAGGAGTGGGATAGTAGGGTCAAATGGTGGATCCATTCCAAGTTTTCTAAGGAATCTCCACACTGCTTTCCAGAGTGGCTGCACTAACTTGCACTCCCACCAGCAATGTATGAGTGTACCCTTTTCCCCACATCCTCGCCAACACCTGTTGTTGCCTGTGTTCTTGATAAAAGACATTCTAATTGGGGTAAGATGAAATCTTAAGGTGGTTTTGATTTGCATTTCTCTTATAACGAGTGATGTTGAACATTTTTTCATAAATCTGTTGATTGCTTGTAGATCTTCCTCTGTAAAGTGTCTTATACCCAAAGGACTTAAAATCAGAGTGCTTCAGTGATGCAGCCACATCAATGTTCATAGCTGCTCAATTCACAATAGCTAGATTATGGAATCAACCTAGATGCCCTTCAGTAGATGAATGGATAAAGAAACTGTGGTATATATACACAATGGAATATTACTCAGCCATAAAGAAGAATAAAATTATGGTATTTGTAGGTAAATGGATGATGTTGGAAACGGTTATGCTAAGTGAGATCAGCCAATCTCAAAAATCCAAAAGCCGAATGGTCTCTCTGATAAATGAATGATGATACATAATGTGGGGGGGAAAGATGGCAAGAGTGGAGGAAAGATAGCTAGCATAGAGGGAAGGGAGGGGTGGGGGCAGGTGGGGGGTAAAATTAATAACAGAGTGTGTGACAGATACCATTGCCCTGTGTAAATGCATGAACGCACAGATGGTGTGACTCTACTTTGTGTACAACCAGTGAAACAATAGCTGTACTCCATTTGTGTTCAATGAATCAATAAGTAAATAAAAAAAAAAGAAAATACATGTGTGCATATGAGTTTATTGATATGTACATATTGGTTAAGGATGTAGGGAAGTGGGGAGCGGAGAAGCTATTGCTTTTATTAATGTTTCTATATTACTCAACACATTAAATATTTATTATATCTCTAATTGTAAAAATCCAGTGCCATCAAATGAATACAACAGAATACAGATTGTTCTCTATGAAGGTTGACTTGGGACAACTAACTTCACATTTTGGGGTGTCAGGAAAAGTCATTTTTATTCACACAAATGATTTTTATGATACTCTATTGCAGTAATGATGTTCTAGGCATTTCATGCCAAATCTCTTATTGAATACAACTTGAAAATCCAAACAAATATTAATTGTTTATTTGAATATAAGAGAGAACTAACATTTCAGTGAGGTATTAAGATACCAAGATCCAAGAAAAGAAGAAAATCTAGGAAGTTGAACTAAGCATTTGAAACTGGTTTTCTTTTAAGAGCATCAGACAATTTCTGAAAAAGTGCCTAAAAGCCAATGTGTCCGGCTGAGTAACCAAGACCTAAAAGGTACAAGATAAAAATTAAAATTTGGGCCTTTCAAATTAGAAAACAGATTCCTAGAAAACTATCCCTGCTTCCAATTAGGATTCTGAAGGGTCACATATTCCTTAAGGGTAGGGGTAGACCAGAAATAAAACAATCCTGGAAAACTCTAAAACTTGTCTTAGTATTATTCTACTTCCTGACTGGACTAGGGTGACTTGGAATGGCTAATTCACTAGAAAGAAAGAGAGAAAGAAAGGAAGGAGGGAGGAAAGGAGAGAGGGAGGGGAAAGGAAAGGAAGGGAAAAGAAAGGAAGGAACTGATACCCAGACACACATGTAATTTTTCTCAGAAGAAAGATACCATGAACTAAGGCTCATTAATTCTCCTCAATGGTTTGTATACAGTGTTTATCATTAATCAAAACTAACAAGAGCACAAGGAGACAGTGGAATTGAAAATTCAGAGAAAAAAAAGAAGCTATAGAAGCAGATCTTTGAGGGATACTAATCAAATAAAAATTTTAGACACAAAATTTTAAATAATTGTGCTTATTGTATGTTCAAACATATCAAGGGAAAATCTGAGAATTTCAGTGGAGAACAGGAAACTGTTTAACAAGAATTTTCTATAAAACAAATTATTCTTCTATATTACATAATCTTGTATAATTTTCAGAATCCTTCAAAATAATCAAGCCAGTAACCAAGAAACCTACTAATCCAAACTTAATGACCCTTATAGTGTTTTTTGTCATGATATCTGTTTTCTCTAATGTTTTTAAATTTGGAGGGCCCAAAATTTCTTTAACAATATTAATTTCATACCTTCCAATCATTATGATTTAAATCACTTTATATTTTTGAAAAACTGTTTTACTCTCCTTGAAAAGTGGCTAATTTCATCGAATTGTCAGTATCTCCCTTTTTAGTCCCACACAATTTTCAATTTAATACCCCTCCTATTGAAAAAGCCTTCTAACAATTTCCTAATTATAAGTATTATGCATGTAAATGAGTAGCTACAGAAAAAGAGCTAATAATATATGCACTACAGAGAATATACTGTTAAGCTATAAAAGCTGAGAATTTAATGACAGAATAAGGAAGTATTGAAAGGCATAAAATTACATAAAAATAAATTAAAAATTAAAATCAAGCTTATTGTTTCCTCTCTTTAGAGAAAAGCAGCTGCTTCTGTGCTATATTTATTTGGAAAAATTTAATTCTATATTGATATTTCTGCTTTCTCTACATATGTATGCATACATAAACATTCGCCATATTTACAAACCATGGAATACATAAAAAGCGCAGGCTAAATTGATATAGCTTTTTGGGGGGAGGTCTATAATATATCCCCTTGGCCCAATTAAATACAGAGAATCTCAAACAAGGAAAACAAATTGTAAAATTATGAACTAATGTATTTGAAAGCACTTCTTTCTGAAGAGAATTTTCTCTTTTCAAACAACTTAAATGAATAAATTTTAGTAATAACCATATTTGAAAGAAAGCAACTTTTGACAATAAATCATATGATGAGAATTTGATCGAAGAATTCTGATGCTTTCTGATTCTTCATAGTTTATAGTATACCCATGCTCACACTTGAAAAATTTGAAAAGTCTCCCAAAATGCAAATATCTGTAGGCATCAGCACACTACTATGATCGCAGACAGGGAGGGTCCTTAAAGTGAGTTCAAATTTCTGTCTACCTATATAACCTGGAGCATTTGTTGAGCTCTGACATTGGGAGATAGAATGAGAAGAAAGGAAAAAGATAGCTTCTAAAACAGAGAGAGCTTTAGCCAATTGCAAGAGCCCAGAGACATAAAAGGTGGAATTTGGTGCTCCAAGGCAGACAGGTATTGAAAATACCATCCAGGAGAGAACAAAATACAGAGAACTAAGCCCAATATTTGGAACTTTTTCTTTCCTGATTCATTTGTTGATTAATCTGAAAAAGACCAAGGACCAAGAAGTCAACATTAAAACAGTTGAAAGGCATGAAATGATTTTAGCTATCCCTTTGTGCCAGGGAGACAAATTATTGGAGTTCGTGACTCACAAGAAGAGTCCTTAGGAAGCTCTGTGAGTTGAAACCACAGAAAGTAGAAGAGAGGAATAAAACCAGAAATAGAAAGAACATATATACATATCTGCACATAAACATATATAACATCTCAAATACATGAAGCAAAAACCAACACAACTGAAGCAGAAAATAGATGAAAACTTCAATACCCCATGTCCCATAACAGACAGGATGACCAGATGGAGGTTAGTAAAGAAACAGAGAACTTAAATAACATTACAAACTAATTTGAACTAACAGAGCATCTACCCAATGAGAGCCAAACATATATTCTTTTTCAAAAGTAGATGAAATATTCTTAGAACCTGTATGGTCTTAATACATATATCATTAAACAATTCTCAGTATATTGAAAAACATTGAAATCATTTAAATACATATTCTCTAACTACAGTGGATTAAAATTAGAAATCAATAATAGAAGGAAATTTAGAGAATTCACAAATATATGTATTTTAAATAACATACTCCTAAATAACAAATGGGTAAAAGAATATGTAATGAGAAATTTAGAGAATACTTTGAGACGTATGAGAATAAAAGCACAATATAACTATTATGGGATGCAGTACACAGAAAAAAATTTATAGTTATAAACATCTATATTAAAAAAGAAAAATTTCAAATCAATAACATATTTCTACCTTAAGAAGCTAGAAAAAGAAGAGAAAATTAACATCAAAGAAAGCAGGAGGGAGAAAATAATATGAATTATAGGTAAATAAGTGAAATTGAAAGTACAAAGACCCTAAAGAAAAATCAATATAACAAAACTGGTTCTTAGAAAACATAAACATAATTGACAAAACTTAGGCTGATTGATCAAGGAACAAAAAGAAAGGCTAAAAAAAATAATAAAATCTGGAAAGAAAGAAGAAGCATTGCTATCAAGCATACAGAAATAAAGAAAGAATTATAAGTAATACTATGAAAAGTTGCATGGAAACAAATTATATAACCTAAAAGACAAGGACAAACTCCTCTAAATATATGTATTATCCAAACTGACTCAAGGAAACAGAAAATCTGAATTGACAATGAGAGCTAATTTTATGTGTCATCTGGGCCATGGAATACTCAGATATCTGGTCAAACATTATTCTGAGTGCTTCTGTGTGGTGTTTTTGGATAAAATTAACATGGAAACTGGTAGAATGAAAAAAGTAAATTGACCTTCATGTGTAAAAGAATTTTTACAACTCAACAATAAGAAAACAAGCAACCCAATTTAAAAATGGGAAAAAGATCTGAACAGATACCTTGCCAAAGAAGATATACAAACAGGCAATGAGCGTATGAAAAGATGCTGAACATGATTAATCTTTAGGAAATTGTAAATAAAGATCACTACAAAATTCCACTACTCAGCACTAGTATAGCTATAATGGTAGGTAGTAGTCAGGTTTCTATATAGGAACAGAACCAATAAGATGTGTATAATTATAAAAGGTTAAAGGGAATGTATTAGATTGGCTTACAATCAGAAGCTGGAGAGTCTCACAATGGCCGTCTGTAGGCTGAAGAACTGGAGAAACCAATAGTTGTTGAGTCCAAGAAGATGGAGCCTCAGAACTAGAGGGACCAATGATGCAGCCCCAGTCCAAGATTGAAGGCCTGAAGTTTCTTGGAAAATAACTTGTAAGAGTCCACACTTCAGGAGTGAAAGAGGGAGTCTGATCCACAGGCAATGACAACAGCAACAGAAAAACCTACTCAAGAACTGAGCTCCCATTCACTGTGGCTTCCTCCTCCTTCTTCTGCCTTTTGTTTCATTGGGGTCCCAGGCCTATTGTTCAGTGCCGCCCACATTCAGGGTGTGGCATTCCTCTAAGTTTGCTTCCCACCTGCCAATCATCTCTAGAAACACCCTCAAAGACACACCAAGAAGTTTCTTAATCCTAGGCATCTCTCAATTCAACCAAGTTAATAAACCAGATTAACTACTGCAGTAGATTAGACTCAAACAGAGAATTTGGAACATACATACGTTACTGGTGGGAATTTAAAATGTTGCAAATGCTTTGGCAATCAGTTTGGTGATTTCTCAAAAACTTAGACATAAAAGTAGCCTATGACTCAGTATTTATACTTTTAGATCTTTACCAGACATAACTAAAAACAGATACTCAGAAAATTACTTCTAATCGAATGTTTATGGTAGCATTGTTTATAGTAGGCAAAGAGTGGAAACAACCTGAATACCTACCAAATGATGACTAGATAATCAAAGATGGTACATCCGTATAATGAAATATTATTCAGCTATCAAAAGAAATGAAGTTTTCTTTCCCTCCACCTACCCCCCTAAACTAGGGCTTGAACCCAGGAGTGCTCTACCACTGAGTTAACATCTCCAGTCCTTTTTATTTTTTATTTTGAGACAGGGACTTAAGATGTTGTCCAAGTTGACTTTGAACTTGTGATCCTCCTGTCTCAGCCTCCCAAGCTGCTGTGCCACTTTGTTCGGGGAGAGATGAAGAACTTTGTTACAACATAAAGGAACCACACATGCTACATGGTGAAAACATGCTGCTAAGAGAATGTGTCAGTCACATAGGACCACTTATTGTATGACTCAATTAGTTAGTATAAAATGTCTTAAATAGGAAAATCTATAGAGATAGTAGTTAGTGGTTTCCTAGGGCCAAAGGATATGAGAAGATTTGGAAGTGATTTCAAAGTATAGTGAAGTCTCTTTTCATGCCAACAAAAATTTTCTAAAATTGATTGTGGTGATGGATACATAACTGTGTCGACATACCAGTAACTATTGAGTTGTCTTCTTTCTTTGTGTTTTCTTTTAGACAGATGATTTTACTTTTAGCAAGGGAGAAAACTGAGGCACAAATAGAAAGCACAAGTAAAAAAAAATCAACATTTGAATGAATACAAATGTGACTTATCATGACCATTGGTAGCTATGTGATAATACTGTTATATTCCTTGCATACATTCTGTGAGAAAATTAAATTTCCCTACTATTGAGTTGTGCACATTAAATAGAAGATTTATAAACTGTGTCAATTATATCTCAATAAAATCATTTTAAAAAACTTGTAACATTCTGCTAAATGTTATAGCCTTATATACATAGCTGAAAAAATAAAAATGATTTAGGACCATCTTCACAAAATGGTTGAACAATGCTCTTCACTAAGGGAACAAGCAAATGGCTGATATCATATGACAAAGTGCTCACAATAATTAGATAAATGCAAATAAAACTACAGGACACTGCTATACGTCTACCATAATAGCTAAATTTCTAATGATACTGACGAGTCTATCCAAGTGCTGTGGTCGTTTCAGAGTAACTGGAACATTGATGTAATGCTGGAGAGATTATAAATAGGAAATTCTTTTTCAAAAGATTCTTTGACAATATCAAATAAAGCTGAATATATGCAGATCTATTATACAGAGATTTCACTATTCGGAGTATTGTCAACAAAAATGTATACGTAGAAAGGAAGCAAGTCCAAAGTGAGGAACATTTTGCTAAGTAAATACCTTGGACTCTTTAAAATGTCAATTTCAAGAAAAACCAAAAAAGGTTCAGTCATTCCCTTTTGATTAGAGGGGATAAAACTAATTTGATACTTGAATGAAAGATACTTGATTCTAGATTATCAAAAAATTTAAAAGGAACCATAATGCACATTATTGGGATGAAAAGAGCAATTTGAGTATTAATGGTATCTTATTAATAATAATGTTCTGTCCTAGCTACATTTATTGAGAATGATAATTGTATTTATATAGAAAAAATTATTGTTTTTAGGAAATAACTCAGTAAGCAATTTAGGGGTGAAAGAAAGAGAAAGGAAGTCAGATTGGTGGCACACACCTATAATCCCAGCAACTCGGGAAGCTGAAGCAAGAGGACCACAAATTTGAAGCCAACCTCAACAATTTAGCAAAACCCTATCTCAAAATAAAAAGTAAAAAGGACTGGGAATGTAGCTCAGTGAAAGAACACCCCAGGATTCAAATCCTAGTACAAAGGAAGGAGGAGGAGGAGGAGGAGGAGGAGGAGGAGGAGGAGGAGGAGGAG
>JAJEJO010000791.1:355729-420821 GCA_020662805.1 Glaucomys volans | reverse complement strand
AGGAGGAGGAGGAGGAGGAGGAGGAGGAGGAGGAGGAGGAGGAGGAGAAGATGAAGAAGAAAAGTAAGAGAGGGGGAGAGAGAGAGAGAGAGAATGAGTTCATGTGATGATACTTGGAATGGAACCATTATTTCACCCACCTATTCTACTCCTCAGTTTATACCCAATGGACTTAAAATCAGCATACTACAGTGATGCAGCTTCCCTTCAATGGGTGAATGTATAAAGAAATTGTGGTATATATACACAATGGAATATTCACTCAGCCTTAAAGAAAAATAAAGTTATGGCATTTGCCAATAAATGGATGGAGCTGGAGAATATCATGCTGAGTAAAATAAGCCAATCCCAAAGAACCAAAGGCCAAATTTTTTCTCTGATATGCAGATGCTAATTCACAATATGGGGTGGGGCTAGGGAAGAATAGAGGTACTTGGGATTAGACAGAAGGGAGTGAAGGGAAGGGAGGGAGTATGGGGATAGGAAGAATAATAGAATGAATTGGACATTATGACCCTGTGTGCATACATGATTTTATGACCAGTGTGATTGTATATAATGTACAACCAGAAGAATGAAAAGTTACACTACCTTTATGTAGGATATGTCAAACATTCTAGTGGCATGTATAACTACTTAGAACAAATTTAAAAATGGATAACACTAGATGAAGAGTATATGGCTATACATTATATTATTTCTCAAATTTTCTTAACTTTGTCCCCAAATCAAAAGTTGGGGAAAATGAAAAAAATCACCATATACCTGTACACCAAATATGAATGCCCCAAATTCATAGTAATAGTATTTTAGTTGTCAAAAACCTGAAGACTCTGAAGGTCAACAGTAGCATGGACAAATTGTTATAATAAAATATTTCATAGAAATGGGGGGGTGAACAAATTAATGATAAACAAAATAGCATGAGTATTTTTCATGGATATAATAGAGACAAAAAAGAAGCCAGAAATGAAAAATGAAATATAGTGTTTGATTATAGGAAGTTCAATTAGAAACAATAATGACAACAGATATTAGAACTGTGGTTATTTTTGCAGATAGAGTGACTAGGATGCTGCAAAAGGGGAATGTTGAGGGAATAATAATATTTTAAATCTCAACCATGTTTGTAAAGCAATATTCACTTTGTGAAAATTTTGAGAAATTAGGCTGTCTACTTATTTAGGCACCTTTCTACATATGTGTTGTTCTGTAGAAATTTTTTTTAAAGTTTGAGGCTCAAACGTTATTTTCACTGTGCTTGTTAGTGACAGCAACTAAATACATTACCAGCTTGAAAGAGCTTAAAGAAATTACAGAGATTATTGCCAAACCAGAGAAAAAATGAAAATGGGTTGGTACAGATAGATACTTGGGTTTCTAGGGTTAAATGTTCCCCAGATAAGCCTTGGCTGTAGCACTGTAAAGTTAATCAGAATCATTTGACATTCACAATCAACAGCTCTTTCTAGTTAGACTATTTTTAAAATCTAGGAAAAGGCTCTGAAGTTTGTCCAGGTGAAATGAAACAAGCTTCAAAATGCAGAGTGGAACCCTTTCTTTTTTTTTTGGAACCGGGGATTGAACTCAGAGGCACTCGGCCACTGAAACACATCTCCAGCCCTATTTTGTGTTTTATTTAGAGACAGGGTCTCACTGAGTTGCTTAGCGCCTTGCAGGTGCTGAGGCTGGTTTTGAACCCGTGATCCTCCTGCCTCAGCCTCCCGAGCTGCTGGGATTAGAGGTGTGCGCCACCATGCCCAGCTGGAACCCTTTCTTTTAAGAGGGAACAGCACCATATTATAAAAGGCTTCTGCTACTCACCTGACATTTTACTTGTTGATATTTAAAATGAGTAACAAATAAGATTTGTTAGGTGGACAAGGAAAACTTCTTCCCAGACTACTCTTTATTCTTCCATGCTATCAGCTTTCACGCCAAATAGCCAGTCTTCTTTCCTCTTCCACATCTCCATGCTCTCTTGAAATGACCTTAAGCTGGACATTTCTATCTCAGAAAGAGCATATTTATGCTATTAGATCCAGATGCTCCATCATATATCTTATTTTTTCCCTCAGTGAAAATATCTGCCAGCAGTTCTTTGTGTAGACACAATAAAATGTTGCCTTGGAATATATCAAAGTAATACCATTTGACACAAAAGAGATGTATGCAGAACCGGCCCTGGCCTGGGGATGAGCAACATTAATTTTGATTAGCAAACCAAGCATTCATTTGGAATGAAGGCCTCTGGGGAAGGAAAGAAAAATTTTGTCAAATGCTGTCAGGGGTGTTTCCAGAAAGAAGGGAGCTATATGGAGCATATCTCTTCGCCCTGTGATGTAGAGTCCAGGAGATAGGGGAGGACCAGAAAGTCTCAACGAATGTCCAGTGGGAAGGAAAAAAGAGCTCAATATCAAAACCACCAGGAAACTGGAAGGCATTGTGCCAGAGGCTTTCCCCTGGTCACTGCTGCAACTAGAACAGTCCACATCTGCCAGAAGCAGCTGCCCAAGTAGTGACTAAACCAGAAGAGACCACTCCAAACACTGTGGACACAATCTTCAAGGGCAGAGGAATCATCAAGGCTCTGATTCAGGATTTCAAAAGGGAGCTGTCCTTCCACCTGCTGGAGATAACCCAGGTTGCTCTGCACCCTATTCAGCTGCATGCCTGGTGTGTTTGTTGAACACTAAGAGGGACGAGTAGTGAGGAGGGACAAAAATGGATGAAAAAAGAAACAAGAAACAAAGAGGAGGCAGATCTCGTTCAGCCTTGTACTTCCTGTATAGAATTCAGCTTTTATTTTGAGAGAGCTGGGAAACCAATTTGCACATAGAAGTAACGTTCTCTGATTTACTTCCTAACAGGATTATTTTAGTAGCTGGACTAAGAATAAATGTCAAGGGGGAATAGTGGAAGCAGAAATACCTATTCAGATGGTAATGCAATAATACAAATAAAATATGACGGCAGTTTGGAATAAGGTGCTAGCAGGGAAAGTGCCAAAAATCAATATGCATATGGTTTAGGGACTATAATTTTTTAGTATATTACAATATCTGCTCTCTATTCTTACAATTATTTCTAGGGTTCTATGATTGTGTTCATGTGTTTTCTTGTGGATGAACTTTGGAGTTCGTCAGGCAATTTGAAACACAAAAATTATGTTTAAACTTTAATTAGAATCACCACAAATTTGATTAATTTGGAAGCAATATATACCTTTACATCAGCAAAGCATCTGATAAAAGAACAATGTTATGTGCTTGCTTAGCATGTGGGGGGCCCTGGGTTCAATCCCCAACATGAAAAAAAAAAGAAAAAAAAGAAAGATGTTATATCTTAATCTGCGTTAATAAAATTTTATAATTTAAAATAAATCTTCTACATTTATACTTGAGTTTATTCATACATGAAAAACATTGATTATTGCCTGGTCATTATATATCCAACTCACTAAATTTTTCTTACTAGTTTCAGTAGTTTTAAGTTTCATACCTAGAGTATATGAAAATAATAATAGTTTTAACTGACTTTTGTGACATCAAGATGATGAATGATACTGAATAATATACAACAAATTAAAGTTTTTTAATGCTAATTGCACACTTTTCATATAAAAGCTGCTTTTCCCATAGGGTGAAATATATTTTCTTTTCCATCTGTGATTTTTAGTTACATTCTTTTATGTTTCCTCTACTTTCTTCCATTAACCATTAACATTTTCTCCTGTTGAATTTTGTCTTTTATGTTCTCCATTTTCCTTAAAATCATGTGCCACTTAATAATGGAAAGACATTGTAAGAAATTTGTTGATAGGTGATTTTTTCATCCTAGGGACATCCTAACATGCACTGACACAAACCTAGATGGTGTAGCTACTACATACCTGGGTTCCATTGTATTGTTCCTAGACTACAAACCTGTGCAGCTTATCACTGTACTATGTCCAATAGCAGCGTGATAGTAACTATGCGTGGATCTAACCATATCTAAATATAGGAAGTGTGCAGTAAGCATACAATATAGAAGATGAAGCATGATACACCTGTATGGGACTCACCACAGATGGAGAGTGCGGGCCTGTAAGCTGCTCTAATGTGCAGGCCTAGGACATTACTGTATGCTACTGCAGACTTTATAAACACCGCAAACTTAGGCTATATTGAATTTTTAAGAAAACATTTTTCTTTCTTCATTAATGAACTAGCCATTGCTGGTGGGAGTGCAAGTTGGTGCGGCCACTCTGGAAAGCAGTGTGGAGATTCCTTAGAAAACTTGGAATGGATCCACCATTTGACCCAGCTATCCCACTCCTTGGCCTATACCCAAAGGACTTAAAATCAGATTACTACAGTGATGCAGCCACATCAATGTTCATAGCTGCTCAATTCACAATAGCTAGATTGTGGAACCAACCTAGATGCCCTTCAATAGATGAATGGCTAAAGAAACTGTGGTATATATACACAATGGAATATTACTCAGCCTTAAAGAAGAATAAAATTATGGCATTTGCAGGTAGATGGATGATGTTGGAGACTTTTATGCTCCCCAAAATCCAAAGGCTGAATGGTCTCTCTGATAAGTGAATGATGATGCATAATGTGGGGTGGAAGGGTGGCAAGAATGGAGGAAAGATAGATAGCATAGAGGGAAGGGAGGAGTGGGGTTGGGGTGGGGGGTAAGAATAATAACAGAAAGTGACAGACATCCTTGCCCTGTGTACATGTATGAATGCACAGATGGTGTGACTCTGCTTTGTGTACAACCAGAGAAATAATAGCTATACTCCATCTGTGTTCAATGAATCAAAATCAAATAAATTAAAAAAAAAAGAAAAGAAATGAGCAAGGGGCTGGTGTTGTGGCTCAGTCGTACAGAGCTTGCTTAGCACATGCAAGGCACTGGGTTTGGTCCTCAGCACCATATAAAAATAAATAAATAAAATAAATGTATTGTGTCCATCTACAACTAAAAAAAAAGAAAGAAATGAGCAAAAAAATACAAATGGACACTTCTCAAAAGAAGAACTACAAATAGTCAGAAAATCTATGAAAAAAATGTTCAACATCCTTAGCAATCAGGGAAATACAAATCAAAACTACACTGAGATGTCATTTCACTCCAGACAAAATGGGGATCATCAGGAATTCAATTAATAATAAATGTGAGTGAGGATGTGGGGGACAAAAAAAAGCAATAATGAACTAGCTATGACTTTGTTGCTTCATATACCTTTACATTTTTAACCATTTGAATTTTTTGTAATGACACAGCTTAAAACATACATTGTAGAGTTGTACAAAAATATTTTCCATCTATTTTTATTCTATAAGCTCTATTTTACTTTTTCTTTTTACTTTTTAAATTTTTTTTGTTAAAAACTAAGACATAAACACACACATTAATTAACCCTACACAGGGTCAAGGTCATCACTATCACTGCTTTTTGCATCTTGTCCCTCTGGATGATCTTCAGGGGCAGTAACACTCAGGACGTTGTCATTTCCTATGACAATACCTTTTTCTGGAATGCCTCCTGAAGGACCTGCCTGGGGCAGTTCACAATTAAATCTTTTCTTAATAAAAATAGAAGGACTTTACTCTAAAACAATGATAAGGAAAGTACAGAAAATACAAGCTGGTAGCATAATTATTCATAATCATTATCAAGCATTATGTATGGTAGACAATTGTGTCATACTTTTATGAAAGTGGCAGTGTAGTGGGTTTGTTTGCACCAGTATCACCCCAGACACGCGAGCAATGTGTTGTCCATGACACTGTGACAACTCGGACAATAGGATTTCTTCAGCACATTATAATCTTTTGGGACAATAGGTGCATATGTGGTCCACAATCAACAGAAACATCATTATGTGCTGCATGACCATATTAGTGATGCAAGTCTGTGTGTGTGTGTGTGTGTTTTGTCATTTTGAACTTCATATTCCACTATTGATGGGGTATGTGTGTTGTGTGTTTTAAAATATTCTCCAGCCAGGGTCAGGAGAGTGGTTTATTTACACAGTCATACTTATTTGACTTAGTCATTTAATTATTCTTTCAGTTGCCTAATCCACTAATGATACCACTTTGTTTATCACAGCTATTATTGTATTTGTAAAATATCTCTCTCACAATTCCTAGAGATTTTTGTGGGAATGAATGTGCAGATGCACATAACTAGTCTTGCAATTTGATTCGTTCCTTTTCTATAACGTTATAATAATCCATTTATTCCAATATGCAAGAATTGTGTTTATTAAGCCTCGATAATGCAAAAGGATTTGGGGGGAGGAGGCTGGCTTCTGGGAAATAGAAAATATACAAATAGCTCAGAGTTCAGGGAGATGAACAAATGTGTAATCAGACAACTATAATGCAAAGTGGCATGTATGAAAATAATAGAAATATGTACCAAGTATACCGGGGCCAACAGAATGCCAAGGGGATTGCCGGGGATAGTTCTGCATCAAGGAGTATTTTATTACTGAGACTGTCCAATGGTGATAATTAAAACAGACCAAGAGTTATGTTATTGTTTTTCAATTTTCTACAAACAACAACAAGAACCCTCCTTGCCTGCACATGTGGCAGAGCAATCTCACTGTTTCCTCTTCTTATGCCACTTGTGGGGGCTCAAAAAGGAAGGAGATACACTCTTCAGGGCCTCATCACTTTACAGATGAAAAGTCATTATAACCTGGCATGTTAGAAAAGGTGGGAATGGAGAGGAGGTGACAGACATAAGACTCGCAAGAAGCTGGAGATGAGAGCACTTCCTTGTGAATTGAGTGTGGAAGACAAGGCAGTGGGTGGAGTCTAAGATGGCTCTTGAACTTTGATTGGCAAAACAAGCAAAAGAGGAAATGCAGGTTTGGTGGAAATGGAGCTGGAATGAATACCAGACTTTTGCAGAACATTTTTCTATAAACAAATTTTGAATTTCAAGAAGGAGATCTAGGTCAGAATATAAATTTTGATTTTCTGGCATGTCATGAACCAGTGGTTCTCACAAGTTTTAATGTGAGAAGAATAACCTGAGCTGTTTGCTTTAAATGTAAATTCTAAGGCCATCCCATATGGCAATGGTTGTAATCACACTCAGAT
This sequence comes from Glaucomys volans, assembly GCA_020662805.1. NCBI lineage: Eukaryota > Metazoa > Chordata > Mammalia > Rodentia > Sciuridae > Glaucomys > Glaucomys volans. The sequence continues at coordinate 413,702 of JAJEJO010000791.1, read as the reverse complement.
GGGACACAAGAATCTGCAATTTGAAAAATGGCAGTAGGTAATTCTGCTGAACCCACTTTGGAAAATGCTGCTGTCATCAGATATCATCAGATTAATAGTCTCACCTAAAAGGACTCATTCCTACATGACACCAGCAGTGCAATGAAGTTTGCAACACCATGAATAGTTATCAATGTAATTCCCTCAAACCTTTAAGTCCGTCAAGTGACCCACCATGCTCTTATTTTACACCAGTATTTACAGTTTTTGGTCCCGTTTTAGAAACAAGCAACAACAAATCAGCACATCACATGGTACCTTTTCAAGAGAATAGAATAAGCAAATAAATATTTACACTATTGATATCATTCACAAACTAAATATGTGCATGTGTGCACACCATTTAAGGTGAGATCAAAGTGCAAGATATTAGTATGATTAGTTCTTCTTTTTGTGTGTGTGGGGGGGGAGGTTGCTGGGGATTGAACCCAGGGATGATCTACCACTGAGCAGCCCCCCAGCCCTTTTTATTTTTTTATTTTGATATGAGATCTTGCTAAATTACCAAGGCCAACCTCAAACTTGCAATCTTCTTGCCTCAGCCTTCCGAGCTGCTGGGCTTACAGGTATGCACCACCATGTCTGGCCCACTTAATTCACTCTTATGCAGACAGAAAAGAGCTGATATTTGAAGAAAATACATTTGAAGGACTGAAGAAAGTATTCATTGGTGAGTTTGGTGGGGAAAAAATAAGGATTTTAGGGAAAGTGGCAAAAAAAAGATGTGCAGGACTATAAGTGAGAATGCCAGTATTTTAGCTTTTTTATGTGATGCTATGAAGTCTTTGCAGGAAGAATTTGCATTGCCTATAAACAAACCAACTTACATCCTCTCATTTTTCCCTGCAAATATCTAAAATAATTCCATAATAAGGGATCCCAAAAGTTGCTGCTGCACAGAAGAAAAGAGCTGAGTATTTCCATGGACAGGAATTTGATATATTGTTTGTATTTTCTTAGGCACCTATTGAAATTATCATTGTATCAATTTATTTACTATGGATTCAGAAGAGTAACCTTAAGTAGAAAGTTTTGTAAGCTGTGGGAATCTTCTTCATTCTATCATTTCTGTACTACCTGGGAAAACGTGGTCCATTGCCACATGAAATCATGCAACTGGAATAAGTCTTCAAATTGAAAAGAAAACTGCTCTTGGGGAGGAGTCTGAGAATATATTTCGAAAAGTTGTTTGCATTATTCTCCAAAGCAATTGGCAGTGTCTGGCAAAGAAGAAAAAAACTGTTTTTATTTATAGTTGGGAAATTAATGGGAAGCTTTATATAGTGTGTGACAAACTGACCTTAAATAAAATATGTAGCTTTTCTTAAGAAATTCAAAAGGGTTCTTTCTCGCCACAGAAATAAGGACAGAACCCAAAGAAATATAATATGCCTGTCCATTTTCTGAATAATGCTTATTTTTGTTTTTGTTTGTTTTGCTTAAGCAAGACTGTTTCTAGTTCTTGTCTCTTCAATTAAAATGGAATAAAGATAACCTGAAACTGTGCAAGAAAATAACATCACTGAAGTTGGTGTATAATGTCCATGGGGAAAACTTTGTGGATCTGAAAACAAGTTTCTCTCCCACTTTCCTCTGGGGAGAAGATTAGAGATAATGCCTTAGTGATAATCCATCCTCAATTGATATTCAAGGAAATGGACCAAATAGAAAGAGGAAACAGGGGTACGTATGTAGAGTGACTGATTAAGAAAATGATCATTATTCAAATAGAAGGAAGTTATAAAAAAATAGGGCAAGCCATAAACTCTGCTTTACCCACTGTCAAAGCCTGATATTTTAGGGTTATTTATAGCAGTTTTTTACATTCAACTAATGCTAATGGCTTTTCCAGTGGTCTTCTCTGACATCCATCCCTATAGCAGGCCACATATTCTCCCTCATCAACACGATGAGTTTTAATTCCTTTTGCTTCATTCATCACATGTAGTCCGTAATTCAGTGCCCCTTCAGAGAATTGATACCCTTCAGAGAATTGGGTAATTGATACCCCTTCAGAGAATTTCTCTCCTCCATCTCTCCTTCTCCACAGATACATCCCAGATATCAATATTGCTTCTCTCCCCCACAGGCCACCTGCAGGGAGCACTAGTACCAACATTCTTCAAGTCACTTGAAAATGAAATATTGAATTAGTTTTGATGTCTTCCTTCCTTCCCACTCACTACCTTCATATATCATGAGAGACCTCGTCAATTCTTCCTTCCTCATGGGGCTCAAATCTGCTACTATTTACTTTTTTTTTTTTTTTCTGCAAACAGGTTGAACTCCTTTTCCTCTAATATGAGATGTGCTTAGAATTGCTGCATTAAGAGTTGTAGCTCAAATCTCTATAAAATAAACCCATGTTATAGTCAGAATCATCTACTTACTCCAAATCATGTATGTGATGGGGGAAAAAAAATCATGGGATCTCCAAATACTTTCACAGTGGAAAAAAACAAGTTCAAATATGGAAGTCCTAGATTCTGGTCTTGTTTCTGTCACAAAACAGCTTTGTGACCTTGGACTTTAATGATTCATCTGTTCAAGGAGCAGGATATCAGCTTCAAGAAGCCCTTCTCTTAAAGTCTGGGGTCCTCTGATATCATTCTTTGAAATTAGATCTGTTAACTACCAAGATTTGCTCTTCCTGGCCTTCCTACTATAGCAACCATGTCCCATACCTTTCATTGTCTTTCAGAGAATTATTTTTTTCAGTTTCCACTGTAGGGTTTCTCCTGAGTTTACTTTGATTTTCCTGATGCACTATATTTCTCTTTCATTTTCTTTTCCTGGTCAATAGTTCCTTACAGGGGGTCTTAGGTTCTTATAACACTCTACACATTTTTGCATAATATTGGGGTGCTAGGAGCATGTCTTACTCACATTCATAGTGCCATGGCCTGCCCTAGGGCCTGAGACACAGAGATGGCTAGTTAACATCCTATTGAGGGAGAACAAAGCCAAGAAGGTAAAGACTACATACCTCAGATGGTTGAGTCTGTCAGGCACTGTCAGTCTGCATGGATTCATGGCAATTCTACCATACCATGACAAAAAGATGGTGCTTCTTTCCCATGATCCTTCATTTGTATGAAACTCTCTGACATTTGATTTCAAGGAATCATTCTTCTCCTCTGCAAAGCAATATGATAACAAACACATGACTTGGGGCACCAAAGGGGAAAAATAAAACCCTATAAACAAGAAAAATAATTACATATTCTTAAGCTTATCACTCACTCCTATCTTTCTGTATGTCGCATATATGTAAACATTCTAAGTCTTGAGATTTTTGGTGGAGAAGGTTGATAGAAAGTTTTCAAATTTTTGGTTGGTTATATTTCATTACGAGAACAAATTTAGGGTGATTCTGAAAGTTTAGTCTGTTTTCTTCTGAGCTATTTTTTCATAATTTTGATATAGAGTCATTGACTGTTAGGGTTTGGAAAAAACCTTAGGACTCTCATAGCATGACATTACCTAAGTTTTGTTACTGCAGAATACTTGATTTACAAGGTTTGATAAGTGCTCTGAGGAAATTTTTTAAATACTTGAGAAGAAAAGAAAGAAACAAAAGTTTTGTGATCCAAGATATTTCAGAAATGTGTGGGTTTCTTTTTTAAAATCAGTTTTTTTTTCTTAGGAAACTTCTCAGATCTTTAATATGATACTATTCCTAACTTCTTTTAATGTAATGTGTATTAATGTCTTCCATAAGTTTTCTGAAGAACAAATTAGGAAATTCTGAAACCCAAGAGATTGTAGTTTATCTATAAACAGAAGAGATAGCAGTAGGGATAGGATCAGAACTCAGAACACATAAATCCTGTTGTATTCTTTTTCCATATCGTAGATTTTAATAACAATCTGCACCATTTAATAACAATCCCAACATCTAAGAACAAAATTTGTTTTATAGCAGTCATCATTTCTAAATAGTATTTTTAATTTTCTTGACTCATTTCTATGATCAGTACTTTTGGCCAAAAAATCCAAAGGAGCTATTCAATTAAAAAGTCTTGAAGTCTTCTGGTAAATTACTTAAACTATTAGTAAAATATCATAAAATAACTAATATCTTATAACTAATAAATATATATGTTGATTGTGAATATGCAACACTCCTACTTTTTAAATAGATAACTAATTTTTGATTTTTTTAAATAGGCAAAATGTTAAATCAAATTGCTCAACTATAGAAGCAAATCAAAATCTGTAGTATTTTCTAATTTCACACAGTTTTATTAGTTTTCATTTTGTCTTACAAGATAAACAAATGAATTTACAGTTTTAAAAACATTCTTTGAAGATACATAAAACATCGAGCTAGTCAAATTCTGAGTTCAGCATCGGCATGCAGCTCGAGGCATTTTACCACTCTAAACTTGAAACTGCATCAAATTTTCCAAATGTGAATATTTACAAAAAAGGAAACATGATGGCTGATTGTCAGGAATGTAAAAAATAAATCAATAAAACTGCTTTATTTTTTCAATGGCTAAATACTTAAACAACATTGTTAACAAGCGGAGAAAACATGTTGCACAGTTCAAAAGAAATGGAAAGGAACTTAGCCACAAAAAGGACTTCTCCTTCTATGCAGCTTCAGAAATCCAGAGGACAAGTCAAGGCACATACCACCCAGCCTCTGACTCCACCAGTATGGGAGAGTTCACATGCTCCCTGAGGGTATCTCCTCCACTTTCAAGGACAGAAAACAAATAGAAGGAACAGAGACTTCTAGAATCCTTGACCTGAGAGAAAATATAAAACAGACATCTGCTGTCTTTATAATACTTTCCAGTGAGGTAAAATTACCAAAATCTAGAGAAACATGTTTGGGCAAATATATGATAAAAAAAATACCCATTCCTTGAGCTGAAATCTAGCTAGACCATACTGTATGTTGGCCAAAATCCTAAGACAGACTCATCCATATAGAATAGGATGGGGTTGGGAATATGAGAAGAGTGCTTTCCAAGAATAGCACCAACAAATGTTATACGTTACTCAGATATTCATTCATCTAAGAAATAATGCACCTTGAACATCTTCTATGTGCTCACTTTGAAAGCTCATATTCAACAAATACTAATTGAGAAAGCAATATGTGCCAGACAATTGTTAAGAGATTCAATAGCAAAATATACAGGTCCCTGTTCTAAAAAAGCTTCCAGGAGACATATTCCATGTGCAATCTCACACTGAGGGGAGCTCTGTGAAGATGACAGCAAAAAGTGATACGATAGGTAATGGGAAAGGACCATCTGAGGAGACGGCATCTGAAATGACAAGCAAATGAAAGAAGGATCCATCCATAAAAGGGATCTGGAGGAAGAGTACTCCAGGTAACAGGGAAGGCAGATGCAATTGATCTAAGGCAGGAACAAACTTGATGTACCTGAGGAACAAAAAAAAGGCTTTGGGGTGGAAACACAATGAACAGGCAGGAGGGAAGTCCAGGATGAGGCAGGGGAGGCAGGACCAGATCACACAGAGCTTTAAGCAATGGGGTTTTATTGTATGTGTGATGAGAAGGTATCAAATGATTTTATGCCAAGGAGTGGCATAAGCAGATTTACTTTCTTAAAGACATCATTGGCTCTTGAATGAGGAATTGACTGTAGACAGCAAAAGAAATAGGGGAAACAGTTCAGAATGTTACTGGCCTAATCCATTTGAAATGGTAGTATACAGACCTAGACTAAGGTCTTAATAGTAAAAATAGGGAAGAGAAGATGAATTCGAAAATGTTTCAGACATGGAACTGCCTGGACATGCTAATAGAATCAATTTAGAGAGGACTGAAAGAGAAAAAGGAGAAATAGCTTCTAGATATTATGAACAATGGAGAAGATGGGGGTGGGAGAGAACCTTATACTAATATAAGATGGTCTGAAAGAGGAAGAGGGGTGCGTGTGCGTGCGTGCGTGTGTGTGTGTGTGTTTGTGTGTGTGTGTTGATGGGGAGGGGTTGCTTATCAAGCAACTTTTTTAATATGTTAGGTTTAAGATGCCTATCACCATTTAAAAGAATATGTCAGCTGGCAGTCGGATCTATGAGCCTGGAATTTACGAGAGAAAGCTGGCTTGGAGGTATGATTTTGGAAATTATTAGCATATAGATAGATGTTTAAAGTCAAAGACCTAGAAGCATTCACCCAAGGTAAGATGCTCAGGACGAAGCTCCAGAGCACCAAAACATTTGAGCAATCAGGAAGACGAAGAAAAATCAATATAGAAAGCTGAGAAAATAGAGTGTTTGCACATAATTGTGATTATGATTGTAAAGTGTGACTGGTCAACATGTGTTTTTCTTCAGCAATGTTCACAGCATTAATTTTTGTCTTCTTGATGCAGTACTCTATGTGCTACTAGAACAGAGGATCTTGGACTTGAGCTTATTACACGGGCCTGGAATAGAGAGTCTGATGGGTAGAAATTCATGGATAGATCTAGACTAGACCAGACCAATTGGGTCCCTCTTCACGTCTACCTGGAGAGAGACACAAAAAGTGGCTGATGTCTGCAGGACAGAGGAGGTGAGAAGGAGGGAGGAAGTAGAGGATAAAGTTCAAGGTCAGGGGACCTCTCTGGACAACTCTCTCTAATGGCCTTGGGCTTCTTCCCCACTAGTCTTATTCTCTGGTTTCCCATAAGCTGATTATCTCCAGACACAGCAAGTTATAGAGTAATTCTTTTGGTCACAAAGACAGATATAATAGCCATTTTCCTGTGATCTGTTGTTGTTGTGTCACTTCTCATGTTCTTGGATCAATTTTCTAATAACTAATTAGCATCCCTTTCAAAGTTCAGAAGCCTTGGGAATAGGGTTAGTGAGGGCAGGCGATAGCAAAGAAGTTAATTTCTGTCTTTTGATTTTCAATACACACATCTGCTACTTTTCAGTCTATCAGATTTCATGCAGTCCAACTAAGATGTGATTTAACTAACAAGTATTTGAGCAAGAAGTTATGGCTTATTCCTGTTCTCGGCTATGACATTTGAGGAGGCTTGTACGATTAGAATCTTATGATCATACTGATGCTGGATTAATTCTCTACAACTATTTATTGAGGTAAAGGTTTATAAAAATAATCCATTAGCTTTGGCTGCCTCCCTTTCCTTTAAGGTTCTTTTGAGGGTTGTCATGAATATTAATGCTTGTTGTTGCCACCTAATTCTTTATCCATTTCTTCCTCTGCAGCATCTTTTTTGAAATTCTCAGGGCAGTCCCTTCTCACCAAATTCATCTATAAGAATTATAATTCTCAGAGTAAGAGAGATCTATTTCATTGAATTTTCTTATTAAGAAGGGGTCAATCAAAAATGAAGCACATCAAAATGATGAAATGCCTGCTTCCTATTTATACCCTAATCTAGATGGCAATAATCCCGGCTGCCAAAGGAAAGCCTTTGGGTTTGGTGCTAAACAACTAAGAGGGCAGGGGAGAAAGTCTCATTCCCCAGATGAGCCAGCCTTAAGAGTTGCAATAGGAAGGACTTATTGAATCACATAAAATAAAAGGCTGCACCAGAATTGTTTAAACATTCAGGAGCTTATTTTTCTCCTCTAACAACTCTGAGCAGGTGATTGCTGCTGGTGGGTCTAGACTTTAAGAGATCTCACAGCTTTCTCTTTGCCCTCTTGGAAGTTACCTATCATGTAAAATTCTGTCGTACTTCTGGAGAAGAAGCCGCATGAAAAGGGAGGAGGTTGAGAAGCCATAGGAGGGTACAGAAGAACCCCAGCCCAAAGCCACAGTTGTGAGGGAGGTCATCAGGATCCTCATGCCCCCTGAACTGTCCTGATGGGCATGATGTGAAACGGAAATGAGTACTTTGGTCACAAAATTCTTGCATTGTTCCTTACTCACAGAATCATAATCGATAAAATGGTTATTATGTTAGGCTTCTCAATTTGGGTGGGTCATTAATAATAGAAAATGGGAAACAGGGGTTTAAGTAAGTTCTGTAGTAGTATTTCCCCTGGCAGAGCTCAGTGTTTTATAAAGCTCTCTCTGGGTCTAACTCTTTACATCAACAATGCCATGTAGATTATGTACTTAGACTTTACCAGTTAGAAATCCTCTGTGTGTTGCGTGAGTGTGTATAAACACACACAACTCCCCCCCCACACACAGCATATATATTTTTGAATGTAGATCAAATACCTGTTGATCTGCTAGAGAATGCCAATGCCAAGAAAAGAAGGACAAAATTCATGTATTTATTGCACTTCTGTCCAACTTCCCAGTCTCAGAAGCAAATTATTCACTTAGGATTTCAACCTTGTTTCTATCTGGAGTGATATCTGTCATTTTTCTTTGAAATTTCTTTTTTGAGGGCCTTGTTCTGCCTAAAGGTAGACACTCTTTAAATAGCACTGATGTTGATAATCAACTTTTCAATATGTTTTTCAACATATTTGCAAGCCATTTAATAATGTCATTTAATTTTTAAGTCATCAGATATGATAGATTTTGTTATCTATATTTCACTTATAAAGTAATTAAGATACTGGACATTGTAAAAAAAATCTAAATATAGGTAACTATTTAAAAATAAAATTCACTACAGTATAAAGTCAGTTAAAACCTTAACCCACATCTCCCCCATTAAGTCTGGTGTGCTTTTCACACCAAAAATAAGGAACTCTAAGAGTGCTGATATTTCATGGCCCTGTTTGTAATTTCGTCAAGAATCAAATTCTTTAAAGAACTATTGAAAAATAACATGTGATTAATATAACCCTTTTACCTCAATAGCAAATACCTGTAAAGCTACATCTCGACACTCAGGGTCTAATATTGTTTTAGTAGCAAACAAAATCATCTCAGCCTTACAGGAAGATTTCCAAAACCATTAGGCCTGCCAAAACACTGACCTACCTTCTATCAGCAAATTCCAAGCTTACCTATTTATATTCATTCAGTCTTCTATTCCTTCATTCCATCCCACCATATGTCCACAAACTGAGGGAGAAAAGTCTGACCCCAAGACAAATACATCTCTGACACAGATTCCTAAAAAGGAGAGGAAAAAGAGAGTCTCTCTAAATTTCCTTTTGGCACGCTGCCTGATTTTCATTAGGCCCTCCATGGTCATATGATACCGACCAAAGAATACATAAAAGTTAAGTTTTCATTTTACAACTATGGAGAAGAAACAGCACTCCATTTTGTAACCCAGATGTAATTATGAAGATTACTGCTTAAATGCAAAACCAAAGCTTGGTTTTTTTACATATTAGTCATATGAAAAGAAAATTATTACACCTGCCTTCTATTAAGTTTGCTTTGATTTCTTTTTACGCCTCGGGAATGTGGACCAGTGTTTGTTTTCATGGCTGCCAATGTTTAAACCTTCCAAGCAACTTTGGACTAAGCGACCGAACACATTAAACAGCTAATGTATAACACACACTATGTCCTTAGTCGAAAACCCACAGAAACTCCTAAAATATTTTAAGCCATAGCTATTGTCATGAAACTATTGTAAATCTATGTTTAAAATCTTGTTTAAATTTTGTTTAAGCCTTTCTGTAAGAGGATGCCCTTTCAGAAAATAGTTTCTGGAAGTGTTTATATCACAGGCACTTATTAAAGCCTGAACTGTAGCCATCGCTAGGGATTTAGTGAGCTAATCGTTTTATTTCAGTTTTGAAGTCAATATTCCTATATGCGCTGACTAGAGTGCTAAGTGGAAAATAAGTCTTCCGATTAAAGAGAATGGAAAGGGATTCTCAGTTTTCAAAAGAAAGACACTTTTCTCTTTCTCCTTCCCTCTTTTCTTCTCTTCCAATTTTTCCCATGTGGTACAGATGAAAATACCCAGAAGGAAATCCACTTGTGAGAAAAAATGATCATGTGTTTGATTCCTCAGAAGAAAATAGCAGAATGTTGGTAATTATTGAAGTCGGCTGATGGGTACCTGGAGGGGGGTGCATCATACTAATTTCCCACCTCTTTAAATTGTTGAAAATCACATAATGAAAAATAAAAAATGCTTTATTAGGTAAAAATCAGAAGCCAAGAGGCCAGGCTCAGGGGCATAGGCCTGTAATCCCAGCAACTCAGGAGGCTGAGGCAGGAGGATTACAAGTTCAAGGCTAGTTTTAGAAACTAAGTGAGGACCTAAGCAACTTAAGGAGACTATTTTAGTCAGATTTTTCACTACTGTGACTAAAGGATCTGACCAGAAAAACTGCAGAGAAGGAAAAGTTTGAGGTCTCATGGTTTCAGAGGTCTTAGTCCATAGAAAGCTGGCTCCATTCCTCAGGGCTCAAGGTGAGGCAGAACATCATGGTGGAAAAGTGTGGCAGAGAGAAGCAGCTCACATGCTGCTCAGGAGGCAGAGAGAGTCCATTCTCCAGATACATATACCCAAAGCCATGCCCCAGTTCCCACCTCCTCCAGCCACACAGTTACCACTTCAGTTACCACTCAGTTAAACCCTAGCAGGGGATAAATCACTGATTGGGTTAAGACTCACAACCTAACCATTTCTCCTCTGAACCTTCTTGCATTGTCTCAAACATGAGTTGTTGGGGGATACCTCATATCCAAACCACAACATAGACCCACCCTCAAAATAAAAAATAAAAATAAAAATAAAAGGGATGGGGATATGGCTCAGTGGTAGAGTGCCCTGGGTTCCATCTCCAGTAACATCAACAACAACAATAACAACAAAACTCAATAAATCAATTAAATGAAGCAATTGATACTGGAAATGATATTTGAGAATTAATGTTAAGTTTTCTACTTTCTACCTGGAAAAAAAAAAGACACCAAATTTTAATATTTCTTACTACCAAAAGCCCTAAGACATTTTAATGTCAAAATGACTTGAAATTTGGAAATGATAGACCATTTGGAGGATACTTTTACTCCCAATTCTGAGTTATAACTATTTTGAATAGGAGATAAGAACAGTCGTATTCATTTTTCTTTAGAAGAGTACCTTTTGGTTTTGTCAGCAAATAAAATGTTAATTTACACTGCTTTCCAATCATGTATTGCTGCCTAACAAACTGCCTCAAAATTTATTCACTTAAAATACCAGTCATTCATTTGCTGGCGAATCTATAGACCAGAAATTTGGACAGAAAGTCTCTCCACTCCTTTATAACTGCAGTGTTATGTGGGATGAAAAGGCTGGAACAGGCTGGACAGCTCTATGGGTCACAAGTGCTTCTGACTCTTGGCAGGGTTGCTAGGTGCTACTTCCTTGGCCTTGTCTCATGGGCACCTGGGCCTAGTTACAGTGCGCAGGTCTTGGGGGTGGATTTCTTACCTAGTAGCTAACTTCTCAAGAGACAAGGAGGAAGTTGTCAGTATTCATGAAGGCAAGGCCCAGAACTGATACAATGTTTTGTTCTGTTACAACTATTGATCAAAGCAAATCGCAGGGGTCAGCTCAGATTTAAGCATAGGAGACAACCTCATTGCCCTTTTAATGGATGAATCAACACAGTCACATCAGGAGGAAAGAAATTGTAGATGAACATCTTTCGAGACTATCTTCACATACTGTTTACTTTCCCTGGCCTGAAAAGAGCTCTATTTTGGAGATGCATCTTGGATTTTGAATCTTGAGCACCTTTGAAACCAACACCTAGAGTTGAAGTATTCTCATTTTTAGAAAGTACTAAAAAAAAGGAAATGAGTGTTGGGGTGATGAAATGGCTTTTATAGTCTTTAGACTATAAAATCATAGTTTTTCTCACAAATTTATATAAATTACTAGTATAGTAAGGACACAGAATTTAAGTCATATTACAACACAGATGTGGGGGAAATGATTTCTTCAGTCTCCAATCTGGACTTGCAATCCATAATCTAAACAGTTCACTAAATAATGTTCAGTCCCTCTTCCCTTCTCTGATTATCTTCCAAATGAATGCATGGGGGAAAAGGGTACTCTACATATTCCCTTGCCATTGAGAGAAATGGGACTCTGGACTTATGCTAGTCCTTGAATTGCTGGAGAGATATCCTTTCTCTTTTCTGATTATGTCTTCCTATTAGTTCTCTCTTGTTGTTGCCTTGAGAAATATCCTTATTGGTGCTCTCACTGACTCCTGCTGACAGCAGACCCTGATTCTGCTGAGTCCTCCAATTGAACCATTGAACCCCACTCATCCCAGACTGTGGTGCACAATCATTCTCTTTCACTGCAGATCCCATGGCAGTCCCCTGTCTTTAAATGCAGCACCCAGTCCACCTGAGAACTGAAGACTGCCAGCAAAGTCTGTCTTCAGAGCCTCTCTGCCTGAATATTCTCTATGCCAAAAAGAGTTACAAAAACTATCCTTGGTCCTGCTTGCAAGGTTGGCCTATGGCTGACATCTGGGACTTGGGTTTGGGGAGGAGTCCCACCATACCAACTGTTAAGAATGAATTGCTGTCTCTCCATTGCTTGTTCAAATAATGCTGTTGGTGCTGAATACCTTCTTTCCTTCTGGGAATCTAGAATTTTGGTACCAGTCATATAAGCTGCCTTCATAATCAGCTCCCCATGAAAGCTCTGAGCACTGGCTCTAAGGAACTCCCTGGTAGATACCATTTCACAACTGTGGTCACAACTCATTTCTGAGGGAAGCAAGCACAGCCCTGGTGACTGCACTGTGAGAGGACCCTTGGAAGCTTGCATCTGGTTCCCCCATACTCTGTCCCAGGTACTCTAGGACTTTGTTGATTTTACTTTGTATCCTTTCACTGTAATCAGTCACATTCATGAGTGCCACTGTATGCTGAGCCCTGCAAGTCTTCCCAGCAAATCATCACACCTGGGGTTAGTCTTGGGGACATCCCAGATCCTCTGTCACCATGTCCAACCTGACAAGGCAGCATGTCAATTCAGAACACATGGGACAGTCTGCAAGATGGCCTCCCCAGACCCCACAGGGTTGGAGAGAAACTGGATGAGGTGAAAATCAGCACCCACTTACCTTCACTTCTCCCTTCTTTCTCTATCTCTGTTTCTGTCTCACTCTTTCTCTCCCTTCTCCTTCCTCCCATCGCCAGAGTCTAGAAAGAAGATCACACTATTTATACATCCATGACATTGAAAGTTCACTACAAAGCAGGCCAGCCTGTCATGGACTGAAAAATATCTTCTCTACACTGGAGTGGAAAATCCTGGTTCAGATCAAGAGCCTGGCATACAAGTTTTTGTCTCGCTGCATAGTCCTAATTTGCACGTTGATCCCTCATCTTCTTCTGCCCACAGTCCCTGGGCAGACAGACACCTTGAGAGGAACAGGATTAAGAGTTTGTAATTGTCAAATTAAAGGACTAAAGCATAATAATGTATTTTCAAAATATTATGCCCATTATATTAGCTTAAAATTTGTCCTCTAATAAACTTTAATATGAGCAGAAAGTCTATTCTTAAGTGTGTAAACACACACACACACACACACACACACACATGCTGAAGCCAATAACATATTCATTATTTTTGCTTTTCATGTGTCTAAATTTTATTCATAACTTCCATTTTTTCCTTTTCAGTCTAGAAAAAATAAATAAATTCACCTAATTGGGAGCAAATTCACTGGCAAATTTTCCTTCATAAAGCAGTTTTAAATAAAATATTTGTAAAACAGTTTTAAATAAAATGCTTGGTTTAGCACTTCATTAACAAGCAATGTTTGATTGTATATGTGACCCAACAAGAATATTTTTAATACATTGACCCAAAAGTATATTTTATAGATGATGCTAGATATAGCCATCAGACCGAGAGAGAGGTGTTTCCTGGTCCAGCAGTTTGCACAGTGTAGGCGTCATGAACACAATGGAAGTAGACAGAAGTAAACCAGTTAGAGACAAGCACATCCCCATGATACCTAGTGCCTATTCCTGGGGGAATATCTCTTGTAACAATCCCTTCTTTAAACTCATTCTCTCTTTACCTCTCTTCCTTCCAAAATGACCTCCTCCCCTACTTATTCATCAAAATCAAAATAAACAGCACTCAAGCAAGCAGGCATTATCTGAATTCCCACCAGAATTATCCAACCCTAACTTCACTTAGAAAATGATGAGGGTCTCTTGGAGGAGGGTGGTTGTCCTCATGTGGCCTAGCCTGATTTTAGTAACACCTGCTTTTATTTGGAATGAAGGGGAATCCAAAAATAAAGAACTGGCTCAGAAGCACTTGACAAAAATAGCGCTGAAAGTCCCGTCTAAGGCTGGCCCCTCGCTGCAGACTGCCTGGGGTCTCTGCCTCCCAGCTCCACCTCCCCTCCTATGTGAGAGCAGCTCATTCATGCTGCCAGTGCATATTTAACATGAAATTCTTCAAGTACCACTGCAGAGCATCCAGCAAACCCACCAACTCTAAACTTAGTCCTACATATGTAGCCAGAGACACGGATAAATATAGAGACCTAGAAATACATACAGAACGCCAGAAAAACGTGCTCTGGGCCAGAAACATATTGTGAATATGCAAATATCTCAGTGTCTGCTACGGAAGCTTTGCCCTTTAGCACTTGCCTCACTCCATCTTTCTCTCTTTTTCTCTCTACCCCATGTCCCCCCTCCACCAGTGTCTTCCCATCTGTTTATTTTTTTCCAAACTTACGTTTTAAAAAAATATGGTATCACCCCTTAAAAATAAGAAAAATATGGTGCCACAAATACCACTGCCAGGTGTAACATATGATGCTGCTTCTGGGAGTTGGGAAGCAAAATGTATAGAGAAAGATGGCTAGATTCAAATTTTCCTACAAAGGTTACCGGAAATGGATTTTTATCCATTTTGTCTGAACTCTGTTCGTTCCTGGTTAGATTTCAGGTCTGCTTTGTACTTTAAAGACATTGTATAATCCAGGCCTTGTCATCAGCTTTCTTAATTTATTTCCCTGAAATGACAGGCCTGGCAGAGGCAAGCCTGCCTCTCAAATATCTGGATTACAGTGTAGCTATGGAAACAGGTGTTAAAGTGCCATGGATGTCAAGTTACACTGGTACTTTGCACATCGCGTTCTATACGGACGGTATGTTATTTTACATGCTGACCAATGCAGCTGCATCCTTCTGCTTGATTTTCAGGAGACCATCACAAAGGAGATCTACCTGGATTAGCCTAGTGTCCTCCGGATAGAGAATGAAAGCAGAGAAAGCATGCTGTTCTCTATTCTGGCAAGAAAGATTTTAAACTCTAATTTAATGAATTAACCAATAAATAAGATAAACATAAGAGAGAGGGAAAGAAATCAGAACAAATTTCTTCTCCAAGGGCCAATATCCTTCTCTTGTCTAAAAAGGAGAAACATGAGAAGAATATGATAAGAAAGAATCCTGTTATAATACATACTCTAACTTTCACGAACACAAACATTCACGGCTTTAAAGATTTAGTATATTTCAGCCTCATCAAATAGAAGTAACTTACTAAAGACCATGCCCATCATTAATTTGACCCACTAAGAAAGAAAAGGGAATAAAGAAATGGATAGCCACCATGCACTGGCCTAACGATCAGACATGAGTTATTGTATTTCATTTCATCTTTACAAACAGCCCTGCAGGGGAAGTATAATCCCAGTTTTATGGGAAAGGAAACTGAGACTCAGAGAGGTTAAGTAATATGCTCAAGGCCTCAAGGTTATAAGTGCAACAGCCAGAATTCAATCTGAGGTTTGTCGACAAAGCCTATGTTCTTTCCACTGAATCAACCTAGACAGCAAGTTTAGGGCATGTAAGGCCAAATTGGCATACCCTCTCCCTGGCATGCTTCATCCTCGATTTAGCTGGTTTAAAAAGACAAGGCGTCACATCTCTGGTTGGGTCACAGTAATGAGATGTGCTCCTCTGGCCCTCAAATTATGTTGGCCTGGCTCCAACTTCTTATTTAGCATTACTCAATTGAAATTTTATCCAACCCTTGATAAGCTATTAAATCAAAGTCAAATTTAAATTGATGTTAAGAAACTCTATACTTAAAAAACAGGGGCATAATTTCTAATGGATCCTGTTTACTCTTCTTATAAATACTTATTGTGATTTTTTGATGCAATTATTGATCTTATGATAGGCAAGAAGAATTAGAACAGAAATATTTCTAAACCCACATGGCAACAAAATAAAAGAAATTATTTTTTAAGTTTATTTTTCTGAAGGGGATATTTGCATGTGGCTTTAATGTGATTATTTTCATGTACAAAATGTCAAAATCTGATGAACCTTAATGATTACAGGTAAGTGTCTTCTCTCAAGCACATGAGAAAAGAGCTTCAAAATAAACCTAGCAGAATAGGGAAGGCTGTTGCAAATTGGCTCTTGAAACTAGTAGCAACTGGAAAGTTAGAGTGGATCCTGCTTTCTGACTATCACCACACTTAAAGATTCTTTTTAGCATCTGTACAAATCCATAGGAAAGATATAAAACATTACCAGCAATGTATTTTGGCTTCAAATTCCAATATTCAAATTGTGCATGAATTCTGAGTAGTCGTTGCCATGATCCAAGCAATGTGAATCCAGTTCAAAGATGCAGCTGTACCTCTCCAGTAAGATTCTTCTTCCCTGGAGTAGAGATGGTTCTAGAGAGGTTCATCAGCAAGACCAAAAGAATAGTGCTGACCAAAGTAAGAGGAAATACATTTCAATTCTCTAGGAAGCTTCCTTCAGTGTATTATTATAGTGTCAATTTATATTGATTAGGTGATGGAGGAATATTGAAGAAGCATATGTGCTATATGTTGAAGGAGAAATGGAAATTCATTTATCTTAATGATGTGGTCAGTGTAGAGGGACTGCTAAATTCATATAGAGTCTGCTTTGTAGAATAGGGTCTTGGTGGGACACAGAAGGAAAATGGTGCATCACTCAGAGCTCTTAACACAACTCAAAACCCCTTCTGAAACATAGAAGGAGGAAACTAATATTTTGTATATGCAGTACCATTTGGAAAATTTGAAATACCACAGTTTTAATCTTGACTGTCCCCTAAAACCCCATGTGTTGAAAGCTTGGTCCCAGCCTGTGATACCATTGGGAGTTGATGAAACCTTTAGAAGGGGAGACCTATTGGAAGGAAATTAGGTCATTGGGGGCATGTCCTTGGAGAGAATATTAGGACTTTGAACCAACTTCTTTGTCTTTGCCTTCCAATTACCATGAAGTAAGGAGTTCTCTCTGCCATGTTCTTCCACCATTATGTTCAGCCTCACCACAGGCCCAAAGTGAGCAACAGACCCAATGGACCATGGAATGAAACTCTGAAACTGTGAGTCAAAATATGTTTCCTCCTTATAAGTTGTTTATCTTGGGCATTTTGTCACAGTGATGGAAGACTAACATGTATTGAATATTGGTCTTGTCATTTCTGTTATCCAAGCTCATAGAGTTCTAAGAGCTGATGGGGTATAAA
The DNA here is from genome assembly GCA_020662805.1 of Glaucomys volans. NCBI lineage: Eukaryota > Metazoa > Chordata > Mammalia > Rodentia > Sciuridae > Glaucomys > Glaucomys volans. Next base: position 396,270 of record JAJEJO010000791.1, on the reverse strand, counting down.
TCAGGGATTTCTGCTACCTCCTAAGGCTCCGACATTGCTTTAAGACCATGGGGATTTTCTTTTCAGCTTTGCACGAATTGTGATCATTCCAAGCCTTTCCTTGAGTTAGTCAAAACCATAAAGGAGTCCAAATTCTTTCACAAAGCACTCAGAATTAACCAAATTCCATAGTCAGTGATTCCTTTTGTATATCCCTTTTTTTGTATCATTCATCAACTAGAAATATATTCCAGCCCTGTATAGATCATTTTCTCTGCTTTTACATAACCCTTTTACATAATTTAGGAAATAGCTATCTTGGAGCAAAGTGGAAAAAATAAAGTTTTCATTTGAACTTTCAAAGGATTTATTTGTAGACATCCATTCATTTAACATTAATTGAATACCTATTTTGTGCTCAGTATTTTCATAATAATTAGGCATTCTTCATTTATGTTATTGCATAAACTATGTTCAATTCCAGGCATACTGTCATCCAGAGAAACAATAGATGAGCATCATACCTAGAATTGTTCTTGAAAGCAGATTTGAACACATAACTCTAGGTTTTTCTCTCATGGCCCAAACCTTGATCTATGGCACAAAACTTTCCAAGATTCCTCTCCAGACCATTCCCCAAAATGGAAATAGCTAGAATTGGGATCCACTAGTAATTAACATTTACTCAAATCACATTCTATCTGATTTAAATTTTTTTGTTGTTGTTTTGGCTCATAATGAGAGCCTTTTCATAAAGTATGGCCTTAAAATGCCCAGACTACCAGAAGAGGTACAGTTTGGTACATATGGACTCCCCACACAATTTGATTAAATCCCAAGTGCATTTTTGGCTTACCCATTTCCTTGCTGACAAGAATGCAAAAATTTTTATAAATGTGTAACAACAAATCCCAAAAGGTCTCAGTGACTAGCACATGTTCCCAGAGACAGTAATTTCACACTGTTCATTCTACTGTATGACCCTAAGAAGTCTTCCTTTCTTTCATGCAACAGATACCCAGGCCCATCAGTAAAAGATGTTTAATATATGCAGGTGTCCATATACCAGCAAGTGAGGAATTCAGACTAAACATATGCCTCTGTATCATACTAGACCATGACAAACCTATTTACAATTATAATCCCCTTGCCATTTGGTATCTGAAAATCAGCTGGTGTCTAGAATAAATTTTCATTCAATCCGCTGATACATATAATTGGTATGTATACAAAAGAGTTGTATCTTTTTCATATATCTTAGAAAATAAATATCTTGTGATACTCTTGATGGCATTTAAATTTATATACTCCCTCTTGTCAATCTTAAAGATAATGTACTCTGGAATGATTTTAACTGACTGAGGATGTGGGAGCAGAGGTAAAGATGGTTTTTAAACTCAGGACAAAGAATTGTTAGATTCTGTTCCCTGAATTCTTTTTCTAATTTTATGTGGACTATATTGGATTTACTAGCCTGGCTTACGGAGTGTTTTCTATCTATCCCCTACCTTCCAAATCCCTGAAGATGCTACTGTGCAAATCTTGTCCTTTAAACAGAAAAAATAAAAAAATAAAAACCATGTTTCTGTCCTGGTCAAATGGAAGGCTGCAGTGCATACTTTGGATGGCTGGAGTTTTCTCTTAAATGAAATATAGGAGCCATAACTCAGTTTCTCTGGCAATGAACCATAGAGGCCATTCATCAGGATGTGGCAGACATTTATCTCCTCAAATACTCCAAGGCAGATGGAAATAGCATCTAGCCTCCTGTCAGAATAAATAACCCAAATATTGCCCCCCGCCTCAAAAAGACCCAAACAGATCAGCAGCCATAGATCAGCACGAGGCAAAACTAAACCAGTCAGCTGTAAACCTTTGCCCCCACTCCTGCCTCTTCTGCGTGGGCAGAGCAGTCTCATTTCACAATGGGTGGGCACTTTACAGCCAGGGCCTTTGTGCTGACCCTCTTAGAAAGGAGGCCAAAACTAATGTGTTGTTTTTTTATTGTAAACTTCCAATCTTACCTTCTTTTGATGTTATTGGAAAGGACACTCTTCTTCATTTTCCATCCTAAATATAAACATTTAAAAATAACCTCCTTCAAGAAACGGTTGGGACACCAAACCATGTTTCAAAATAGATAAAATTTTAAAATTTCATAGTATATGCATTCCACGATAATTTTTAAAAATTAAATTTTTTTCAAGAAAAATATTAAAGGCACTCAAGAACAGATAAAGTTAATAAAGGTACCAGGTTTTTCAATATTCACCTTTCTTAATTTTATCATATCTTTTACATTTAAGTCCTCTGGAAGACAGCCCCAATGGTAAACCAGGTTTTTCCCTCCTGTAATGTTGTCCTTTTATTAAAATTGCTTATTACATTTCTTAGAAACTCAAAGCTATGTGGTGATAGTTTAGCTTAGGAAGTTTATAAACAGAGCCAACTCTATACCCTGAGAAGCCAAATTTCAGCCTCACTGGACTACCCTAAGAATTCTACCCAATCCTTCCTCACTCCAAAGCTAACTCTGATCTGAATTTTGCATCATTTTACTTTTTTTAATATTTATTTTAATGAGAAAGTACTGGTTGAACTTCCTGTGCCTTAACTAAGAATTTTTTTAATTGAAAAGTCACAAGCAAATGAGGCATTTTCTTCCATGTAAAAACATGATTTTTTGCCTCAAAATTCCCCCATCATTCTTTTTAATAGCCCCTTCAGTGTGTCTGAGAGATGATCACCTCTTCAAGCAAAGATAATAATATAGCTCTGTAACCTTACACAGCACACCATCATGTCCTTAGCAGGAACTCAGAAATGGCTATTGGACTGATTAAAATTGGCAGAACAATCAAACGCTCCTGAAAAAAATGCTTTGGAAATGAGAAAAATAGAATCATTGTCATAGATGAATTAACATTCACTAAACACACACTGTCCCTGCAAAGTGAAATATCCAGAAAGATGGACAGAAGGCATTGTCTGGCATAGGCTCCTAGGTAGAAAACTTCTGACATTAGGGCCAGGCCACACTTGAGCATCTCTTTTGTAAAGGAAATCAAGGGGCATGTAAAACAACATAAGCACATCTTCTATAAGTGAACTGGAAGAATACCTGTAGGGCTTAACTATAAATTAAGGAATCTTAATTGATTGATTCTTTGGAGACTAGATCCTGGGATATTTACTGGAATATTTTCAGAAATTTGTGACTTTCTCCCAATGTACCTTTTGAAATGTAAAGATGTATGTATGCGCGCATGCGCGTGCACACACACACAAATTCTGCAAAACACACAACCTTTAATATTAAATTTCAAATCTAAGTAATCATTAGCAGCTGGGTTTCATCTGAAGACCTGGATAATTCCTAAGTATGATGTGAGAATCTAAACCCGTCTATGGTCTCCAATATCTGTACAGTAAAGTCCAAGTTTTAGGCTACAGTTCATGTTCACCTGTCTATCCCCTGGCTTGCAACGACCCCATTCTGTAGCCATGCTTGTTACTTTCCAAGCAAACCATGTTCTCAGACCCCTGTGCCTTTCACACGCTGCCTTTCTCAACATTGTCCTCCTGGTAAATGCTGACACACGACTTAACACTCAGCAGTCACCTCCATGAGAATTTCCCACTGCTACCCGAGGACACACAGGTTACCTCTGCTTTGTTCTTGCCTCTGTGCACGTTGCAGCAAGGGCACCTGCTCACCGTGTTACAACTCTTTGTACACTCTTTGCACTACTCTCCTAAACTACATAGTGTCTACACAGCAGAAAGTCTATTCCTTCCTTATCTTTATATAGGCAGGAAGAATAGGAGGACAGAAGAAACAAAGGAAGGAAGAAGGAAAAGACTCATATATACTAATGCTAAGCAAAAGGTAAACATTCATTCATTTACTCACTTGCTCATTCATCTGACTCGGGTCTAGGATGACATGCAGAGAAATTGAGAGAAAAATGCAAACTGATATCTTAAAATTAACAGAGAAGTTGTATCAGTCAAAATCCAGGCAGTCCAAAAACTAAGTGGCAGTGAATTAGGAAGGATGGGGCAGGACTGGTTTGAGAGTTTAAAAGTCAGAGCATTCGGTGAATGGCCTCTAACCTTTTCAGATGGAACTGTGTGGTTTCCAGTTTGCTCTAGTCACCACCATTCCTTAATACTCCACCTAGTTGGATTTATTCCATTTCTCTACCAATCTGGATATGGTAGGTCTTTGAGCTATGCACCTACGACCTCAAGGATTCATTTAACAAATGATTTTTTGGAACTCATCTGGTCCACTGGTTTGGGTGCCAAGAATTTAGACATTTCTAAAAGAAAAATAGCTTATTACTGACAGTGTTTTTAGGCCAGGAAGTCATAAAGACTTTGGTAATATCCCTAGCTTCATTCATCAACCAAGCATTCTAATAGTCACTTGAGGGCAAGGAGCACTTGATGACAAATGAGTAATAATGATACCACCGTTTACCAGTGACGAGTTCTGCTTCTTCAGGTGTTGAGGCATAACACCAGAGAAGCTCGCCAAGGCAAGCATGTTAAGCAGGCTTTATTTAAAAGTAGTAATACAAACTTCTCCTGGGAGGGAGAAAGGGGGCTGTGACTGGTGTTCTAGAATCCCCCAGAAGTGAGCGTGCCCTACATCTTTTATAGGTTAGGGTCTTCTTTGTTCTGCCTCTTCCTCTGACCCTTATCTTATCTCTCCTTCCTGCCTATATGGCCATGGTGATCCAGCAAAAAGGTGAGATGCAAATGGCAGGGGGAAGGGCCACATGGAGATTCAGGTGGGGGCCCAGGAGGCATTAATTAGCAACTACCTGTCTGCAGCTTTTGGGGAGGGGCAGTTAAACAGGTAGCCTTGGTGATCAATAGGACTCTGGAGTCACTGACATTCCAATCTCCAGGGGCGTCTTTGTCTTTCCAGACTCTGATGGCCTCCATTCCTCCATTTGACCAGATTCCCTATTTCTACACTAACTACCTGTCCAGTTCTGGCTCCAACAACACACATAGACACACACCACAACCACACAACCACAAGAACAACAAGAACAAAACATTCAGGTCCTTCTCCATGACTCTAATTTCCTTCATTCTCCTCCAAAGAAAACGTTATAGTTTTGCACACTCCTGTACAATACAAGAAACAGCCCCTCCTCAGTTCTCTCCTAATAAGAATTATGACCCCATCATTCAACACAAAAGTGCAGCTGCTATCACAGGAGGGTTGTTCATTTTCCAGAAAAGCTGAAAGGTAGCTGTGCTTAGTTCATAATACTTTTTTTAAATGAGGTAGTGTCTATTTTTGCCTCCTTGAGAGACAGAGCTGGAGGAGCGATGGCCGAGAGCAGGAAGTCCTTGAAATCAATTGGCTCTATGGAAAACTAAGGGTCTAAGACATCCTTCATTTGCTCTAACCATAATCCATTGGACTTGCATTTTGTGCTCTGTCTATCAAATCAAACCTTCCCCAAGGAAAACCTGATTCTTTTAGGCTCGGTCTGCTCTCTGAGAGCACAGCCACATGGCCTCCTTCAATAAGTCCCCATTACTGCCGACTGCATTGGTTTCGGAGCCAAATCCCAAGGGCTCCAAAGATGGATCATTCAATCTTCTGAGTAATCAATCCCAAGAGCTTGCCACTCGCCCCGCTTGGCTGAGCTGCAGGAGCACAGCCTCCAGGCCAGGCAGGCTGTGGGCCTGGGGAAGAGGCAGCAAACACGGAACCTCCTCTTTAAAGAGCCCTCTCTCCCCACTTAGAAAGGGCAGGCGGAAGGTGTGAAAACAGAAGGAAGGGCTGGGTAGGAGGGTGGGAGATTTGATCCCAAACAGGTTTAGCTTAAAAAAAGAAAACGGTTATTTGACCCTTTGCGAAAACCTCACGCCCCACAGTGTCCTTCGGGAAACTCAAACCACCCAACTATGTTGTCACATATTGAACCCACACCCAGAGTGTTAAGTATCACTGGCTCTCAGACAGAGAAATGTCATCATTCCCTCCTCCTGGCTGGTGTCTTTAAATAGCTCCTCTTATTTACGGTGTACATAGTGTTAATGTCCTTCAGTTGCTCTATTTTCAAGGATGGAAAAGCAGTTGCTAAGCATTTCTAAATGACAGCCCCAGGGTTCATTAAAAATATGGCAAACATTTGCTAAGCTCATTAAGTGCAATTTTTGTGTGTGTGTATCAGATTCCTCCTCTGCATGTTCTGCGTGACCAAACATCTATTAACCCTAATCCCATTGATGAGTCTGATACATTCAAACCGGCAATTAGACAAAACAAAAGGGATATTTATGGAGAGACTCCTAAATGGGCTTTCATATTGGTCTAAGCAGTTTCAAAACGACAGTTTAATTCCCCTCTGTTAATCCCTCGCTTCCAGAGCACTCCCTTTGTTTGATTATAGGCTGTCAGGTTTAGGGATTCTGATTGAATCAAAATTTGAAGCAAACTAGAAACACATAATAATTACGCTATTTAAGCACTGTTGCCTACTGTATAAGCAAACGAAATGCTCTAACAAATGAAGACTCCTCAGTACAAAAGGTTTCTAAAATGTACTGCTTGCACAATTAGAAGCCATAGAATATGAATTAGGTGGTTGTTTCCCTGGATCCTATTTAAAATTCTCCAGTTGATGAGTTTGGTGGTAAAACACCATGCATTAAATCTGTTGACTAGGCAAAAATATTTTAAGACAGGCTCCCTCTGCCCTTCTTCCCAGCCACCCCCTCACCTCCTGCCACCCCAACCACAGCTGTGGACTTGTCTGACCCACAGTGGGTAATCTGAGCACCAGCTCTCATTTGTCCATTCCAGCTTTCCATTAACTCAGGGCCACGGTGGTGTTATTATTAGAGGCGGAAAGGATTCCGCATCACTTACATGGTGTAAAGCTGGACAAATAAACAAGTACTGACTATGGATGTCTCCCAATCACACAGGGCCTCAATTTTTGAATGCGCTCTTTCAAATAGCAAAATGACCCTTCTTTAGCTTGTAAAACCTCTCTTTGTTTTCCCTCAAAGAGAAGGAAACTCACCAAGAGGAGTGGACTTTTGACAGAGTTCCCCAGCAGTAACATCATTTTCAAGTGGCTCTTGACCAGCTGAGCTTTTTCAAAGTGTAACTTTTACAGCCACAAAGGATCATGTCTTATTTGGGTTCATTAAATTTCCTCTTGCTTTGCAAAAGGCTGACCAAACTCACAGCTGCTGAGAGCGAAGCCAACCCTTCATCATTCTTCAAGTCAATTCAGCACTGATCAGGGCTCTGTTTGAAAGCTCTACCCAGATTTAGACCTCATAATTTAGTCTCTGTTGGGTTAAAAGAAAAGAAAGGAAAGAATAAATAAAAGGAAGGAAAGAAGAGAAGAAATAAAGGAAAGAAAAAGAAAAAGGAAAGGAAGGAAAGGAAAAGAAGAGAAAAGAAAAGAAAAGAAAAGAAAAGAAAAAAAAAGAAACAATTGCCTTGTCGGAATGAGAAATGGGTCTCCTTTTGCTACCAGCAAGAGTTCTGGTGATGTTGCCAATACAAGTGGCAGTGAGCTTCAATAAAAATTGATTTATTAAAGTGTTGACTGAGTGAGGTGAAGGTGCTGGGACTCACAGTGCTGATGAGAAACATTATCTAAGAAGTAAGAACAGGATGCACAGTAAGTGTCAGATTGCCTGTTGTCAACAGTCTGTCCTGACCTCCTTCTGCTTTCTCCCCAAGGAACTACATTTCCCAGCATTCCCAGCACCAGGCTTCTGGATGAGAGGATTCCAAGGAAAACCAAGGAAAGGCTCTCACTCAGGATTTGGAAAGCAAAGAGAAGGAGAAGCTAACGTTCTCCAGCAACAACTGCAGGTTCTAGTGCAGTATCAAAAAACACTTGTGACTCTTAGAGCTTCACTCTGTTTCCTGTACCTCAAGATTATCTGAGCATCAGCAGTTTCTTCCTAACCTTGGCTCCAAGCCCTCCTCATGGTTGTAGGAGTCTCTAATTCTCTGTGTTAAAATAGTTCCTGCTTCACATTCCTAGCCAAACCCTGATGGATATAGGTAGTAGGTACCCAAGTACCCAGGACTGGGAAAGAGACAAGTTGGCTAATGCCAGACCATTTTGAAGGATGGGGTCTGAATTCTAGTGTGGGAGGCTATTATTTTCATTCATGCATATAATCGTCTTTTCAAAAAAAAATTCTTACTGGGCATCTACAGTGCTCTGTAAACCCTCTGATAAAAACTGGTGATAAAAAGATATATCCCTCACCCATAGATCTTACAGAACAATAACCAGAGGGCAAAAGTAAGAGCTCCAGCTGTCATTTACAGGGAGATTAACAAAGAATAACAATAGGAATGTAATTTATCCATAACAACCACCACAAACATTAGTTGGAAACAGACCTGAGTTGTAATCTCAACTCTATTATTTTCTCACCAACCATATGTTTGAGGCAATCAACTCAGTTTACCCTCTGAGCAGCCACTTCCCAGTTTCTATCTTATAGTTTCTATCTTCTGAAATTAAAAACAAGGAAGGTGAAGTATTCAGCACAGTAACTAAAACACAGTAGCCACTGAGCAAAGGATATCTGTGCCTTTGGCTCTCCTCCAGGCACTAAGCTTCCTAAGGGCAGCAGCCATATTTTTCTTGGGGTCCCAAGTATTTGCTTAACACGATGTCTTATGTTTAAAAGATTTTCCATAATTCGTGAATGAATGATTAATGTTGGAATGAATGAATACACAAATAAATGAATCAACCTGATACATCCTTACTAACTTAGCTCTTCATATTATCATTAAGTATAATTAGTATCCTGTGGCTATTCTCTAAGGCCAGTATGAGCAAAGGGGAAGGCAATTTTGAATAAGTCAATGTAGGAAAAGAGTGCACTGAGACTGGGTCCTACCACTTGGGCACAGTGATGCAAAAAAAAAAGAACCCTCATTGTGCCACACCAATATAATGATTTGAAAAGAATTCTCAATATGCCCGTCTGCTTGCCTGGGCATCTCACTCCAGACGATGACTGAGCTGTCAACCCTGGGGCCAGGGTGAGTGTCCTGTGACCTCTTAACTCTGAGCCCTGTGATTCTCTGACCTCTCAGGTAGGGGAACCCACACATCACACGAGAATGCCCTGTGAGTGACGCAGGCTCTCATTTCTGCTGAAGGAAATGAATTCAAAAAGAAAATGATAATCTACAGGGAGTAACACCCACACAGTTATCACTCAAAGGATCCCAAAAGGCTCTGAACCTGATTGGAGTGGTGCTTCATAAACTTCCTTTCAAGGGGTTTCTTTGTCATGGGTAATTAGGAAAGACTTTTATAGTTTGATTAAATATGCTCAATCTCTGTTCTATTTTATACTTATTTTTAAACCATACCCATTGTTTCTCTTTTTCTAATTTTCTTTTCTTTTTACCTATGCATCATAAATGTTTCTTCCCTTTTTATCTCTTCACTACCTCCTTCTTACACTCCCTCCCTAAATGTCCATAACAATACTACAGAATCATTCCCGGGTGACCTCTATATTCTTGGTAGATTTTTTTTCCTGGTCTTCTTATGGGACACTCTCAGATATTGGGATCATGGTTGTAGGCCTTGCTCATTTCTGTACCCGTTCATTTAATTATTTATCTACTCATTCCATAAATAGCTATTGAGCATCTACTATGTACTTGGCAGAGTCCTGGGCACCGAGCATAGGTCAGGCAAGGTTCCTGCTTATGAAATCTACTTTCTAAAGGGACCATATAGGTGCAAATTATTTTGTAATTTTATACGTTACAAAATAAGTAAAGGGAATAATTAAAATTTGCCTTTGAGTACCTGCCTCTTGCTTCTTTCAGCTTTTCTTTCCTGTGTTGCACCTTTTTCTCCACCCAGTGGCAAAACTTCTCTGACCCTGTGTGCTCCACAGCTGCCTTGTTCTCTTTGGAGCCTCCAGTCTAGCATGCCCACTCCATGTTTAGATGTCATGACAAAATCTGTTTCACTCAAACTAAATCAATCTGTCCTGTATCCTAAAGCTTTTCGAACTAGGATATGTGTAGAGTATGCCAGGAATTGGCAAAACCACAGGAAAAATCCTATTCACCTTCCTGGAACATGAATCTACCAGATGATAAGTAGGGATATAATGGAGCATAGGATATAAAACTTACATTAAAAATTTAGATGAGACAGGGAAAGAAAGATCATGCTTATGGTGAGCTGTTTTAAACTATGCCCCAGAGTCCTCAAGAGGAGAAAGAGAGAGAGAGAGAGAGAGAGACAGACAGACATCGGAACAGAAAGAGAAAATGAAGCAGACAGAGGTGAGGTGAGGAGCAGAATGTACATTCTCACTTTAGAAGAACAATGTCAGAAGTCCCTGAGAACTATCTGAATGTTGCTTCCATGGGCCAGGATCTCCAGTCTTGGGTTTTTGCTGCTTTCCTCTAAAAGCCCTCCAAAAGTTTCCTGTGGCAGGCAGGAAGCCACTCCACCGTGCCCAGCACTGAGCTCTGCCCGCCCTTGCCTACCTGTTGGAGCTTATCTTACACCTTTTTTTCCAAGGTGACTTTCTTCATCCACTGGAGCCGTCTTTTCTCCCAAATGCAATCTTCTTGCTCCTCCTTGGAGCTTTTGCACTAACTGTCTTTGTTTAGGATTCTTTCCCACTCCATCCCTACCCACATCCTGACACATAGTAGAAGCTTCTTTCCTTCTTGTCTTTGGCTCTTTGTGTAAATGATACCATCACAAGGAGGTCTTCTCTTAGAATCTATGATTCATAGTCAATTGCTCTAGGGCTCACTGTTTTAACTCTCTGTGAGGCACTTACCTCTATCTGAAAATGATCTCATCTGTATATTAGTAGGTTAAAGGTCTGTCATGCCCAGACTGGATCACAAATCCCAAGAAAGCAGGGACCTTACCTGTTTTACTTCTTTTTTTTTTTTTTTTTTTTCTGTTTTACTTCTTGACAGGCCATTCCCCCAAAGTGTCATGAATATAGTAGGCACTCCGTTACTATTTGTTCTATAATCAAAGATTGAGCTTACACATTGCATGAGCTTTTCCTGAAAGAATAGTATAGGAATATTTTTAACAAAACAACAGAAAGGGAAAAAAAGTAGTACAACTGAGGATTTTCTCTCATGCTTTATAATTTGCCATCGAGTTATACTAACATTGCTGTTGATATGGGCAACTAATCATACCTCCTGATTCCCAAAATGGTTTATTTCTTGTCAGTCAGCTTTTTAATTTAGATTTATTTTTCTGGGCATTGTGTCAGCACTGAAGACCTAGAGATAAATGCTACATTATTTACAGTTTTGAAAAAGTGAGGAGAAATGACTAACAGGATAGAGAGTGCTTTTGATGGAGGTGTGTACCAATTATCTTGAGGAGAAAAGAATCTTGTCTGGAAGAGCTGCAGAAATGGCACTAACCTATCATCTGAGTTTTAGATGATAAGAGAATATTTTTCAAGTAGAGAGGAAAGGGGAAGTTCAGTCTAGGTGGAGGGCAACAAGATGGGTGATAAATTAAAATTGTGAGAGGTTTTGCTTTTATAATCAGGTGATTTGTGAAAGGTGATTTCCATATGGTGGGAAGCTAGAGACAAAGAGAGACAGTAGGAGAGAAATGCACTAGGAAGGGCCTTGGTGATCAAACCACAAGATTTAGGTAGTCCTGCAGCCACTAAGGAGCTATGGAGTGTTTTAAAGGGAATGGTGGCTAGATCAGAACTCTGTTTCAAGAAGGTTAACAGAGGCAATGTGACAAATGCATGCCTAGGAGTTTGTTTGTCAAACAAACAAACAAACAAACAAGCAAAAGACCCTCAAGGCTACTACATTCATAAAGGCAAGAGATGATCAAAGCAGTCCAAAGCAGTCCACCAAGACAAAGAAAAATCAATCCAGAGGTGGAAGCAACAAGATGCACTTACTAATTAGATGTGTGCAGGGAGGAAGTGAGAGACAGCATGGACGAATGATGGAACTGTCACGGTGCATGGCAGGAATAGACTCAGAACACAGGAGAGAGACAGATTTGAAGGGAATTCTCTGAACTGCTAATACAGTTGAATGCATGACTCATTCCAGCAGCCCTAGCATTTATTGGTTGTTAAAGACCTCCAAGCCTTAGTCAGTGGGTATTTAAAGGTTGAGATAAAAGCATCATGACAGGCCAGCGGGAGAGGTATTTTAAGACAGGGTGTCTGTCTCAGGATCCTCTCTCCAGTCACCCACAAAGACCACTGCCTTCATTAGCCGAGCATGGGCCAAGCCTGCTGCTGGCTGCCACTAACACCCCCCACATCCCCATTGTCATACATTATAAGTTGTTTCAATCCATCTAACATAATGAGCCCACTTTGCAATTCCATTATGATTCACTCTCAAGTTTAAAAGCTATAGCCAAACCGCGATGAAGGGAAAGCATTAGGGAAGTGCTGTGACATCCTTTGGGGTTCCACATGCTTCCCTGGCAGCCAAGCCAACCTTCTGAGCATATAGGACTCTTGGAGGATATTTGCCAATCTCTTTCTACAAGAGTATTAGTGAAAATCTATAACTCCCGGTTGGATACCAAATGCAGCTGCCACATTCCGAGTCGGTGCCAGCAAACTACTTCACATAGACAGACAGCTTTCTGAGGCTGCTTTATTTCTTGTCAGCCTTTCAAACCTCACTCCAACAGGAATCTTTTGTATTTAAGCTATTGGCCACAAAACCAGAATGTGTCTTCTGGTCAAATGTGCCTTTTATATGTCATACCACGTTTCTTCTCTTCCCTGATGTTTTTTTTCAGATGGAAAAAACACAGTTGGCTTTTCCTGATACCACTTTCATTATGGTCAGAAATATCCTAACAGAAGCATATCTGTTCACATTGAGCCTCCTTGTGCCCAGAGAAATGCCATTCACAATTCAATAAATGTATCAGCCTTATCTTATTTGAATACAGGCTTCCTTAGTTTAAATTTTCTGGGAAGCCACTGACACAATGTTTGATTAGTTACATGAACCAATAAGTCCCTCCTCCTCCTTCTCCTCCTCCTCCTTCTTTTTTAATCAACAACACTTTATGTAGTCCAATTCTCAACCTCTCCAGCCTATTGTCTGTACAGTTTGAAAGAAGATTCTAGAGCATTCTTCTTCATCCCAACACCTTCTTCTACCACCATATTGAAATGGGAGTTACCGATTTCCAGATCAAAGCTCTGAATTGGCATGAAGCCTAGCTAATTACTCTGCTGGCACTCAGCCCCTGGGGAGATCAGATGGGCCTTCCTCACCTTCAATACTGCTCTGAAACGGGGAATTAAATACTGGATAAGGAACTGAGAGGAACAATTCATTGCAGACAGAGCCGAACAGAAGTATCTGTTGAAGGACCAGAGACCCTTGGCACCATATCTGAGGCTCACAAATGACAAAGCTGATATGAACACCACTGGAGGCAAATGGATTGAGAGTAACCTGAGGGATCTTTCCCATCATAAAAAACTTCCCTAAAAGGATGTAATCCAGACAAGGAAAAACATTTCCAGCCAGAATACTCAAAAATCAAAATATGCAAAACTTTAGTGTTTGAGTCATAATAATGCCTTTAAAAATGATTTTTAAGGACACCTCTATAAATTCTTTGGCTATTCCTCAAAGAAAAATATCTCAAATATTCAATAAAACAAACATCTGTTCACATTCTCTAATAGACAACACATTGTGTTAGATGCTATGAGGTCTTGAAAAATTGGCAAATTGGGGCTGGGATGCAGCTCAGTGGCAAAGTGTCTGCCTTGCATTTGCAAAGTCCTGGGTTCAACCCCCAGTTCCAGAAAAAAAAAAGATTTAAAAAAATCAGCAAATTGTGGTCCCTGCTCATCAGAGCTTCACCATCTCACTCATGTCAGGAATGCATGCAGAGGTCCTTAGAGGAGAATGAAGTGGTTTTTAAAATGTAAACGCTGGAAGGATCTAGGTGTCATAGAAGAGGAAAGATATGATCTGAGCCCTCAGCCAACATGATAGGGAAAGAGAAAAAAGTTGTACCTGGAAGAAACCACAAAGGAAAAAGAAATATTTGAATAACTTCAGGGTGTGTTGAAGGAATAGTGAGTAGAGCGGATGTATGAAATGCATGATGTATGTCTGAATCCTTCGAAAGGGCAGAAAATGGGAAATGGCAGGTCAGATGGGAAATGGCAGGTCAGATGAGCATTAAAGCCCAAGAGTCAAGGGATTTCTTCTGTGTCTAGTGAGGAGCCATCGAGTGGTTTGAGGAAATGGGAACTATGGCCAGATCCTGGGTGCAGGATGACAATGGGAAACAGTGTGTGTATTGGAGCAGAGAAGGGAGACACTGAAGATAAAGAATCTGGTAAGCATGAGGTAAGGCAAATCCAATGTAGAAGAGAGAAGTGAATGGTGGAGGATGTGTATGGTAGGCTAAATAATGGACCTTCAGAGATGCTCATATTCTAATTCCCAGAAATGCTGTTTTACATGGCAAATAGGTCTTTGCAGATGTGCCGAAGCTAAGAATCTCAAGAAAATGGCAAATTACCCCATCAGGATGGGCCCAATCTCATCACCAGAGTCCTTTTCTGAGGGAAGCAGGAGAATCAAAGTCAGAGAGAGAAAAGGTAAAGATGGAAGCAAGGATCAGAGAGGACAGAGGATGCTACCTCACTGGTTTTGAAGTAGAAGAAGGGGACAGGAACAAAGGAATGTAGATATCCTCTGGGATCAAAAAACAGATAAGTACATGGATTCTCCCCTAGATTCTCCAGAAGGAATGCAGCCCTACTGATTCTTTCATTTTAAGCCAATCCCATTTTGGACTTCTGATCTCCAGAATGGCAAGATAATAAATATGTGATTGGTTGACTGATTGATTGATGTGGTGCTGGGGGATGGAACCTAGGGTTGCTCTATCACTGAGCAACATCCCACACTTTTTAAAATTAATTAATTAGTTAATTAATTAGTTAACCAATTCATTCTGTGTAGGGTCTTTCTAAATTGCTGAGACATACCTTGAGCTCATGATCCTGCCTCAGCCTCCTGAGTTACTGGGATTATAGGTCTAAATAACAGCACCTGGCTTCTATTAATTTGTGTTGCATTAAGCCACTATGTTACTGGTAATTTGTTATAGTAGCCATAGGAAACTAATACAATGTGAGACATATTTCCCAAATAGCATTGAACATATATATCAATTGATTGCATGGGGAGAATAAGAATGAAAAACTGAAAATGACTTAGTGAAATAATTGCAAAATTAACCATTAACCAAAACCAATGGGCAGAGGAAAATATGGTGAAAGAGATGAAGTCAAAGGGAAAAAAGAAAGAAGAGACTTTAGAATAATACCTCGAAAAATAGGACATCAGTTCTTCAGAATGATGTTGACAGATGAATAAAAGGAGGGAAGAAAGAGGGACTGATGATATTCTGGGAAATTCATTTCATTCATATTATATATACCTTATTATTTTATCACCTCTCAATCTTATAGAACTTATGCCAGTACAATTCACAATTTGATTTGAGGTAGGCTCCTTTGCATTCCATATCTCTCTTTTCTGGCAGGCCTGTTCTCATCTTGATTAACCCTGTTACATATGTAACTTAGATCCTAATTGCCTGTGTCCTCTCCAAGCTCACCAGAAAGAACACAAACAACCACTTGGTAATTCTATTTAAACCCATCTTCTCTCCAAACTCTCCACCATTTTAGGGCACCTTTGTATGGCCCAGATATCTTGGCACCTGTTCCCTCTAACTGAGATGTTTCCACATGAATTTACGATTTTTCACACTTCTTCTAGGTAAAGCAGTACCTCCATCTCTGAGACCTGAGCATCACTTGGCACTCAAGCCCTTGCTTCATTTTCAAGTAACTTCTCAAAGAAGTGTTCAACTAAAGACCTTCTTTTTCTCTAATGAGGTATAAGATAATAATATTTTTTCTACAGTATTACACATTATTCATGACAAACAATCTCAAATTTTTGTGAAACAAAGTGAAGTGCAAACAAGTAAACATTCCCTAGTCTTGACAAGTTAGTGCCCAGGACTACCAAGTGTCTCTTAGAGCAAAAATCTGCCCAGTGATCAGAAAACATTCAACCCATTCCTTTCCATTCAGTCAGGAATGTGATTAAGTAAACCTTAAGAACAACATACCATTCTAAAATGAAAGATGTGATAATAAGTTATTTGTTCATGTCTTCTAAGAGCCTTTCTTCCAGATGGTCTAACTGTCTAAGCAACTGTCTTCCTGGTGGTGGGCTCAGTTGGGAACACCTGCTTTGTCCAACTGGCACTAAGGCCCAATAATAAGAGCCTGTGAGCTGTTCAGGGACCCATGAAACTGCTGGAGATCTGAGGGAGGAAAAAATAGTTATTGCCCCTGAAACACAAAAGGAAGACTGAAATTCAATTAAATAAATATTTAATTTAATGCCTAAAAACATTATATTCTTCAGATTTGCCAAGCATTATGTTTAGTATTTGTACAACTTCACTACAACTTGAAAATACTCATTAGTGTATATATTCTCATGCAGCAAGAATTTTGATGCACAATAATTTTAAAGAAATCAACCAATCATAAAGTGGATGAGTTATTTGATGACAAATAATATTGAAAGTTAATTATAAAAATCTTTACAAGAAAATTTGCATTTTATTTTGGATATAAGTAGATGTTAATATTTGATTTTGCATGCCTTGGAAATTCCCAAAATAAGAATTCTAATGGTTTGTGAAGGCTAAATGGCTCTGACTGTACAAGATCCTCTCTACCTTCATCCTGTCCTTTAGTGGTGTTCTGAGACCTGATTCCCATGTATTCACTCATTGAGGTTTGACAATGCCTTACTAGAAACTCTTTTGGAATTCTGGTTGCCATCTACCCACCCCCAAGAACATATCACAAACCTCTTCAGACATCCATTCAAGCCTTGCCCTGGTCTTCTAAGGTATCTTGAATTCCTCTTTGAAAATGACCTGAGACAGGTAACAGGCTGTATTCTGGACTCTTCAGAGCCAGGCAAAGGCATTATGGCTATTGTTATCTCTTCTCTATGCTCTAAGTGTCTTCTTTGCCTAGTGATGCAGAAAGTGAGTGCAGAAAGTGGGCTTGAGACCCAAACTTAGAATTTAGCATGCTTCCTTATCATCAACACCAGCACAACTTCTTAAGGAGAAATTCATCTCCTAAACTTTCCGTTGGATGGCATAATGCTCCAAGTCCCCTGGATAGGCTATGCTTGCTGGGACAGGGGAAGTCAAGAGGTAGGCAATACCTCTCCTTCTATCAACTTCTGCTGGATCTAACATTGTCTGAGATTGCTAGCAGCATGAAGTCCCAATGTCTGGCAGCCTTGTGCATCCATATAAATGTTTAATTCAATTTTCTACATCCTACGGAACAAGATATGACCTCTTCTGCAATGAAAATACTTCTCTGTTTAATCAAAGCTGTTCAACAGTTCTGAGATTCACTAGATATTACAATAATCCATGCCCTACCCACCTACCCAGATCCCAAAGCACACCCAAAATTTGGTTTACAAAAGGTAAGGAGGGTTACCTCTTCTAGTCTTTGAGTTTAGTATGTCAGCTGTAACAGAGAACCTTTGTGTAGATATTTTCTTTTTGAAATTTGAGAGCTAGGAGTTAGGAACCTCAGAACTATTCTAGGAAGTCTTTTCTCCATTCAGATAATTCAGTAGATAATAGGGAGGATGTGTTATGGACAGCAAACCTATATCCCTGGCAAGTGGGTCAATGCAGACCCTAAAATGTTAACATCAGGTCTAGGGAAAGACCATCTACATGGGTGACCCCATCTTTCTCACACTTTATTATACCCACATTACCCACTCATATTAGAAGTCAGAGAACTGGGATTTGGGTGTCTTCAAATGGAGTAAGGTCAGCAACCCTGTCCTTCTGAAATCTTGTGGTTTCTCTCTGCAAATTGCTTATTCTGTTTGGTTTTATAAATCTCTCCTCCTGGCCCAGCCTGAGTTAGGAAGCTACCTTTAGTCAGGTACAGCTTAGCACAAATGATACTTAAATGTTTTAGTCCTTAGGAAAAAAAGCCAGGCTTCAAGCAACATCATGACAACCCATTTCCCATATTTATGAAAATCCTAAGCCAGCTAAAGCTTCCCACAGGAAACCTGGGGAAACTTCTGCCCTTTAAACAGAGTGGGGGAGGTCAGGCTCAGAAGATCTACACATTACTCTGCCACTCAGCTGTGGAGACTACTGACAAAATTATACTAAATATATTGAAACAGTCTATTAAGAGTGGAGTGAAGGATTGGTGTTATGGTTTGAATATGAGTCATCCCCTAAAATCTCCTCTTAATCCAGGAATATTCAGAGGTGAAATGATTGGATTGCGAGAGTCATAATATAATCAGTCCGTCCTCGTTTGAATGGACTGACTGAGTGGTAACTGTAAGTAGGTGGGGTATGGCTGGAGGAAGTGAGGGTTACTCTGGAAGCGTGCACCTTCCCTGTGGTCCCTTCCTCCTTCCTCCCTCTGCTTCCAGATGCCTCCATGAGCTGATCAGCTTTCCTCCTCTAGGTCCTTCCCCCATGATGTTCTGCCAGATCTTGGGCCCACAGCAATGGAGTCTATGGACTGACACTTCTGAAACCATGAGTCCCAAATAAACTTTCCCTCTAAGTTATGTTTTAAAAATATATATATATTATTTTGATTCATTGCACACAAATGGGGTACAACTGTCCTTTCTCTGGTTGTGCATGAAGTAGAGTCATACCTGCGACCAAAAGAATAACTTAGATCAATTCACAATACCTAGATTGTGGAACCAATCTAAGTTATCCTTGTCAGAGATTTTTGGTCACAGAGACCAAAGAGCTGACTTTAAAAAGTTGACTAAAACACCCAGTTTCAACTTACTTGGACCTTTTATCTAGGGCCATATAAACACACAGTCTAGATTTCTGAACAATCCCCTGTATCTCAAGGCCTCCAGAAGTAAATAAAGCATCAAGTATACCGCTATCTCTTGTTCAGGGCATCTTGGCACCCAGAAATGTATTTTATTTGAAGTTTATTGGTATGTGCTGCCGCCTTCCTAAACCAGCCTTAGTTTTGTTGTTGGTTGGTTTTTTGTTTATGTGTTTGTTTGTTCTCCTGTCTGCCAGACTCGAGCACTTGGTAGAGGGAATGTGAAGTTCCAGTGGCCTGGAGACCCCCACCTGGATGTCTGGCTTTCTTGTCACTCTTGCACCTGCTTCTATAAAGTGACTGGCAGGTCTTGTTATAACCCCACCTCATTTCTCTCCCTTCCCAGGTAAACTATCTAATTCTGAATATCAAAAATGGCAGAGTCCTTTCCCTTCTAAATCAATCTTCATTTTCATAACCTGCTCTACATTCCTGAGGTTGTTAGAAATGCCTGTTTTTATCAGAGGTTTAGTATTATAGTCAAGGCCTTGCCAGGCTCTTAAAACATGGACTGTTTGTTCACTAATTCATTGAGGGAGCACCTATCCACTGAGCTAAGGAGGGTGGCCTTCAGATTCTCTCCTGGTCCAGTGGCACAGGTCGTTTAGTTTGTGAAGACACTGGAATTAGCAGGGTGTATGTATCTTTATTTCTATGCAGAACTCCCAAGCTAGAGATATGAAACTGATAGCAGCATAGAGGAAATAATTTTTCTCTCAGTTTTCCTTCCCTTTCTCTCCTCCCTTTGGCCTCTACCTCAGGTATTCAGGAAAGGCAAAAAGAGGTGGCCATGTTGGTCTTCTGGGGCTGATCAAATGTACCAGTAGAAAAATGTCAAATTGATATTACATGGGACTCATTCTTTTAAGGGCAGGCAATTTATAAATCAGGTACAAATGAATGCATGAAGGAAGCAAGGAAGTGTTATGCTATGAAAGGTTTTATCATAAACGAGACAATTACCAGCAGCTCCACAATGGCATTCAGGGCTCTCCATACACGTGGTGCAGATGCTGCAGTGGTCTCTGCTTCCTGGCTCCCAATCTTGGTGAACCACAGGAGATAGCAATTACTTAGGGACCTCTCTCTACCAATGCTATAAATATGGATGCTTGTCTCAGGCTTGGGTAATGTTTTCATGAACATTCTTTATCCTCTATGCCTTTATAATCCCATCTTTTCTTTAAATATTTGAACACTTATGAGCCTACCTTCTACAGGCAAAATCTATTCATCCCTGTAAGTCTTTTCAGAAGTAAGATTAGTATAAGTGAATGGGTAATATAAAATGTGCCACTAATTTTATGCAGTGTTATATTTAGAAATATAGGCGGACTCTCCAAATTGTACTAATTTGCATTAAAATGAGAACTGGGCCTTTGTTTAAAGATTTTTTGTGCTCTTTCCACAGAAACTCTTTGGTGCTTATTTAAATAGTTAAGTCGAAAAACCTTTAGAGAGTCCTCTTAATATCACCAAAAGATTTTAACAACATTTTAAATAAAAGCACCCTAAAACCTTTCCCAAACTGTCAATGCAGTTCCCAAGGCTTAACCCCCATATTGTACTCTTTTATTCAGTTTTAAAATCCTGATATTAGAGGCTATAAAGAAGATGCATTTTTAAGCTGAATTACACAACAAAGCAATCGATGTTTTAAAGTTCTGGCTCCCATAATAATAGGACTCAGGAGGAAACCAAAAATACAACATTGTGGCAGGTGTCACAGAGGAAATCTTAGCTTTATACCCAAAGTTTAGAAATAGCATCTTTCTAAAATCATAAGTGCAAAAATAACACATTAGAAAGGAAGGGAAGAAATAGTAGGGTTTGTTTGCAATGTTTTACTGGCAGCGGTGAAGCAGAAACAAAATATCTACATTAGAAGTGTACTGTTCTTAGCCAGTGGTGCCTCCAGCCCCAAGGCCTTCAGGCTTAGTGATTCCAGAGCACGCTGTAGATTTTCCCACTGGCTGGCTGAATCTGACGCTAGTAAGAGTATCCTTCAGCATGCACAGTTCTCATTTAAATGCATATCCTATTACAATGGAACAGCAAGTTTCTAGATCTTGACCAGGCTGGCATTTTGCTTCTAAGAAAAACAGAACAAAACAGTCCACAAAGGGGCCATTGATGTTAAACTGGCTCTAGCTAAAATCACAAGCAGCTTGTTAGGAGCCAAGTAGATGATCTGCCTTGGTTTCCTGAGCATGTGTCAGCACCAATCTATAAAAGACTTGGGGCCAAAAGGGAGGGGAGGAGACAAATGGCAGCCCATCTTATCTGTGATCCCTTATTTCAAAGAGGAGCCCCAATGTCAACCTTGCCTTTACCTTCAGAAAAATTACCCTGGGGGATTTGATTTTTAAATTAATCTTCAAATTTTCAACCTCATTGCATAACATATCAAATAACATTTTCTGTAGCATTTGTTTTCTTGCTATTTGCCAAGCATTCAGGTTGAACTAGCATTTATTAAGCACTGTTATTTGCTAGCAGCTTCGCAAACATTATCTTGTGTCATCAGCCAATAAAACTATAAAATAGGTACTCATATTCCTGCTGTGTAGATGAAATATAAAATTTCAACAAGATTAAATAGCTTGCCCAAAGTTCACTGCTAGTAAATGATGGGATCAGGGTGGATCTCTTGTCCCAAAGGCCACGTTCCATGTCCTTTCATCTGCAGCCCAACTAACAACCCCTTGAGGTCAGTGTACCAGAACATGTTGAGCTGCATCAGCAATACTTGAGTCCCACCAGTAATACAGGTTGTAAACCATCCAGAATTCTTACAAGATTTTTTCCCCTTGAGCCTCTGTGTATTCCTTATGCTATCACAGAAAACATGAAAAGTCCACAGATTAGAATTCCAGCTGTGGCTCTAGCCATTTATGGGACCTTGCACAAGTACTTATCTTTTATGCACTTCATTGCTATCACCTTCAAAATGGGGATAATAATTATGAAAAGATGTCATTTTCTATTGTTTTCATCTCTCTGTTGTTTCATTCTCATGCCTGGTGTAGACAGGGCTTGCAATATACATGTCCCTGTTAGGCCAAGTAAGGTCCACTAAGAGATAATATTTGAACAGAATTTGAACACAAACTTCATATTTAGTAGTATTAAAATTATTATTAAAAATTTTACGTATGTGATGGATTATATCAACGTCAATTTCCTGGTTGTAATATTGTTAGACAAGGTGTTACTACTGGAAAAAACTACATAAAATACACACAGAATCTCTTTGTATTATTTCTTACAATTGCATATGAATTTATAAATCTCTCAGCAAAGTTTCTTTCAAAAATTTAGATGTGATATTGCTGTATTGATTATGCTAAAAATAACTTTTAGGGGCTAGCATTGTAGCTCAGTGGTAGCGTGCTTGCCTATTTCACGTGTGGCATTGGGTTTGATCCTTAGCACCACATAAAAATAAATGAATAAAATTAAGGTATTTTTGTCCATCTACAACTAAAAATATTTTTTAAAAATAAAAAATAACTTTTAGAGAAATATTCATGTATGAAATATTTTTTAAAATACATGTTTAGCAAAAACAAAGTATATTTTAAATGCTGTTTTCACATGGTACACCAATGTAAGATCAGATTTTTAAAAGAAGATTTAAAGAAAATGATCAGTATAAATATCTATCAAACTACTAAAAGATGTATCATAATCCTAAATATGATTCATGCCTTTGATCTCAGTATCCCATTTTTGCAAACCAATTATAAAAAACTTTTTTATATAGATATTTATATATATTTATTCATATATATAATATATATACCTGATAAATTTATATACACAAGTATAGGATCAGTCTACAATCATTTGCAAGTACATCAAATTGAAAAGAAAAACAAGTGATAAATTAAAACTGCAGAAAATCTTATCAATAGTATGATTAGAACTGTTGAATTGAAAGGTAAGCATATGAAAATAAATTTCAAGAAATTAGGAAAAAAACTGAGGAAAATGAATGAGACTCACTGGCTCAGGGATGGAGTAGTGAACTCGGCAGAGGCCCTGGGCACACGTGGACATATCATTAAATAACAAAAATGCTCCAGCTGATTTTCAGGAAAAAGCCTTCAGAACCCCCTCAAGGACAGGTTGGAACTAGCTTTTCAAGAAATCACCCGACCAGTCAGTGACCCTTTGACATCAAAATTTCAAAGTCCCTCCTAGAATGTGATAATGTGCCCTCCACAAGAAGAAGTAGGCAATTTGTGAAGAGGCATGATTAGCATCTATGCCTGTGGAAAAGAACTCAAGAACTCTCCCCTCCAGCCTTCCAATCTACAGTTTCTCCACTGTCTTCCCAGAAATTCCCTCACTGTCAATTGATCAGGGAGGCCAGTGAGAGCCTTTTTCTAGCTCCTGGCCTCCTTGCCAGTCAAGCTTACAGTAATATTTTTCCTTTTTATTGGTGTCACAACATTGGCTTCTATACCTGTAGGGGAGAGAACCCTTGCTTAGTATCAGGGGTGGCAACTAGCACTTAGGTTCCCTCCAGGTGAGAGAGAGAAAAATGAACCAACAAGCCAGGTTTTTCTTACATGAAATCTCATTTACATAAAATTATCCTCAAATGACCCTCACCACAGCCCCATTCAGTAGATACTACTATTCTGACATCCATTTTACAGATGAAGAAACAGAGACATCAAAAGGCAAAGGAGCTCAGCCAAGGCTAACAGGTAGTAGCCTGTGATTGAAACCCAGGCACTCTGATTTCAGAGACTGCACTGACAATGGAGTCAACTAAATTAGGTAAAGACAGCTTCATTTGTTTTGCAGATTCTCCTCTGAAGTATTTGAAAAGTTTAAAGCCTCTCCTACAATGCACATAAGGATGGTGCATTGTAATTTAAACTTGAATCTATTTATCAGATGAAGGCGAAATTTCCAATAGGAAGAGGAAGACACATACAATTAAGGCCCCTATGTCTCCCCAGTCAATAAGAATTGATTGAAAAATAAGCAATTGCCCTTTATCTGTTACAGTCAATTGCAGTCCCTCTTTTTACTAAATGGTAATGAGAACTGTAGATCGAGCCCAATGGTTTCTCAGAAAATAGACACATGTCCAATGTAGACTATAATAACAAAAACTCAGGCATCCAGCTTTATTTGAAAGTTGATTGTCTCTGCAGAGAAAAGTCAAATAAGGTCTTTGCAGAAGGGAATGAAGGATAAATTCCTGATTCCTTACAGTCACTATCTGGTTCCTTCTGCCTAGATCCTAAAGGAGAGGGGAAGAGGGTTAAGTTTGCATCCTAAAATGGTAGAGAACAAAGACCGAGTCCTCTAATTCTCTGATGGAGCCTCACACAGGTCCTTATCCTTTAGATGTGGCATGGACACTTGCTTCCCTTTAATTTCTTCTTTCACAGTTCTCCTTTCCTCCATCTCTTTGGGAATCATTCTTTACTCACATTGAAACCCCAGGTTCCCAGGCCTTCTTACCACTGCTCATAGGAAATTTCCTAACAAAGTCAATAATCCTAAACTTCAACTGATTGATAAATACTTATCATTCCCTCCTTCAAATTGGACTTCTAGTCATTCAGTTGGTCAGTCAACACACATTTATTCAATATATTCTGCAAGTTAGAATATGACACTATTATACAAATGAGAAATGAGAATGTTATGAAACTTAGGGAAGGAAATGCAACCAAAGCTTTCAAAACTCTAGAATGTGAAAACCATCAAAAAGAAAATGTGGTGTATGTGTGTGTGTGTATGTATATATATATATATATATATATATATATATATACATATATATGGAGAATATCATAGAGCATATATATATGTATGTATATTACTTAACTTTAAAGAAGAATGAAATTATGGCATATATATATGAGGAGAATATCATAGAGCATGTATGTATTACTTAGCTTTAAAGAAGAATGAAATTACAGCATTTGCTGGGAAATGGATGGAGTTGGAGAATATCATGCTAAGCGAAATAAGCCATTTTCAAATAACCAAAGCCTGCATGTTTTCTCTGATATGTGGATGTTAATTCACAATAAGAGAGGGGGGCACTAGGGAAGAATAGAGTTACTTTATATTAAGTACAGGGGAGTGAAGGGAGGTGAAGGGATATGGGGGTAGGAAGGATAGTAGAGTGAAACAGACATTGTTACCTCATGTACATATATGACTGCATGACCAATGTGATCCTACAATATGTACAATTAGAAAAATGAGAAATTATACTTCATTTATGTATGATTTATCAAAATGTATAAATGCATTCTACTCTCATGTATAACTAATTAGAATAAATTTAAAAATAAGCAACTATTCTTTCCCTCCTCCCTCTTCAAGACAGGTTTTATGGCTCCCTGCCTGTTTTGCTAAGTCTGTGTTATTATTTTTGCAGACTGACTTTCTCTGTTTTTCCATGTCTGTGTGTGTCTTGAGAATTATTTCAGTTTCTCAAAGAAAAATAATCTGCTTTCCCAAAATGGAGAAGTCTATTTCACCCAATAAATAGGGCTAGGGGAGAGGAGAATCACGTGGTAAGAAGCAGGGCCAAGGGCCTCAGGTGAGTGGGGTTGGTGGTGGTCAAGCTGTGAAAAACAGCTCATACTTGCAATAAACCTCCCTAGAACAAAAGCCTTCTGGAGGTCCACAGAAAAACTGGTAGAAGAATGTTCATAGCAGCTTTACTCATCAGAGGCAAAACCTGGAATTACCCCAGTATTATCAATTTGTTGAATAAATTATGTTGTATCTGTGCAAAGAAATATTATTCTGTAATTAAAAAGAATGAATGAATGAAATACAGCAACATAGGTGAATCTTGAAAATGTGCTGGGTTAAAGGGACCCTACAAAAAACTATCTAATTTGTGATTTTAATTAAGTTTTTAATCAAGTTTTAGAAGAGGGAAATCTGTTTTACAGGGGGTAGGGGACAGTGGGTACTAAGAAAGAAGGCTAAGGGATCTGCCGTGATGATAACATTCTATATCATAAGAAGGATTTGAATTATATAGGTTTATGTATTTGCCTAAACTCCTTTAATGGCATACTTAATATCTGAACATGTCCTAGTACTTTTAACCCCAAAATAAGCCATGCATAAATATTGAACTCTAAACAATAACATGCAAGCTGATGTGCTTTAGAGTGTATTGTATTTATGTCTGTATTTTACTTTGCCATACCAAAAAAAAAAAAGATTAAATGGATCAACAGATAGATGGAAAAGGAAATATAGGCAATACAAATTACAGAGTCTATGTGGTTTGTGAGTGTGCTGTACATAATTCTTTCAAAATTTTGTGTTTGAAGGTCTTAAGGACTAAGTGTAATGGTGCATCTAATGTGTTCATCTTAATGCCTGACCAATAGTAATAAAAAAGTAGTATAGTCACACTAAAAAATGAAAACAATAAAAGCTGGCATTTAATGAGTGTTTACCACATGGCAGACACCAGCAACGAATCATCCTGTATAGTTCTGATGACAGCTCTACCCAGTGAGACACACAAGTGCTGCTCAACTGATGACGGGGTGACGTCCCAATGAACCCATCATAAGTAGAAAATACTATAAATCAAACATATTTGATAACACCCGTCCTGCCAAACATCATAGCCCAGCAACACTACACACTGTATAGCCTCTGCTGCTCCCCTCATGACCTGCTGGCTGACTTGGAACTGCAGCTCTCTGCTACTCTCCAGCATTGGAGGAGAATATCACAGAGCATGCCACACTTAAGGACATGAAAAGAGATAAAAGTCAGCATCGTGCCAATCCAAAACAAAAGTACTGCAACGTGAGAGAGATGCAATTTCATACTAAACAAACATCTGAAAATGATTTGCTATAAGAATCAGAAGAAAATGTTAGGTCTCCATTACTGTAAAGTGTAGCTGGGCCTCAGAAGAGATTTGAATTGCAAATCCTCAAAATCAAAGCAGTTGATCTCTCTGCTTTTCCCTCGGTGCGGGAGCATAAACTTTTTTCTGCTTCTCTCTTTATGTCTACTTCATTCATTCTCTTTTCTACTCTATGAAATTTAGGCATATAATGAAAAGTAAACAATGAGCTAAAAGAATAGCATTAAAGATAATCAAATAACCAAGGTAGAAATCAAACATAAGAAACAAACTCAAATTTATAAAGTAGGGGGGAAAAAGAATATCTTTGAAAGAACTTGACACATAAGGAAATAAGAAAATGAAGATCAAACCTATTAATTATATATGTTCCCAAAAGGGAAAATGTGAATGATTGGGGTAGAAGCAAAAATCATAGATGAAGAATGCATTCCATCACTAGTTTAAAAAATGATTGAGTATACTTATCGAAAGTGTCAAGATCACACTGTCACACTGTCACAAATTGGAGTATACTAGGAAGCATAAAAACTAAGGATGCTGGATCCAGAAAAAGAAAAAAGCAACATTGGAATAATTGGTAAAATCCAAATAAAGTCTGCAATAATTCTGTGCTAATGTAAATTTCTTAATTTTCATAAATGTGCATGCTTATATAAAATGCTATCAGTAAAGCTGGAAAAGACTATATGGGAATTCTCTGTACTATTTTTATACCCTTTCCTTAAATTTATAATGACTTAAAAGAAATTTAAAAAATTTAAGGGATATTTAGGAACAATATTGGTCAAACTATTGCTTTTTGTTTGTTTGCTTTTAGTACTGAAGATTGAACTCAGAGACACTTTACCACAGACAAATGACTACATCCCCAGTCATTTCCTATTTTTTAATTTGAGAAAGGGCCTCACTAACTTGCTAACATTAGTCATGAATTTGTGCTCTTCCTGCCTCAACCTCCCAAGGTACTGAGATTACAGGTGTGTGCTATCACACCCAACTGGTCAAATTATATTGTCATAATGTGTTCATGTATGAATATGTAACAATGAATCTCACCATTATTTATAATCATAATGCACCAATAAAAATATGAAAAAAGATAAACCGTGGCCTTAATATTTCTAAATTTCTTCATTTACAAAATTGAGATAATCCTTTTTGTTCCACAAGTTTAATGTAATAATATTTGTTGAATGTAAATTATAGTGCCTGGAATATTGTATGTGCTCAATAAACAATGGGAGTTATCAAAAGAGACTGAACAGTCAAATAAAAGGAATTGATTGTTGTTGGAAAAATATTAAAAAGAACTCCACCTTTGCATACGTTCAAGTAAAATTTAAAACTAGTGACAAAGACAAGAATAAAATCCAATAAACATCTGGAATAGATAAGGCAGCTAGTGCCAAAGACCAACTGACAAAACATCAAAAGACAACTGTTAAAAAACTAATAGAAATTCCAGAAAAACTGATATGAAAACAATTCGTGTGAGAAATTATAAATACTTCTTTTTCTTAAGTCTTTTAAGTCTAAAGTAGGTGTTTAAAAAGAAATAAAAACATAATTTGATTAATACAGTTTTTTTTTTGTTGTTGGCGTTACTGGAAATTGAAACCAGGGGTGCTTTACCACTGTGCTACATCCCCTGCTCTTTTTATTATTATTATTATTTTATTTTATTTTTGAGACAGTCTTGCTAAGTTGTGTAGGTCTTACTAAGTTGTTGAGGCTGGCCTTGAACTTTTGCTCCTTCTGCCTCAGCCTCCCCAGTCATTGGGATTAATAGTGTGGACTAATATACCCAGCAAAAAATAGTTTTTAAAAGCACCTGGACATTCTTAGTTTTTCTTAAGATCTTATAATCTTTCATTTTAAAAAAATTAACTGATACTATATACATATAATACACATTATGTATATACACATGTATGTGTTTACATGTGTACCTGTACATACATGCATCTAAACACCCACATATAAGAACTTGGATTTATAAAAGATGCCATTTTCTGAATTGTTTATGAGATATTTAATGATAAAATTAAAATGGTAATTAAGTTATAAAATAAAAGAAACTAATGGGTTATAGAATCAAAAGTATAATTACAGACTGTTAAAAGAATGAAATGGGAGAATTACATATAAATTTATATACCCAATTCTATCAAAAATTCTATCAAAGTTAGAATCAGATCCACATACTTTAATTGAAGATATAAATGAAAATATATGAAGTAGTACTGAATTTAAGAAGTCATTAAATAATTTTTTAAATTATATAAAGATCAAGTTTAAAAAACAATATTTGAAGAGAAAAAATAATAGTGCTATAAAAAGCTAAATAAATTCAAGCATTGATTTTTGGGGAAAATGGAACATAAATATGTAAAATCATAAATAAAATATAATAAAGTATATATTTGTATAATATATATTTAAATAAATGTTAAGAAAATAGGAAGTTCTGTATGAGTATAAAAGTGAAAAGTATCTTGATAGAATACTGGGATTAATGGGAAAATACTGTATTGCCTAAAAAGGCAAAATTAAAAAGTAAAAAATATTAAGACTAATTACCACAGGGAAATCATTTGAAATTTTATTTAAAAACTACCTTTAAAAGTAGTTTACAGGGCTGGGGATATAGCTCAGTTGGTAGAGTGCTTGCCTGGGTTCAATCCCCAGCACCACCAAAAAAAAAAAAGAGTTTACCTACAAAGTATATAGACTTTCAAAACTAAACCATTCTTATGCTATGGAAACTACTTAATTTTCTTTCATAAGCTAGCAAACCCTAAGACCTAAACCAGACACAAAGAGTACAAAAACAAATCTCACTTATTAATATGAATACTTCAAACTGAATTCATTAGTACAAAAGAATTAGCCACCATGACTAAGTAGGGATTATCCGAAGAATTCAGGCATAGGATTGGGAAATCTCTTAATAGAATTACTCAAAAAATAGGCCTAATAAGAAAAAAGATAAATAATTTAATATAATCATTCAGATGTTTCTAAAGTATTATTAAGTCATTATTTAAGTTTTTTAAATACCTTGGAAAATTAAAAATAAAGTGTTTTCAACTTGAAAGACTTGGACACACAATTCAATAATTCAAGATGGAGACAAAAAGAAGATAAAGGAAAACATATGTATTTACTCAGAAAGTGCACTAAAATAGACTCTATAGTTCTAAGGATTAATTAAGTACAATTAAGTGATCAGATACAAGATAAATATACACTACTTTTTGTTTTTCAGACAAACTATCAACAAGAACATAGCAACAAAACTGGAAAAACTTTAATTAGAATCTTGAGATTTCAATATGAAGAAAAGATGAAATTTCCTTGAGGAATATAAAAACTTCTTGTGTATGCAGATTGGATGTTTCAAATACTTTAATTCATATTTCTATTAATTGGGCTGTCTTTACCAGGGCCCAATTCTACCATCATAACATACCAGACATACATAGGAGAGACCTCTGGGAGTATCCCGGCTAATAGAGGTTCTGGGTGTCATGGGAAAGTGGTTGCCTTCTGAGGTTTAAAGTACAGAATTAGCTACAACACCGTGTTTCTCAAATTGAAGATCACAGCAGTGGAGCAGGGACTAAACAAGAAAATGTGGTATAGCTTTCCCAAAGAAGGTGTTTCACACACAGTTTGACAATATTAGTGTAGAGAGGTATGGAGAGCTGTCTTTGGTGAAGAAAATATCCTACTGGGTCACCTTGATTTAGACAGTAGGGTCCTGAGGAAGTGATACGAAACAGATTGGGGGAAGGGAAAGTCCAACTTTTCTGAGATTCAGAATGTTATTCTATTGACTCGAAAATAAGTCATGGATAAGTTTCAGAAGAGTAGCATAATATGGAAGGAGTTTGAATCTAGGCAGGAAAAAAATATCCTGTGAGGAACTCGATTTGACATGTTAGGATAAGGAAGCATTTTCGGACACAGATGTCTAATTTTCTCTTGGTTACATGACACTGTATTGTTAATATCCTCACACCTAGCTCTCAAAAAACTCCTATGTCATCATCACCTAAAACTTCAATAAACACTTACTACAAAGAAATGTTTTTAATAAGCAGTATTGATGGAAATTAAGAAATGTCTTTGCTCCCCATGTGAGCCATTGTGGAAAAGTGAGGACCCCTCAGAAAAGAGAAATCCTTCACTAAGAAATAAAGAGGTATTAGAAGAAATTTGAATAGATGAAAATAGGCACTTAGAATTATGTAATTCTTGAGGAGCCCTGAGCCTTCTCTGTAGTCCAGGAAAGCTATCTCAATTTCATATAAACTCAATAGACAACAGCACAAAAAATGATTGGATTACATTCTTTGAAGGAGAAAGATCTGAGGTTGTAGAATTATGAAAAATAAAATAAATTCAAAACAAGTTGGAATTTCCACCTAGTCCTTTGGTTTTGTCCTCATTTTTGTAGAGTCAAGTTCACTTCCCTTTACTATTAAGCTGGGTAGGAATTTCTGCCACATCCTGAAATAGATCAGTAGAGCCATGTACACAAAATCATGCAACGATGACTGGATGTCCAAAGCAATTCTTGCTTACAGCTTGTCTGAATGTCTTAATATATTCTCAAAGCCATCTGGTCAATTTGGAGTGCAGAAAAACAAGTCAGGCAAGAAGATTCAGCAGCACATGTCCAGCTTTACTGAGTTTGCTCAGAGAACCCTGGTAAAAAGCTGAGGGTGCTCATGTTCTTTAAGGAAAGTCACCTTTGAATGAAGGTGAACGTATCACCCTAGCCTATGACCAACACTCAGCTTAGATGAACTGCTCGCACTCTGGCACTGCACTCCCCATGAACTTTGTGATGTAATTTTGATTTTCGCTGCAGCCTGCCTACTGTAAGTGGAAGTGTTATCTACTGACATGAAACTAATATTCCTCCTAACTGTCACATATCTCAATGTATACTAATAAACTTAAATTCTGACAGTCTCCCGTAAATTCACACCATTCCCAAAAGACTGATCTCCACTTGGTGAAACAACAAATTTAAACTTTGGGACCTGGAATATGAAGAGCTATGACAATATTCATTGTGATTAAAAATCTCTTTGTTTCCTTACTTGTGAATGATATATCCCACTGCCATATGCATTCTTTCAAATAAAGAGACTCCACCAGCATCAGCCTTAATTTAAAGGCTGAAAGGGAAAATGTGGTCATGAGAGGAAAGATTGTCCTTTCTTCTTTCCATCACAGCCTCAGAAACTTACCTTGACTGTGCCTTTCTTTTATCTCACCAATTTCCCTATCTTGATTGGATTACATCTTGATGTACAGTGAGAGTTCTCAAACTGTGGTCCCAGATTGTGGCATCAGCATCACTTTGGAATTTGTTAGAAATGTGATAATTCTTGGGCTCCACTTCAGACCTAATGAATCCAGAGCTCCGGAGACAAGGCCTAGCAACCTGTGGTTTCACAAGCCCCCAGATGATCTGAATGCAAGCTAGAGCACAGGAAGTTGTGAAGGCCTTTAGATTTTTTCATAAACTTCACTAATCACAGATGGCATGAGCACCACTCCCTCCACAATATCAGAGTGAACTTGCCCTCTCTGAGGTATTTTGCAAGCACAGGGTCATTAATTTAAACTGAATTGTCTCTTAATGTCATTTGTCACCATTAACAAACCAAGCTGTACGCCCCAAGGGGAGACACAAAAAGTCAATCACCACTGTTTGGTCTTAAACCAAATGAGAATTGTAATAAACAATAATGCAGACACCCAATGGATCCCTGCAGCGCAACAGGATATCAAAATCTACCTAGAAGATGAAAAGAGGATTTCTCATTTTGAGAGACGTGTACTTAAAAGGTCACTGAACAAAAAGTCCAGAGAATTGTGTCAATTTTACCTTATCTCTTTTGGTTTTACCACCCTCATTTCCCTAGCATTGTAAGTTGAACAGAAAATTATTCTGAAAATAACAATTTTTTCAAAAAAAAGAAAATCAAGCATAGGCTCTTGGTTCCTAAAAACCTTTAACTTATGAACTTGTCAAATGTACTTTAAATAAGCAGTTCAGTGCCTGAACTGTTTTGTGGTATTGAACATCAGAGACAGTAGAATGAAGAAATTCTGCATAAGAAAGTATAGCTTTAGCTTTATTCTTTGCATATTACTAAAGCTGTGTCACAAGGAGCAAGAATCAACTTCCATAGGCCTTGGCCACCTCATATCTATGCAGAGAATTCTTTCACTTGCAAATCGGAAAGCCGAGTCAAACTGTCAGGCTGGCAATGCAGATTAAAATTTTAAAAAAGTGTATGTGTGTATGTAGTTATATAAGGACTTACATACCTAAAAATCTGGGGGAAAACTGAATTCAGTGCCTGAACAATTCTTTAGGAGTCTTCCATCTTCCCCATTTCAACTGCACCAAAAAGAAAGATTGCTTTCCCAAGAGTTTTGATGAAAGTTCCAGAGTAGAATTTCATTGACTCTAAACATGTCACATGACTACCACTCAATCATAGTGGCCAGGGAGGAAAGCTCTTTGACCAGGCTTGGGTTCAATGCTCACCCTTCGGGATAGGGACTGAGTCAGCCCCACTTGTTCTGAGCAGAAATAGGACAAGAGTGAGACAAGGGAGGCACCTGAGGGACGATCTTTAAGGAAGCACTCCCTGCACATGCCACCCTGGAAGTGAGCACCTCCTTAAATTTTGCACCCCAGGTACCTCACTTGCCTCACTATCACCCCAGAAACCTTGCTACAGAGTTAGGTGTGAACAGTTTCCCTAAAAGAAAATCAGGGTGCTACTTCCAAAAGAAAAGGAATGAATGATGTAGCAACCAAAAATATAGCAGATGTCTGCAATAAGATTACTTACAAAAGGTAAAGCAGAGAGCTAGACTAGATCACCACTCAGGGTTCTTCCCTTCTCCAAGACACATAGTTCCAAGATCTGTTCTCTATCATTACTTCATGAAAGGCAGAAAGGAATTAAATGAAATAAAGTGTTTGAAAAATATAAAGAAGAAGGAAGGGAAGGAGGAAGGGAGGAAGGAAGGCAGGCAAGCAGGAGATAAAAAGAAAAGGAAAGAGTCTGGGTTCAGTGGCACATGCCTATAATCTCAGTGGCTGGGGAGCCTAAGGCAGGAAGATTGCGAGTTCATAGCCAGCCTCAGCAAAAGTGAGGCACTAAGAAACTCAGTGGGACTCTGTCTCTAAATGAAATACAAAATAGGGCTGGGAATGTGGCTCAGTGGTGGAGTGCCCCTGAGTTCAATCTCCAGTACCAAAAAATAAAGATAGAAAGAAAATAAAGAAAAGGAAAGAAAAAATCAGAAAATACCTAAAGGTGTTAACCTCTGGTCTACTTATACACATATTATGTATCTTCAAACATCTCTACTCATATGGTAGTCATGAATGTAACAAGCATAGTGACCATTGGATGATCCTTGGTTCAATGGGGTCTAAACACATCTAACTCCAACGTAAAACAGAAATGTAATTGCTATAATTAGCATGACCATTGTAAAGTAATTATGAAGCTGGGTTCATAGGCATAAATAGAGACTGTCCAGGGATAACTAGGACACATATCACAGTGTTAATTAGATTTCTCTTACTGTAACAAATACCTGAGATAAATCAATTTACAAAGACAAAGGTTTATTTTGGCTCAAAAAGTGGAGGTTGCAGTCTATGGTCAGTTGACCTGTTGCTTTTAGGCCTATGGTGAGGCAGCACATCTTGGTGAGTGACAAAGGCAACTGTTCACCTCGCGGAAGCCAGAAGATAAAAGAGAGTGGGGGAGGGGCCAAGGTCATGATATCCCCTTCAAGGGCACACCCCCAGTGACCTAATTTCCTCCCACTTGGCCCCTCCACTTAAAGTTTTACCCTCTCCCAACAGGACCTCAGTATGGACTAAGTTTTTTTAACACCTGAGACTGTAGGGGACATTTCAGATCCAAACTACAGCTGTCACTCTTGTCAGAGATTTACATAAAATGTTATGAGATCACAGAGAGAGGGGTTTAAAAGTTGGCTCTAAAACTCAGGAACCGTAGTTTTAGCCAAGGCCTCCACCAATGAATGGAGTGTCTGCAAAGATGGGGAAAGAATTTGATGCCAAAAAAAGCACACAGGTGGGAAAGGATAAAAGAATAAGGTATGTGTCTACATGAGTTAGTGAAGTTGGCAGAAATACAGGAGGATGGAGGAGAAAATGGACAGGAAAGCAGGTTAGGGCCAGATGAGGGAGAACAATAAATGTGACAGGATTTTTCACCTTATTCTAGAAACAATAAGGAACCCTAAAGAGTGACTGTGACTCTTACCATGGTGGGGAACTCTACAGTCTTAAGTAAGCCACCCGAGGGGAAGTCTCAGTTCCACCAGACAAATTCAATAAAACCTAAATGACAAAATGCAAATTGACTGCCCTCACATTCAGTAGGGTCTAAAATTTTACTTTGAATGGCTGATATACTGGGGGGAAAACCCACTAAATTTGACATTCTGTTTCAACCAAAGACTCCACCCTTCCCAATTGCCTCACACTGAATAATTACACACATTTATCTGAATACTGTGAAGCCATTTGTGCTTGAGAGGATTCCTCAAAACAGACACTTGTTGCTCTGTTATCAGGTTATTTTTAAGCTCTCCTGTGGATAAAACATTGTTTCCTTTCATCTGCTACAGAAAAAGGAAAAAATCCAGGATGCTTTCTACATGAGAAAGTTTGTTAAATATTAGAAGATAGCAATAAAGAAATCCACATTTATGAAGTTTATTTCACTGCTGAATTTGCCATTCTCTATGATACAAATGAAAGCATGGGAAATAAAGAAAAATAGGTAGAAAGAAGAAATGGGGAAGAGATCAAAAGAAATGGAAAAGGAAAGATGGAAGAAAGAAATCTAAAAGCAAATTCAAATACCTGGGAAATCTAAATTGGCTAGATTGCATTTGCAAAAAATAGTATCTCTACACAGATGGAGTTTGGATGGCCCCAAATACACAATATTTGTATCACAATATCCCCATATGACATGCAAAAATAGAAAAAGTCTGAGCATAAATAGAGAGAGGTGGGAGTGGAAGGCAATGCTGTCTCCCAGACTGAGGGATAGAGGGAAAGCAAGTTGTTTATCTAGGATTTCCAATCTAAGAAAAATAAAACAGTGTCAGCCCCACAGAGTAGTGGATGGTTACAGAGAATAACTGGTCCAGGGAACAAACATATGTCATCAAAAAGACCCTGTGAGCTTGGGGAACGCAGGTCTGTATATCAAGGAACACGTGCGTTCAGCCCCATGTGCTGACAGCGAGGGTTTCATGAGCTGGAGAAGCATCCCTGGGGTGCTGAGAGGACGCAGATTCCTCTGTGGCAGCAGGCTCCTACCCCACCGGTGGTGCTCCCAAGGGCCTACACTACCCAGGCCTGGGGTAGCCGGTTGACAGGATGCTCATGGGGTCAGGAAGGGGTGGATCCCTCTGGTTTGGACACGCTCTGATGCTCCAGTTGAAATGGCCATAAAGAAAGCCTTCTACTACCCTGAAATAGCTATTGAGTTCTCCACTCTGCTCAACATTTATTTTTCTTTCCCCAGCCATCTGACAATTGTTTGGTTTGGGATGCTGGCTGCCAGCCATTTTCCTTGTCAAAGCACTGCTCAGAGAAAGCGCCACACTATAAATCTTCTTGGGTGGGCCCCAGGACTGTTGCCTACACAGGCTGAGTCTCCTCAACAAGGGCCATTCCTAAGTCCTCTGAGGACAGTCAATGGATGTGGGGACTGAGAGCAAGGAACCAGGCTTAGGAAAGAAACTTACAGGGGCTGGGGCTGGGGCTCAATGGTAGAGCGCTTGCCTAGCATGTGTGAGGCACTGGGTTCAATTCTCAGCACCACATATGAATAAATGAATAAAATAAAGGACTATCAACATCTAAAGTAAAAAAGATATTAGCAAAATTTATAATTAAAAAAAAGAAAGAAAAGAAAAGAAACTTACAGATGGGTCTATAGATGAAAAGGAGCAAAGAAATTTTAGAAACCCAATCCCTGTAAGAGTGGATGAAGTGATTTGCCCAAGGTAGCACAATTGCAAAAATCTGATATTAAAACTGAAGACACTGTGTCAAAATTTAATGGGTCAGTGTATTTTGGAAAAGGGCATGATTAGGGGCATCAGAGTGGGCCACTAACAGCTGTATGGTTTGGATCAAGCCACTCACCTCTCTCCACTCCTAACAATCCAGTTTCCAGGTCTCAAAAACAAGAGTTTTCCCTTTGAAGATTTCCAAAGCTGTTTCAGCCAGCAAATTCCAGGAGGTCCTTCTGGAGAGCACGTACTCCTCAAACTTTCCCCAGGCTCTGCCACACATATACACACACTTCCATCTGGGTATTTTCAAATAGAGTCCCTGCTTGATTTTTTTTGTTGGACTGGGTTAGAGCAGAGGCATGTGACATTTGCTCAGTGGATCATGGGGAACCATGAACTTTGTACACTTTTAAAGGGAGGTCAACAGGGACTTCCTTCCTGAGAAAAAGGCGCTCTGTGAGCCTCATCAGTTTATTCTGAAGCTGAAGTGCGTGAATTATCTCAAGCCTCTTGCGGGTCAAGTTGTTGTAGGCTTTGCCCAACGGCATTAAATGCCTCGGTTGTATTTCTGGGTAGAAAAACTCAGTCCCTCGCCTTATTAAAAAGAGCAGTGGGATGTTTGCCCTACACCTTAGGTGTATATTTGCTAACTTTTGCTTCTTTTATTTCTACCTCTTATCCACCTGCTTCTAATAATGCTACTACTACTAGTTCTACCAATCAGAGGATAGTAATTAGCATCTAATTTAGTGATTGAAATGAAAAGCAAGTTTGCACATGAAAAGAGCTAAGAAAAGTGCCCTGATGTTCATGAGCACAGTATATAATGGTTGTTATCTATTGTATGTACTGTGCCACAGCCTAGAGGGCTGACTGCATTCTAAAAAGAAAGCAAATGGTATGTGCTTTTAAAGAGAAATGGGCTGTGTGATCAAAGAAAGTCTCCTGGGCATTTAGGAATGTTGGTGAAGCTAGGATTCTGAATCATAGGCTTTTGTAGGAAAATGTGAATTACTTCTTCCTGACTAGAAGGTGGCCAAAGGGCACCAACCAGTTCACTGAATGAGTCAAGTTCGCAGACAGAAGAAATGAGCCAGAAATGGAGGACCAAGAGAGCCTAAGGGATTTAGGAAAAGAAAATGGGACCATGTCCTAGATTCAGTCAGAGAGTTAAGGCACAATGAATGAAAGCTAGAGAGGTCAAGGCAATAATAACTATCTTGGCCGAGACTCAAAAAACTAAGCCTGAGTATCAGCAGGGCTGTCCCATACAGACGTGGAGGTTGAGCACTGCACAACTTCACAGGGCACCTTTATAGCTCACCATTCATACTGCAGTCATGGATTTGTTTATTATAGCAATTTTTCTGGTAGATGGCAGTAAAGTGTCATGAGGAAGGGACACCTTTTTCTAATCTGCTTAAGACATGATACTTGTGGTGGCAGTCCTTGGTATTAGGGAAGAGACGAGGACTCCTATCCTCAATTAGCAATCAGTGACTTTACCACAGTCAATATTTCAATAAGCACAGAAAGAAATATTAAAGGAAATGCAAATTATATCAAGGAGATGTAATTTTATTTATCGTCTGGTAAAGACATAAATGACTGTTACTACTTTAATGTTGGTGAGAGTGTAAGAAAACAGGAACTCTCATAAAGTGGCAGGAATATAAATTAGCATAACCTTTTTGTAAGGCACTTGAGCCATGTGTATCATAATTAGAAAGGTGCGTACTATTTGACCTGTCATTTAGACTTGAGGATCCGCAAGGAACACTTGCAGTGGTGAACTTACACACACACGTCAAATATATATCCGGATGTTCTTCACCATGTTACTTTTAATAGTGAAAAATTTGGAAACCCTCACATTGCTCGTTTATCAGAGAGAGGTTCAATTCACTTCGACATATCCATACCACAGGACAAATACCATACCATAAAACAGAGAAGGAGGCTGTTCCACAAGTATGCTAAAATGACAGATATTAAAGAAATGTTAACATGAAACTTTTAAACACATTGCAAAGAACTTTGTATGGTATGCTCATTTAAAGACAGAAAGAGAGGTGGAAAGAAGGCATGAGAGAAGATAGAGATGAAAGCAGGGAAGAAAGAAAGGAGAAAGTAAAGAAGAATACAGTTTTATATGTACAAAGTAAAAGCCTGAACGGAAAAAGGAAAGGCTACAAGAAAATGTCCCTGAGAAGTGGGAGTATAGGAGGCTTTTTTGGAGAGTGAGGGGAGTACTGGGGATTGAACCCAGGAGTGCTTAATCACTGAGCCACACCTCCAGTCCTTTTTTGTATTTTATTTAGAGATAGGGTCTCACTGAGTTGCTGAGGCTGGCTATGAACCTGAGATCCTCCCGCCTCAGCCTCCCAAGCCACTGGGATTATAGGTGTGGGCTGCCATGACTGGCAGGAGTCTGTCATTCATATGCTTTAGATTTTCTTTTTGGGTCTTTCACAGAATAATGTGGTAATTTTCCTAATATATGCTATCTGTGCACTTGCTGTTGCCTTTTCAGGAAATTGTCTATCACACCAGACATCTGCAAATCCTCTACTTCACCCCCATTAAGATATTTCCTCATCTGTAATGAGACATGGTCCCTAGGATTGACAGAAGCCTGATGCCAATCGGGAAAGCACAAAGAGTGCAATCTAGAACACATGGAGGAGGGGCAGTCAGACAGCACTGGCTTAGGAAGAGAGCCACATGGCAGAGGAAATCCGCAAACCCAGCCCCAGCTTACCACCATCATGAACCAAAGATTTGTCATTTATTTATTCAGCGTGAACAGCAGGAAGGAGTTCTTATTATATTGTTAGAACAATGACTGTCAGAAATAAGGCCACAAGCTATTCCAGATATATAGGGTAACTAGAAATGCAGTAGACATACTTCCTACCTTCATGCATAAACAAAATCCAAGAATCCAGCCTGTGCTCTGGAAGATACCAGCCCAGCTCCAGTCCTGCTCAGCCTGGTACCAAGAGAATTCTTTTGTGGACATTGCCCTAAATGCAAAATGCTGCCTCTGGAAGCCCAGGTCAGTCATGAGAAAGCTGGGACCAAACAAGAGAGCTGGGGTCTCTGGAGCCAGGGAAGATGTTACCCCATCCCTTCAGTGCCATGTAGCACCACCCTGGAGGCTGAGGCAGAAGGACAAATGAGTAATATAGATCCCATCTTTATCTAAAAGTTGTGGTTCTTTTCATCTAGGATATTACTGCATTAGCTTTGTTTTAAAAAATCATACACTAAGCAGGGGTATGAGAAATGGTGGAATGAGACAGACATCATTACCCTATGTACATGTAAGATTATATGAATGGTGTGAATCTACATCATGCACAACCATAGAAATGAAAAGTTGAACATTTTTTATATACCTGATGATTGCTGTAGATCTTCCTCTGTGAAGTGTCTGCTTATTT
This sequence comes from Glaucomys volans, assembly GCA_020662805.1. NCBI lineage: Eukaryota > Metazoa > Chordata > Mammalia > Rodentia > Sciuridae > Glaucomys > Glaucomys volans. The sequence goes on along the minus strand of JAJEJO010000791.1, from coordinate 355,806 downwards.
CCTTAGCCCATTTATTGATTGGGTTATTTGTATTCTTGGTGTAAAGTTTTTTGAGTTCTTTATAAATTCTGGAGATT
>JAJEJO010000791.1:330131-355629 GCA_020662805.1 Glaucomys volans | reverse complement strand
ATTACTAGAGATGTTGAACATTTTTTCATATATCTGTTGATTGCTTTAGATCTTCTGTGAAGTGTCTGCTCATTTCCTTAGCCCATTTATTGATTGGGTTATTTGTAATTCTTGGTGTAAAGTTTTTTGAGTTCTTTATAAATTCTGGAGATTAGTGCTCTATCTGAAGTGTGTGTGGCAAAGATTTTCTCCCACTCTGAAGGCTCGCTCTTCACATTACTGATTGTTTCCTTTGCTGAGAAAAAGCCTTTTAGTTTGACTCTAACCCAATTATTGATTCCCACTTTTATTTCTTGTGCTTTGGGAGTCATGTTAAGGAAGTCTGATCCTAAGCCAATATGATGAAGATTTGGACCTACTTTTTTTTCTGTTAGGTGCAGGGTCATAAGAGAAATACAAATCAAAACTCCCCTAAGATATCATCTCACCCCAATTAGAATGTCTATTATCAAGAATACAAGCAACTATAGGTGTTGGCGAGGATATGGGGAAAAAGGTACACTCATACATTGCTGATGGGGTTGCAAATTGGTGCAGGCACTCTGGAAAGCAGTAGGGAGATTCCTTAGAACACTCATGGAACCACCATTTGATCCAGCTATCCCACTCCTCAGCCTATACCCAACAGACTTAAAATCAGCCTACTACAGTGATGTAGCCACATCAATGTTTATAGCAGCCCAATTCACTATAGCTAGGTGGTGGAACCAACCTAGATGCCTTTCAATAAATGAATGGATAAAAAAACTGTGGTGCATATACACAATGGAATATTATTCAACTATAAAGAATAATAAAATTATGACATTTGCAGGTAAATGTATGGAGTTTGAGAATATCTTATTAAGTGAATAAGCCAATTCCAACAAAACAAAGGCCGAATAATTTCTCTGATAAGAGGTTGATGACACATAATGGGGGTGGGGGAAGGTAAGGGAAGAAGGGAGAAAGGATGGATTGTATAGAGGAAAATGAGGGGTGGGGAAGGAGTGGGGAAGGAAAGATAATAGAATGAGACAAACATCATTACCCTATGTATATGTATGAATATGCAAATTGTATATTTCTAGTCTGTGTACAACCAGAAAAATGATAGTTGTACTCCATTTGTGTACAATGAACCAAAAAAAAAAAACTAAAAAAACAAAAGGATACATGGAAAAAAAAAAGAAATGAAAAGTTGTACCCCATTTGTGTATAATGAATCAAAATGAAGTCTGTAAAAATTAAAATTAATTAATTAATTTTTTAAAAATCACACACTAAGGTATTATTTATTTTGGTTACTGAGTTTGGAGCACTCCTTTACATTTTGTGCCCTAAGCAAAGGTCTCACATGCTTCATGTAGCCTGCCCTGCTTTGCTATCGAATGTCTATTTGACAACTTGCCATGTGTGAAGGAATATGACCTGAGACTTGCTTTCACATATCAGGTAGTGGTGTGGTGAAGGGTATGTATCCTCTCTAGTAGAAACTTGTTGGCTGACTCACCTACCTCATCTGATTCTCATACACCACTATCTGTCCAGAAGAACAATGAGCATCTCCATGACTGATTGGCTTGGATCAGTCCAATAGAGCCAGCTGAGTAGCTGGGAGACAGTGAGTATGCACATGATCAGAGACACATTTGCCGTAAGGTTAATGGAACTTAAACCTCGAGCAACTCATTCACATGCCTGGGCCACAACATTTGCCCTTGTGGAAGACCTAGCAATTGAATGACAATTCTGTAGTGTTTTTGAAAAAGCAGGCCCTGTTTGTATAACCTTTAGCTCCCTCAAAGCTTGGACCCATCAATGTGCCCTCTCTGTATCCATCCTTCTGCAAACATTTGGGTTTATAAACACAATAATTTGCAGATATTATCTACTTTCCTTACTCCTTGTGGTGACAGTGTCACTGGATTCTGGAAATACTCCTAGCACCCAGTGCCCTTCAAGCACTAAAGGTGTTCAGTGGCTGCTACTCTCCAGGTGACTCAATATTCAGGGCAGGATGTGTCCCAAACTCCCCCAACACCTCTGCATGCAGTTCCATCTTTCAAGTACCCTTGGTGAAACATCAGCAGAGATTCTGCTTCATGCTGGGACCCTGACTGATGTATCATTTAGGATAAATTACTTTTAAAAGTTTAAACAAATACAAAATATTAGGGAACAGTTCAAATAAATAACAACACTGATGAGTTAGGCTTGTATAGAAAGTACTAAGAAAACATCTGTCACAGCAGAATGTTATTTGTGAGCCCTTTTACTGCATGTTCCATTTATGAGCTGACATTCCACACTTGGAGGCCTCTCCTTAGCTACAACTATGTTTTCATTATGGTTTTGAGCTTAATCATGAACATTCACTATGGAATGAAATCTGGCCATGCCAAATCTGCAGTTATCCCTCATTTAATTTACCCATCAGAAAATGCTGGAAAAAAATTTTAGGAAGTTTTAACATATATGTTAAACCAATAAGTATCTACCCATTTGAATGCTATCATGCCAGTTTTAACTGATATATTAAACACCTTAATCATCTGTCATATGTGAGAGCAGGAATTTAATAAATTTTGGAACTCCATTAAAGTACTTAATATTTAAGTTGATCCTTCAAAAAATTGACTATCCTAGAAACTGTTTTCTGATATTACTGATCTCTCAATATTAGATACCCAAAAAAATAAGAAAACCCAAAACTCAATTAAACAAGGTAGAATTGACTGTGAATTCTTAATTTAACTTATACACATTTTTTCAGTAGCACATTTACTTTTGAGTCAGAATTTTCTATTTGATAAGAATGTCATTATTTGGATATTAATATTTCTCTATTTTAAAGATATTTATAGAATTACCATGAATTTGTGTTTAAGCATTTCACAATTTTCTTCTTATCTCTGAGTATGGTCTATGAATAGTCCTGTACATGTATTATGTTTATATTTTACAGAGTATACATATGAAATTATATGATTATACACTGGGGAACTTTCCCTTTCCACCTGCCTAGCTGCTGAGTTTGGACAATCAGAATGTACGGCTGAGAGGATGCCACATGTAAAGGGCTTGTGACAGTCTCCATGCAAAGTCAGTGCTAGAGAGTCTCAGTTGTTACTATTTTTGTTGGCAAATTTCATTCATTCACGAGACCAGAGACAAATTAGCACCCAGATTAATGAGCTTAAGCTTCGGGTTATCCCTTACACTCAAACCTGACAGTGTGAAGACTCAGTAGGGGTTGTAGCATGTTCTAAGGGACAGGGAAAGCCAGGCTACAGGAGGAAACATTTCTGTGAAATCACTTCTGTTCAGTTGTTTACAAGGATGTGAGAATGAAGGGGTTTGTGTCTCTTAGCCTCTGATAGTTTGCTGTGATTTCTTTTCTCAATCTGAATAAATATGCCTGTTCCTGGAATTATAAATTATTTTTCTTAAAAAGAGTCCTTTGGGACTGCAAATTGGTGCAACCACTCTGGAAAGCAGTATGGAGATTGCTCAGAAAACTTGGAATGGAACCACCATTTGACCTAGTTATCCCTCTTCTCAGTATATACTCAAAGGACTTAAAATTAGCATGTTATAGTGATGTGGCCACATCAATGTTTATGGCAACTCAATTCACAATATCTAAATGATGGAACCAACTTAGGTGTCCTTCAACAGATTAATGGATAAAGAAAACGTGGTACATATACACAATGGAATATTACTCAGCCATAAAGGAGGATGAAATTATGGCATTTGCTGGTAAATGGATGGAGCTGGAGAATATCATGCTAAGTGGAATAAACCAATCCCAAAGAACCAAAGGCCAATGTCCTCTCTGATATGCGAATGCTGATGCAAAATAGGGGGGCAGAAGGGAGGAGTGGAGGTTCACAGGATTGAATGGGGGTGGAGGGGGAGTGGGGAAAAGGGATGGACAAAGGATATGGGAAAGAAAGACAGTAGAATGAATGGGACATAACTTTCCTATGTTCATATATGAATATGAACATCTTGTACAACCATAAGAATGGGAAATTAAACTCCATGTATGTAAAACATGTCAAAATACATTCTACTGTCATGTATAACTGGAAAGAACAAATAAAAATATATAAAAAAGAAACACACTTCTTCATCTATGATTCATTTTTCCATCACATTCAGATCATGACAGCACTGGAAGTTGATGGCATTTTACAACCTCTAATTTCACAAATGAATCTGAGGCAAATAAAAATAACATGATGATCTTGAATATCCAACAAATACAGTGAAATTTTAAGTCATTTCCTTCCTCTACTTAATTATTTTGGACACATATTTAATCAAGACAGCCATTCCATTCACTTTGTAAAATATTGTAAACTTGACAAAACTTTCAGTTAGTCATTTCTTCTGTGTTCAGCTTCTGCAATATTGATTTCTTTGTGTTACTTTATCCTCAGCTTCTAAAAAATAATTGTGATGAAAATGATTTTTGTTTATTTCCAAATAAATATTCAAGCATATGCATGTACTTCAAAAATAACGAACATATGTGTTTAAATTAAAACGAGATGCAGGGGGAGTCCATGGAAATATATACACTAGCAACCATTGTAAGGTCTATCTCGTTATGTTTGCCAAACTTTGAAGTCTGGGCGAGCATCCCAATTCTGTGCCCGCTGGAAATCCTGCATGTAGCTGATTCGTGAGACAACGCCAAGTCATCCACTAACAGAGGGATGAGATTAGGTTCTGAGTAACACAAATACCATGATCCTATCAATATGATCTAGCTACAATCTTTTTGTTTGTATGTCTAGCAAATGATTAATACTGTATTTCAAATATGAAAGAGGAGGGAGATAACAATAAAACACAAAGAAGCTATTACCAAGAGGAGTAGGAAGTCCAAGACTTGTTAATTAATCATCTGCACAAACAAGACATTGTTTCCATACATTCTAGTCAGTTTTCCATTTTAAACGTGTAGTTTCAAACGATTATCCTCTGATGAGATGGGGACATACCCTGAAAATTCAGAAGGCATCTTCTCTGATGCTTTTGAAGACATGGTTTCTTTCCTAACTTAGAAGAGTCACAAGAAGGAAGAGACTGCTTTTAACCATGCTACAATTGGGAGGAAAATTAATTAAGGCAAGTACTTGATACTAGTTAAAGCCTTTCTTTGCTTTTTGAAAAGTGAAAGAGATTGAAGAACTACATATAAATAGATTTGCCTATAGTTTATTTCTACTTGGTGATATGCAATGGGCTGTTGTTTTAGCACCATAATCTTCTGCCTTGTATTTGTCATTAACAATGGTTAACAATTCCATGCTCCAGCATGACAAATCATCCCAAATTGGATTTAGGAAAGCAACCACCATTTTATTATGTTCATGGATTCTGTGGTTCAAGATGATCTCTCTCCTCCATGATGCCTGGGGCCCCAATTGGCAAAACAAGTTGCTTCAAGTGACCAGAACAGCTGGGATTCATATCATTTGGAGGCATCTTTACTGGCATGTGTGGTGCCTGCATTGGAATGACTCAAAGGCTTGACTTAGATGGGACTTCCAACTACAATGTTCACCTGGAGCCTGTCCATGAGGCTTGGGCATACTTGAAGCACTGAAGAATCAGGGCAGCTGCCTTTTACTTGGTTCTCAGGGCTCTAGGAATGAGTGTTTCAGCAAATAAGGCCTTTCATGATCTTTTCTTAGAAGACACATAGCATCCCTTCTGCTGTGCTCCATTGCTTGAAGCATGACAGGTCACTTAGATTCAAAGGGAGTCGACATGGACATTACTTCTCAGTGAGGTAAATGTCTAAGAATTTGGAGCCATGTTCTAAAATTGCCATCACTATATACTCTTAAACATCAGTAAAGAAAGAAACTATTTGTTAAGCATCTATTATGTCCCATGCACTGTTAGGAGCTTTAAATATATAACCTTATTATAGGCTTTACTACAGATCTGTGAAGAAAGTATTATCGCCCATTCCACAAGTAAGGCACCAATAGCTCAGTGGTTATGAGACTTACTTAAGCACACACAGCATTATACAAAACCCTGGTCTATTTGATTCCAAAAACTGATACTTCACACTTGTTTACTAAGATCACTCTATCTTAACTCATCTTTCTTTAGCAAAAATGTTTTCTTAATGAAAGAGTCTATTTTCATTAATTAATATGGAATGAACAGGTTTTGTTTTTGTTCATATGGTGACCAAAAATTCATCCAATACAAGAAATGAAATAAGCTCAATGCATATAAGATGCTAATTAATAAAAGAACTTTATCCATTTCCTATTGTGTTGTAACAGAGTACCACAAATTCAGTGACTTAAATTATTAGATTTATTACTTTATAGTTTTGGAGGACAGAAGTCCAAAATGGGTCTCATGAGGCTAAAAATTGAGGAGTGGGCATGTTTGCATTCCTCCTGGGGACCCAGTGACCCATATGGACAATCCAGGATATTCTCCCCATCTCAGACTTTTTTTTTTTTTTTTTTTTTTTTTGCAGTACTAGAGATTGAACCCAGGGTGCTATACCACTAAGCTATACCCCAGCCCTTTTTAAATTTATTTTGAGACAGGGTCTTGTTAAGTTGCCCAGGCTGGCCTTGAACTTGTGATCCTCCTATCTCGGTTTCCTGAGTAGCTGTGATTATAAGGTGTGCACCACTGTATCTGGCTCCAAGATGCTTAATCACATCTGCAAAGTTCCTTTTGCCACGTAAGGTGACTCACTCACAGGTTCTGAGGTTTAGAATGCGGATGTCATGGAGGAGCTTGACAAAGACTTAGACAATTGTAGCACATGTGGACACATCATCTCTGCTCTCCCATTTAAACAACCTCCATCTTCTGTTAGCCGTTCACACAAATGTGCATGTTTACCAATGATCAGCTGTTAATTATGACATTTCCTCTCTTACATCCAAATTAACCATCTCATCAAGCTTACTAAGGCACCCACTCACCAATCCCTGAGGCTGCAGACAGAGTCCCCTGCTCCACACTTTGAGCATTGCTGAGGACAACAGTGTGATGTGCTTTGCAGGAGTCACCTCACTCCCTGACCCCCAAATCTTTGTCAGCCAGGCACACCTGTGTGCCCAAACCAACATTCAAATTCACAGAGTTCAACCCAGATTGAGGAGGTACATTGACAGACACCTTGTTCTGCAGCATGAAGCACATCTGATTACTCCCCCAAGATAGGGAGGAAATGTGAGATTTCAAGCAGAGGGTCGCTTCTAAACTGACAGCTGAGTCTTTGCCCTCTCTCCATGCTTACCTCCTTCTCCTGTCATGTAGTGGTTTTCACTGCCCCCTCATCCGATCTCCAGCGCCAAGAAGAATAAAATGTGATAAAAAGTCAAAAGGTTGAACACTGAAGTCCCGATTTTCATGTGGATGTTCTCATTTGTTCAAGCTTAGCATTTAACCATGGGCCATGACTGGAATTTATTAACTTACTAAAATTGATGCTGTGAGGTCTTCTGCCATCGTATGGTGACTGTTTGCTTAATTATCCATATCTAAAAAGTGGTCTGGGCTGATTTGTGATTCTTGCAGTTTTCTAGGACTCTGCAGCCTCAGTAACAGCACAGGTCATCGAGTACCTACTGGAAAGTGTCCTCCAGAAGTACCTGGAGGCCTCACCTGTGTGAGCCGGGTGCATTCTACACGCACAGAAAATGTGGTTGATGGTGCGAAACCAAGAATCCACTGTGGGTGGGCAGTGAAGGGCTCAGAAATGCCAACAAATGCCAAAGAGAAGCTGGGTAATTTTATTCCAATTATACTCTTAGTGCCATGATGTCACAGCATAAATTTGTACTTTTGCATGCAGCTCATGCTGGTGTGATGACAGCTCTTAAAATATTGAGTGATTGTGGGCCCGTCAGCATAAAATTATTCTAACATGGTGCCTTTATTAGTGCTTCAATAAATGCCATTCTTCTTGTGTTCTGAGGTGGCATTTGCAAATGAGCTAATTTCTCTGCAGTAAAATAATTGTGTTGCATTTATTTTGCGGGGAAAAAAACAGTGCTATTACATAAAGGGGGCTCTTTTTCCATCAAAACCACATACGCTGTAGTTAGTCAAGTTTAAAAAAGAATGCATTAACTAAATGACTAGGTAATTATTTAAATGAACTCACTGCTTTAAAAAGCTGTGGATTGTATAAACACCTTAAAAAATCCCATGTTATTACAAAAAGATGTGGCAAATTAGTCACAGGGTATCCATGCTGTAAGTCGGGGGGGAAGGTGTTTGCCAATTGGTGACAGACATTTTAAGGGTTTATTATGGGTCTCTTGACTTGACACCATTCTGGTTTCATTCTCCAGAAATGGTGGAATAGGAAACAGGGAGAATGGTTATTATCTAAATTTTGCCTCTGTGCAATTTGCAGTCTGCAGCCCTTGGCCTGGAACTCTAGAATCCTCCTAGTAGACACCTGGTCAAAGTCTCACAAGTATAAGCTGGACCCTTCTGCATATTGCTGAAGGACATTGACCCCTAAAAGCAAGCAGTGAACTGCATGCCCAGTGACGTCCCTGCAAGTCATGTACCAGTTCCTCTTCTCATAAGTTAGAAGACTATGCATCAAGACTAAGAAGCATCAACAGGCTGCCCAAAGTGTGTGTAAGGTACTCCAAGTCTTCCTTGAACTTACAAAAATAAAAAAGAAGGGAAGGAAGGAAAGGAGAAAGAGAGGATAATCAGCAAGAAAAAAGGAAAATGGGAAAGATATAGAGAAAAATAATCCTGAGAGGATACTCTGAGAGAATCTGCCAGGACTGAGAAATTGGAAATTGTGTTTTAAGATAAAAGCCAAACAAATCCCATTGTAAGAATAAACTATGAAAATTTATTCAGGCTTATACTTCCTAAATGAAATAATGAGGTTCCTCCTCACTTCCTCAAGGCTGTGAATATGTCCAAGATTTTTCTTCCTTATTTTACATTATGTCATTTATTTATTTATTTATTTATTTATTTATTTATTTATTTTTGTGCTACTGGGAATTACACCCAGGGACTTATGCAAGCTAGGCAAGCACTCTACCACTGAGCTTCATCTCCAGCCCTGTTACCTCCCTTGGATATTGTCCCAACTTTGGCAAGGCCTGTCAGAAAATATACATACAAACAAAAAAGCATAGAAGTTCATTTAGCTTTTAACCTATTTCAAAAAAAGCAATAAATTATAAAAAATTCAAAATAGAAATTAAATAACATTGGATATCTGCCAAGTACCCAAGTGCAGGCGAGGTGGCCGCTGCTAATCATCTTTTTTGCTAGTCACTCCCAGCTTATGCTGCAGTTAGTGCTGTGCTGTGCTGAGATTTCTGGAGCCCTAAAAAACACTTTCCTTGTGCCCTGACTTTGAAACCAGTTAAGAGGTCAGACTCGAATCAAAATGTCAGCTTTTCAACTAATACCAGAAGTGTGGCTCAACATGCGTTTTCAATAGATTCCCTAATACCTTACCCTAGGTATGACCTAACCACCAGAAGAAAACCACGGGACTCCCTTCAGGGGCAGGTGAGGGCGGAGAGATTAGTGGGCTGAAAGATCTGAAGAGAGTGAGAACCTGAGCGGAACACATTCAATTCCATCTCCAAATACACCAAGAGGTTAAAAGTCTCTTTTGCCCCTGGAGAGGCACAAGTGAGGAGTGGGGAGAAGATGAGTGTTCATCCTGGAATCCAACAATTCTCCCTTTCTGGGAAAGTACAATGGAAATCAAATCCTTTTTATGGAAGCCTAAGAAATAGAGAATGTATTGTTTCATGAAATTTTCCATTTTAAAAACAGGACAACTGAGAGTTATGAAGGCTTTTTTGCCCAAGCGTGTATGGTCAGCAAATAGAGACTCAGTCTCTGATCTGACTCTAAGGACTATGCTATTTTCTACTATAGGGTTTTGTATTTTTAAAAGCAGAAATAATATTTATAGGGAAGTAGGAATAGGAAGTCAAGCCTCTTAAAGACTGAGAAAAAAATGATTTACTTTTAAATATCTACATTTCAGGTAAGTTGTAGGCTTAACAAACTCTAGACAAATAATCTAAAAAGTCCCATTCCTATGAAGCAGAATGCCATTTCTATAATCACTATAAACAGAACTTAACTTTTGTGTGACGTGGTGGCTCTCAATCAGGGTTGATTTTGTTTCTCAGGGCACTTTTGGCAATGTCAGGAGCCAGCTTTCCTCCATAGGAAGAATCATCCGGCCAGAAATATCAACAGATCTGAGATTCAGAAACCCTAATGTAGAGAAAGCAGATGGATAACTACAAGGTATGATTTGGAAGTCAGGAAAAATCTTTAAAGCAATCTCCATTGGTCAACCAGGCCCTAAATTCCACAGTTGGAGAATCTCTAATGTTTCCAAAAGCCTACATCCAAAATAAACTCCATCTGGGAAAACAGCAAGCAGATATTGCTTTTAATGTGATAGTTATCTGACAAAAAATGAGATGTTGAAAATACAAAGGGAACAGTAAGGAAGAGGCCCTGGCAGGCCAGAAGAGCAGGCTGCTGTGGTCTTCTGAGGATCAGCACAAAGGTTCATTCCTTTGAAGAGCTGGAGAGACAAGGGGGAGCTGAGAGAAGTTCCCTGCTTCCCTGTTTTGTTCAGAGCTGACCTTAAAACAATAAAAACAAGAACAACTAAAAAAAATTCTCTTAAGAAGTTTTCAGAGACATACAGTTACACTTAGCCAAGTGTTAGGAAGCAGAGCATAATGCTTTGGAATTTGGTAGATCTGGTTTGAATCTCAGGATTGCCCTTTTCTATATTGCTAGATATGAGGAACGTTGAAATCCCTGGACTCTAGTTTCCTCATTTCTAGATGTGTAGTAGCAACACTAACTGAATCGGATTATCAAGCAGATAAGTTGAGATATATGGGGCCCCTGGTCCATAGCAGTGGCTTGGCAATTATTACTATAGCTTCCGTTGCTCTAACAAGAACAATTCTAGAACAGTTAAACCTCAGTTAAAACAAGCAAATTGGTAGCCTTAAAACCTCCATGGAATCAGAGGAGGTAGAAAAAAGTAAGTTGGCAAAATAGGCACTCCTTGGATCACTCAGAAATAAAACACGTAGGCAATGTGGTTTCTGTGTGTGGGTTTCCTCGAAGGTACATGAAACAGGAGAGCAGCATTGCAAATAGCCCCCATCAACACAACTAGATGATCGCCAAAGTTGAAACTCTACTTAATGATTTGTTAACTACATTGCTCAAATAGAGGAAAATACATTTTTCAGATAAAAGACAATGTTAGGAGATTCTAGACTGATGTACTTTAATCCAGGTCGATGATTCAAATATTAATCCTGAGTATGGACTTGCCTGGTCCTCTCTATGTAACAGTGTGAGTGGGGGTGACAGGGGTAGAGGAACTTGTGACTCTAGGACTATAGGTACTTTACACTCCAGGCATAGTCCAACTTACTGAGTAGACTACAAGTAAGTCATTTCTTTTGCTGTATTCCATTTTACCTTGCCGTAATTAGAAGAGTCAAATCTAATGAAGATGTCATAGGGATTAATGAGAGGACCCTTTTGAGGGATATAAATATTATCTATATTTTTTATCTGTTATTAACATGTCTCAATATAAGCATTAGACCATGGGCAAGTTTCTGGACTTTTCTGGGCCTCATTTTCATGTGTTAGATGAAAGAAGTCAACAAAAAGAACTCTGAGCACTTATGATCCAGAAGCCTGAAGTCTCCTCTAGAAGCTTGTCAGAAATACAGCACCCAGACCTTAGAATCAGATTCTTTCCCAAGATTCCAAGGCAAATCCTACGCAGTTTCTGTTTGGGGAAGCACTTTACTAAGGTCTATTGGAACTTCATGATTGTAGGAATCCGTCATTTGCTAAGGAAAAAAGAGCAAATGCAAAGGCAATCATTGGCCATTGTAAAACATATTCTACTTCTCCTTTGGCCCTTGATGGTTCCCATCAAGAACCTGTAAGAGTTCCTTGATGCCTTTATCTGATATTCTCCTTAGGCTTTAGGATTCAACAGAAACTGAGTCTGCAGACAAATGTGTAAATCCTGCTCTTTTTAATCTTCTGAGGTCAAATCTATGTAAGTGTGGTAGTTAATTTGGGTTATCAACTTGACCAGACTCAGGGATGCCTAGAGAACTGGTAAAGTATAACCCCTGGTCATGTTTGTGAAGGTGTTTCACAGGGAAGATCAACCTTCAATGTGAGTGAATACCATCCAGTCAACTGGAGGCCCCACTACAAGAGGCAAGTGGCAGAAGGGCAAAACTCTCTCTGGATCTTCCTTCCTGAGCAGGCACTTTCTCCTGCTGATGCACTTGGACCTCAGACTTCAGGTTCTTCACCTTTGGACTCTAGGACTTGTGCTACAGGGGCTCTTGGGTCCTGAGCTTTAAACTAGGAGCTATCCTGTCACCCTCCCTGCACCTTGGACTAGGGGCTATACTGTCATGCTCCCTGATTCTGAGGTTTCTGGTTTCTTGTACTGAGCCTTGCTACCAACTTCTCTGGCTCTTCATCTTGCAGGTGCCCTATTTTGTAGCTTTTGTGCCCCTGTGATGGTGTGAGCCAACCTCCTATCAATTCCTTCTTAGATATGTGTAGTCTATTGATTCTGTTTCTCTAAAGAATCCTGACTCATATATTAAGTGTTCTGGTAAACATTCTACTCAGAGTTCCCAATATTCAAAACCAAGAGAGGTGACAGAATGCAGGTGTAACCAGTGCTGCCCAGAGTCCCAATGTCCTATTTGAATTGCAGTTCTGCTATTGACCAAATAGATGGTTTGGCATCCTTACTCCAGCCTCTCTATTTCAGCATCCTCAAATGGGAAAAATAAGATCCCCTAACCCACTTCATTTAACTAAATAATTAAATAAGTTGATACTTGTCAAATCCTCTGGCCAGAGCCTTGTCCATAATAGATAAACCTTTCTTCAATAAAATCCATCAACATTTAAGAAATGTTTCCATTTTCCTATTTTATCTCTAACAGGAGAAAAACCAACTTCAGGCAACAGTCTCTTGTAGTAATATTTTTGATCAAAGCACAAAGCTGTTATAATTGGCACCCTGAGAATAAATTCATTGTGTCTACTATTAATTTCCTTCTTCAGATATAATAACTGTATTAAATATATACATATATAGTACAAATAGTTTACAATAAGAAATGCTGCATGTACACTTACTTAGTAAGCACAAGAACCTTATGAGATAAATACGATGAGCATCCCCATGTTACAGATGGAAAAACTGAGGTTTTCAGTGATTTCCATAAGGTCACAAAGCTACATGGAAAGTAGGGCTTTGAAATGAGGTGGTCTGGCTTGAGAATCTGCATTCTTAAATACTGAACTTAGAGCACATGGCATATACTAAATTCTGTACTGTGCTGTTTCTCTCAGAGGTACTTTATCCTTTCTGTTTTTAATATTTATATCAGTGTCATGTGTCTTAAATTTACCTTAAATAGCACATTCCTTAGGAGCAATATCTCTATTTTATACATAGCCAACTGAGGCCAATGTGAAGAGTTACTCATTTACTAAATATTTAGTAATAATAATGATATATTACTAAATTCTAATAGCATCACAGAAAATGAACCAATATTGAAAGCATCTTTTCTCTCTGAAGTGACCTTGAATGTGACTGTTACATTCATGCTGCAATCTTTATAAGATGTTTATATTAGGTTTGTAAAAAATGTTGGAAATCTACTTAAATAAATTATCCCAAAACCTAGTAAATGACCCTTTTATGCTTCTTGGAGAATATCAGAACCAGTCTCCAATCTTTACTATCCTAGAGAGAAAGGGAAGTATAACAAAATGACACACAGGGCCTCTAAAGTTATATTGGAGATGTTTCTGATCTTGTTATTCATGTTCTGTCATAGGCAAACAGCTTAAAAACAGGCAAGGGAGCATTCAGGCTTCTTGCAAACACAGGTGGGTAAAGCCTCCATCAAACTGGCTGCAAATGGCAAGCTGGGGAGAAGGAGGGAAGTTGATGTTCAGGACATGGGAACCACAGGACCCTAGCGGCCACCTGGACACAGCAGTGTGAATAGTCCAACTCTGATGAGACTCACTGCACAATCTCTGGCCTGAAGATCCCAAATCCTGGTACCAGCTGCTTTCTCTGTGATGTGTCACCCCTCTGAACACATACAGCACTTTTAATCTGAACCTCCACTTGTCCTAACCACAAATGATCCTGTCTGTTATCTCCTTCTGTGGGAAGCAGATCTTATTTCAAATACAACCTAAAGATGAACTTTACATGTTCAGATTTAGCCCTGCCACTTGCTACCTGTATGATGCTGACAAGCTCCCTAACCCTTTTGAAGACCCTATTTCCCCATTGGTAGAAGCAGGAAAACTATAGTTTCTCAATCCTAGGTTTATTGTGGGCTGTTTCCAGGTAATGTGCTTAAAGGGCTAAGAGAAGTATGTACAGTGTGCTAAGCACTGGATAAACATTAACTATTTTCGTGAAAAGTCTTCTCTGCCTAGATTGTACATTACTCCTCTTATACTCCCTTCTAACCTACGTAGCAGCATAGTCATAGCAGAGAAATTTGCATAAAATAGGGGCTCAAAAAATTTTAGAAAGATGCATTGACATATTTTTTATCCATGCCTGACTCTCAGACTCATGTCAGAGATCCAGGGGCCAGCCATATTTCAACCAACTTCTGAACTTTGTAAAACTACAAATTTCTACCTCCTCCTCCAAAGGTTCCTAAGAAGAAACCCAGGAAAATATCCTAAAGCAAAACTAGCAAACAGGGCTAGAGATATAGCTCAGTTGGTAGAGTGCTTGCCTTGTATGCATAAGGCCTTAAGTTCAATCTCCAGCACCATGAAAAAAAAAAAAAAAAAAGAGAGAGAGAGAGAGAAAGAAAGAAAAAATATTAGCCAACAATCAAATAAGCTTCCTATGCTTTTGATTTCTACTTGAGCCACTCTTCTCAGTAGGGTCTTATTCTTTCTCTTATTACATAACCATATATAATTATATGCTGACTTTGTAGCCTAACCTAGAGAAGTAATGACTGAAGACTGGAGATAAAAAAGGAGGTGGAATAATAGGGGGTGGGGAATAGGTCATGGAAGGTAAGGAGACGAGGAAGTAGAAGTCTGCATCCCACCAGTGACACCTAAAGCACTTCTCATGCTGCATTCCTCTTGTTAAAATTGGTGGCACTCCTCTTGTTAAAAGTGGTCCTGACAATCACACTTGGTGAATAGTGGAGTCAATGATCACTAGATTTTAAAGAGTGCTGCTTTACCAGGTGATAGCAGGGGACCTCCCCCACCCAATCCCGACTGCATGCCCAACACAAAAACAGAAATTCTGGGCAAAGTTCCCAGGTATAACTGCCTCTGACTGTCTTTTCTAATTCTGTCTCTGGCTTCTCCTCTATCCTCATTCCCCATAGGCTGAAGGATCTTTGAACTGGCAAAATGAAACCAAATACAGTTCTTTATCCTTCATCTGCACATAAAAATTTCAAACAATTCCTCATACCCCATGTCTGATAGAACCCTTCTCAATTCCCAATCCCTGACAAGCCTAGCTATTCCTTTGCAAGAGTGAACAACTAAGGGGGAAAAAATGTACAAGGCATATAAAAAAGATACAGGAGTTCAAAGGAAAGGGAATACCTTGAGAATTCAGAGCAAATGTCTTTCTATAAAATAATAAACTGCAAGGAATAGGAAAGTGCCTTAGAACTTCTGTATTATATGATGGCAGCAGAATTTGAAAGGACATGCTTCTATGAAACCATAAAAAGCATAAGTAACAAGCCTAATAAAATTAATGGAGATTGGCTAATAAGTTAGTTGTTTTTAAAAAATGAAATTCTTAAAGAAATAGAAAAATTCTAGAAATCCTCTCCAAATTCAGGGAAACTCAGTAAGGAGATTTAAAAGGTCATAGAAAGCTAAGAGTCATGGAAGACAAATGTAGGACATTTGATAGAGTTGGAAATAGAGTCCAAGAAAAATAATATATAGAGGCAACACTGAAGCAGTGATTGAAAGAAGAAAGTTTTTTTATACCTGAAAAAGAGACAGTTTGAAGACTTCAATTTTGCCAAAAAGAAAATTCAATGAAAAAAAAAAAATACCTGGACAGATGCCAACACTGTTTTTCAATTTTTCCATTAAAAATATCTTTCAAGCATTCAAATGTGAGCACACAGAAAGATGCACAGAAACTGTCACCACATACCAATATATGCCACATACAAAGGAGAGCAGTTCAGAAAGGCATGCGGCTTCTCTGTAATACTTAGTAACAGAAGGGAATGAGGCAAAGTTTCTCAATTTTGAAAAGAAGAGACTTCAACTCAAGGCAAGTGTGTAGCTGGGTCTAAAGGAAACAGATATAAATATATAAGAGATCAGGCAATTTATCAGTATGCATTTTTAATGAAAAAAAATCCTTGAAGATACATTGCAGCTGTCAATGATGAATTAAAATAAGCCTATTTGTTCACAATTTCATAGAACTAAGCCTACTAAACCTAGTAACAGTCCCAGAGACTGTATTTTGGATTTTTTTTTCTTTTCCATCCCTCCCCCCTTCCTCCATCCCTCCCTTTAATTTTTTCTTTCTTTCTTTATTTCTTAAATTCTTTCCTTCCTTCTTTTTTTTTTTTTTGAAGAACTAAGTTCCATGAACCCTGACTTCAGTTCAGAATTCCCAAATCTTTAAATCTTAATAATAATAACAAAATTATCCTAATTAAAGTCTGTGCTTACTGTTTGTGAGAAACATTATATTCTGTCTTATTTAGGAAAAAGTAAAGTGTTTTTATCACTCTCACACTCCACTCTCCACTCTCAGTACAATACTTCACCTCTGCTCACCAGTGCATACCCAATGGGTGTTCTATAATTTAATTAAATTCCCACACTGTCTACCTAGAGACAGTGGCAGATCTCACAGGTCGAGGACTCAGTCCCACAAGCCTGCCCCTACTTCAGATGCCAGTTGCAAGTCTGGGCCTCTGGCAATTCTGTCCAGCTATAAATTAGGGATTCTCATGACCCCCTTCTTGGGCCCAATTAATTTGCTCAAGCAGCTCACAGAAATCAGGGAACCATTTTCCTTATTTTTTTTCAGTTTATTTGGGGGATATTATAAAGAATATAATAAACAGTCAGATGGGACAGAGCATAGGGAGAAGATGGGCAGGGAGCTGAGAGCTTTCATTACCTCTCAGAATGCCACACCCACCTTCCCAGCACCTCTAGATGTTCAGTGAACTGGGAGGTCTTCAAACTCTGTCCTTTTGAGTTTTTATGGAGAATTCATTACCTAGGCATGATCAATGACATCATTGGCTATTAGTTATCAACTCATCCTTTATCCTCTTTCCTCCCCAGAGATCAGTTGGTGGAGTTATAATTTCCAATCCTCTTAATCACATGGTTGGTTCCTCTGGCAACCAGTCTAGTCCTAGGGCTAATGAGGAGCCCACCAAGGATCACCTCATTAGAACAAAAGATGCCACCCATCACTCAGGAAATTACAAATTCTTAGATCCCTATGTCATGGAGCAAATATTAAAATGAACCGCATGCAGAAAATGTTATCCCAAAATATGGCACCTTGGCAATGAAGAAAACTGCAGAAGTAGGAACATCTTTCTGACCTTCCTCAGCAACTCTCCTCCTAAAGTGAGTATGAAAACTAGAATTACTCTCACGACTTCTTCTCTGAAACAGGTTACAAGATGGAGGCAGGTCATTCTCTGACCTTCTCCCTCTCTTCTCTCCTAAAGACATTCATGAGACAGATGTCTTTCTCACACCCAGAAAGAAAATACCATACATAGATGCCAAGAAGAGTCTAAACAAACAGGCCTTGCTATACTTATTACCATCAGATCATATCATTTTGCCCTTCAATCACATTTCCCCATACTATCCACAAAAATACAGTTTCCCCCTTAAAGTGATTCTTCATTAATGAAGGCTCCCATGTAAAACTTATGTTAAATAAACGTCTATGATTTTCTCGTGTTAATCTGCTCCTGTTACAGGAGACTGAATCATGAACCTCATGATGTTTTTGTCACTCTGTGAGTTTGAAGTCTCATCAGCCTGAGCTTGGGTGTCATGAAATGCCCAGGAATTGTAGCCACCACGAATACAAATAAATATAGGTGCCAGAGAGGATGTGATGGAAAAGGACACTTTTGCAGTGTTGGGTACATTGTAAATTAGTACAACCTCTACAAAAATCAGTATGGAAGTTTCTCAAAATACTAGGAATGGAACAGTATGATCCAGCTATATCACTATCTTATCTTAAAGAATAACATCAGCCTACTGTAGTGACACACCCATATTTATAGCAGACAATTCACAATAGCCAATTTATGGAACCAGCCTAGGTGTCCATCAGTGGATGATTGAATAAAGAAAATGTGGTATATTTACACAATGGAGTTTTATTTGGCCATAAATAAGAATGAAATTAAGTCATTTGCAGGAAAATGGATGCAACTTGAGAGCATTATGTTAAACAAACCAAGTCAAACCTAGAAAGTCAAGGGTTGTTTGTTTTCTCTCATATGTGGATGCTGAATAGTAAAAAGGGGGATAAAAAGATAGAGGGGGAAGAATCCCATGAAAATTGAAGCAGATCAGTAGAACAGATGAAGGGGATCAGGGGCAATAAAGGGGAGGTGCTAGGGAACAAAATCAAAGAAATTATATTGTTATATTGTAGGAATTCACAAATATGTATCAATGAATTCCACTATTATGTATAATTATAATGCACTAAACAAGAACAAGGAGGAGGAGGAGGAGGAGGTGGAGGAGAAGGAGGAGGAGGAGGAGGAAGAGAAGAAGAAGGAGAAGGGAATAAATTAAAAAAATAAAAATAAATAAATAAATAAATAAATAAATAAATAAATAAATAAATAAAAGTAAGCGCCCAGGAATTGTCTGGGGATGTGGTTCAGTGACAGAGTGCTTGCCTGTCATGTGTAAGCCCCTGGGGTCTAATCCCCAGCATGGCAAAAACAAACAGACAACAAAACCCCAACAACGTTCCCCCCAAATAAACCAAACAGAAAATGCCCAGGAATAGAATGAGACCTTGAAAACATGGAGTAGGAGCAATTATTTGTGCTGAGCCTCTGCTTGCCTCTAAAAGTCCAAGGGAAGGCCACTCCCTTGGCCAAGTCAACACGGAACTATGAGATCCAAGAACTGTTGTGTTGCAGCTTTCATCTCTTTCTCTTTCTGGGTTTATTATGTTTAGAAAGTGTCTCATACTTTTGAGATTTTTTTTCAATAAAAATAAAGTATTTGGGCATCACTAGTGTTGTATCAATCTGGTTTGTCAGGAAGACAAAAACATATTAGTTGATTTATTTATTTTTATTTTTGTTCTAATTAGTTATACATGGCGGCAGAATGCATTTTGGCACATGATACTAAATGGAGAATAACTTTTCATTCTTCTGGTTGTACATGATGTAGAGTTACACCAGTTGTGTAATCATATATGCATATAGGGTAATAATGTCCAGTTCATTCTACTGTCATTACTACCCCAAACCCTCTCGCCTCCCTTCACTCCCCTCTGTCTATTCCAAAGTACTTCTATTCTTCCCTAGCCACCGCCTCCCCCACACTTATTGTGGTTTAGCATCCGCATATCAGAGAAAACATTCAGCCTTTGGTTCTTTTAGGATTGGTTTATTTTGCTTAGTATAACATTCTCCAGTTCCATCCACTTACCAGCAAATGCCATATTCCATTCATCTTTAAGGCTGTGCTTCAGTTATTTTGACAGAAAGAATTAAGGAAGTGGAGGGAGGGGAAAAGTGACACTGAATATCACAGAAGTAACAATTGCTGGGGATGACTAACTCTGCCCTCACCAATTTTAAGACACTGGGCAACTTACTTGGCCCTCTAAAGTGGCCTGATAATACATCCAGGTTTAAACAAACCATGAAGTTTGAGGACACAGTAAGATTCCCCTCCCTTCTTCAACCAACTGCAAGAAGGGATGTTTCCAAAATCACCCTTGGCTTCATAATTCAATAGAAGTATCCTGTTATGGTTTGCAAGTGAAGTATCCCCCCAAAGCTCATGCGTGAGACAGTGCAAGAAGGTTCAGAGGAGAAATGATTGAGCTGTGAGAGTCTTAATACAATCAGTGGATTCAACCCCTGATAGGGATTAACTGAGTGGTAACCGAAGGCGCGTAGGGTGTGGCTGGAGGAAGTGGGCTTTGGAGGCATGGCTTTGAGGTATATATTTTTATCTGGCAAGTGGAGTCTCTCTCTCTGCTTCTTGATCATGTGAGCTGCTTCCCTCTGCCACACTCTTCTGCCATGTTGCTCCTGCCTCACTTGGATCCTTGAGGAATGAAGCTGTCTGTGGACAGAGACCACTGAAATCATGAGCCCCAAATAAACTATTCCTCCTCTACAATTTTTCTGGTTGGGTCTTTTAGTCACAGCAGCACAAAAAAAAAAAAAAAAAAAAAAAAAAAAAAAGCTGTCTAAAACACATGCACAGAACTCACTGAAATATTTATGGTTATAATTTATTATAGGGAAAGAATTCAAATCATCAGCCAAAGGAAGAGATGCATAGGACAGAGCCTGTAGAGTCACCACAGTCCTTGGGACATATTACTCTCCTAGCATCACTATAGATAACGCATGTAGTATTCAACCAAGGTAGCTTCCCTTGTTCACCAGTGTTCAGAGTTTTTATTGGGACTTCTTATACAGATACAATTGATTGAATGATTTATTGATCACAATATTGAACTCAGTCTCAAGGTAAATGATTGCCCTTTGTTCCAAAATCCCACTCTAAATCACATAGTCAGTCTTTCTGACATGACCAGTCCCTACCTTAAGGTCATCAAGTATGGCCATTCCATCCTAAGATTCTGTGCAGCTAGCCTTTGTCCAAAGAAGACATTCTAATCAGGTATGATGTTCTCTTAAAGCTAAAGAAAAGACTGTGACTCTCTGAACAATACCAAATTATTTACTACACATAAAACCTCCTAGGGAGAGTGATAACATGTATTCGGAACAGTCCAAGTTTATTCCTGATGTCTGATAGTAATAGCCTTAAAAATATGACACTTCCTTTTACTATCAAAAATGGTCTAATTTAGCCAGGCACAGTGGTGCATGCCTGTAATCTTAGCAACTCAGAAAGTCCAAACAGGAGGATCACAAGTTCAAAGTCAGCCTCAGCAAAAGTGAGGCACTAAGCAACTCAGTAAAACCTGTCTCTAAGTAAAAGACAAAATAGGGTTGGGGATGTGGCTCAGTGGTTGAGTGCCCCTGAGTTCAGTCCCTGGAACTCCACACACAAAAAA
The DNA here is from genome assembly GCA_020662805.1 of Glaucomys volans. Lineage (NCBI taxonomy): Eukaryota > Metazoa > Chordata > Mammalia > Rodentia > Sciuridae > Glaucomys > Glaucomys volans. Next base: position 334,208 of record JAJEJO010000791.1, on the reverse strand, counting down.
AAAAGAAAAAGAAAGGTCTAATTTGAATAATAAACTATGTTGTTGGTATGGGGATGTTAAAAATACTTACAAACAAGTACAGCACAAGCATTGATTAAATCGCATGGACATTGCAGTAAACTAGTGCAGCAACCAAGAAAATATCACAGCTTGCTCATCTGGTGGTGGTATTAACCCATTTGGTCTCATCATCCCAGACGTGAAACACCTATAAAAACTTAAATTGACACACTAAAAAAGATAAGAAGAGAAAAAACTCAAATTACTAAAATTTGAGATGAAAAAGGAACTATCATGATGGATACTATTGAAATATAAAACATAATTAGAAACTATTTTGAAAATCTATACTCCAACAAAATAGAAAATCTTGAAGACATCAACAGGTTTCTACAGACATATGATCCACCCAAACTGAATCTGGAGGACATACACAATTTAAATAGACCAATTTCAAGCAATGAATTAGAAGAAGTCATCAAGAGCCTATCTACCAAGAAAAGTCCAGTGCCAGATGGATTCTCAGCCGAGTTCCACAAGACCTTCAAAGAAGAGCTCATTCCAATACTCCTCAAAGTATTCCATAAAATAGAAGAGGAGGGAACCCTTCCAAACTCATTCTATGAAGCTAATATCACCCTGATACCAAAACCAGACAAAGACACATCAAGGAAAGAAAATTTCAGATATCCCTAATGAACGTAGATGCAAAAATTCTTAACAAAATTTTAGCAAATTGCAGACAAAAACATATTAAAAAGATAGTGCACCATGATCAAGTGGCTTTCATCCCAGGGATGCAAGGTTGGTTCAACATCCAGAAATCTATAAATGTAATTCACCATATCAACAGGCTTAAAGTTAAGAATCACATGATTCTTTCAATAGATGCAGAAAAAGCATTTGATAAAATACAGCACCCCTTCATGCTCAAAACACTAGAAAAAATAGGGAGAGTAGGAACACACCTCATGTAAAGGCTATCTATGCTAAGCCCAAGGCCAACATCATTCTAAATGGAGAAAAACTGAAAGCATTCCCTCTAAAAACTGGAACTAGGCAAGGATGCCCTCTTTCACCACTTCTATTCAACATCGTCTTTGAAATTCCAGCCAGAGCAATTAGACCGATGAAAGAAATAAAAGAGATACAAAGAGGAAAAGAAGAACTTAAATTATCACTATTTGCAGATGATATGATTCTATATTTAGAGGAGCCAAACAATTCCACCAGAAAACTTCTAGAACTCATAAATGAATTCAGTAATGTAGCAGAATATAAAATCAACGCTTACAAATCTAATGTATAGAGGAAAATGAGGGGTGGGGAGGGGATGGGGAAGGAAAGATAATTGAATGAGACAAACATCATTACCCTATGTATATGTATGAATATGCAAATTGTATTATTCTACTTTGTGTACAACCAGAAAAATGATAGTTGTAGTCCATTTGTGTACAATGAACAACAACAAAAAAAACTTAAACTGAGCAACAAATATGTCACTTATAGACCACTTAAGGTAATTTTGAAATAATTATTATGCTCATGGAATTGAAAACTTGGGACTCAGTGTGCTAAAGAATATGTTCTTATCAATATTAAAAATGGTAACTGATAAGTCCCTTTTAGAATAAATAATATTTATACTCACCAAACCAAACATCAATTCCCCATTTCCACTTTACTAATAAAACCCTAATTTTCTTCTGAATCCATGACCCTTCCATACCTTGGGGAAGCTGCTCTCATTTCCAGTTCAACGGATGAATCCTTACTACTCTAATCTAGTGCTTCTCAAATTGATTCCCCTTTAGAATCACCCAGGGAGCATGTAAAACATCCTGCTCTTCAGACTCCATGCCCAGAGTTTCTGACCTTCTTGACCTGGGAGGGGCCTAAATTTTAGAAGCTTGGGAAAGCTCCCATGAGATTCTATTGTACATTAAAGTGCTGAGAACCAATATTTGAGTTTTATATTCTCTGATGGTGATGATAGGAATGGGTGTGTGACAAAGCTGAAGGCCAAGAAGATAGGGGTGTAACAAATTTCCTCCTTCCATTTCTAGAAGAGTTTCCTGCAAGGTCTCTTATGTATATAGACAAAGAATTCGTGATGTTGTTGCCTAATTGCTACATCTTAAGGCTACAAAGAAAATCACCCTTAGGATGAGGTGGGTCCTTTGGACTTTAGAGCAGAAAGAGAAAAGCTAGGCTCTTGATGACATTGTTGAACCACTGTATCAGCTAACATGGAAGCCCCTCCATTCTTTAACACACAGTTATGTGAGTCAGAACAATTCCTTGGTGAGTTTGGTTTTCTGAGACCCACAATCAAAATCTTCCTAATTTCTCATTGTCTTGTGTTTTAATTTGTACATGTGCAATTATTCTCTAGTAATTGCACTAACAATAAAAACTGAACAATGTGGTGATTACCAACATACTTTATTCTATATGGAAATATTTTTTTTTCCTAATGGGGCATACTATTCAGAATCCCTTGGCTACTTCCAAGGTGTACTAAGAATTGAAACAAGAAGTAATTGGACCATAAATATTAAATAATTCAGGAAATTATTAATATGTTTGTTTTCATTTGACAAATGAGGAGAGTGAAGCTCAGCACAGGAAGTGCTCAAGGACATATATCTACCAATTCACAACACTAATACTGTTAGTCAGCTTTTCAATGCTGTGACCCAAATGCCTGACAAAAGCAACTTAGAGAAGAAAAAGTTTATTTGGGGCCACAGTTTCAGAGTTTTAGTCCATGTTTTGGCTGATGCCATTGCTCAGGGCCAAAGTCAGAGCATCATGGCAGAAGGTCATGATAGAGGAAAGTTTCTCAGCCCATGGTGGCCAGGAAGGAAAGAGAGAGAAAGAAAGAGAGGAGGAAGGGGCCTCATGGAAGATGCAGCTTTCTAGGGAATACCTCCAGTGACCCACCTCCACCAGCCATGCCCCACCTGCCTACAGTTACCATACAGTCCATTGAAATAGGGAAGGATGGATTGATCAGGTTATGGGTCTCATAATCCAATCATTGCCTCTGAATATTTCCACATTAACACATGAGCTTGGGGAGACACCTCATATCCAAACCATAATATGTACTAAAACTACAGCCTACTGATGTCACCTTTCAGTATTTTTCCACTAACTATACACTTATAACTTGCTTCAGACCTTTAATAATTGTGCAGTAATCCTAGGGGCTTAACTATCTACATGTGAATCCTGATATTACCACTTAGGAGTCATACATCCTGGTGATGGTCACTTACCATATTTCAATGCCCTCATTTGTAAAATCAAAATCACAGAGGTGCTGTGAGAGTTAACTGGGAGTAAATGACCTAGAATAGTGCTTGCTACTATTATGTATTATTATATTATATATTACAATATATATAGCATAGTTATGTTGTTTTTAATCTTAATTTGAGGGCTTATTTGTCCCACAAAATGGCACATTGCAGAAGAAACTTTGTGTCCTATCTCCTTCAGCCTTTACTTTTCACCTCAGTGGAGAAATCTTCACCTCCTAGAAATTTCAGGCATATTGCAGGAGTCCATGGGGTCATATTTCATATTTCCCCTTTTACAGGTTTCTCTAATTAGAAATTATATATATACATATACATATGTGTGTATATATATATGTATATATATATATATATATATAGAGAGAGAGAGAGAGAGAGAGAGAGAGAGAAAGAAAGATAAGAAAAGGGAATGTGCATAGGCAACTGATCTGCAGGGCATCTGAATCTTAGTGGGTGCTCAATAACTGAGCTTTGTACATGACTCCATCCATATTTTCCTTCATGGTACTTTGTAAGCCTTTCGGAAAACTTTCTCCCCACTTGTTTGGTCCTTATTGAGCTTAAAGTTAGGTAAGTGAAAGTCAGCCTCTTTCACATGGAGCTGGAATGCACAGGTCTGACAATGACTGCCAGGGTTCCTTCATCAAAACATCATTTATTTGAATCAAGGCTGTAGATCATGAGGAAACCCTAGGAATTAGCAATATCCCTGGCTGGTCAGCAGATAAAGCTACTGACATCAACTAAC
>JAJEJO010000791.1:158785-330121 GCA_020662805.1 Glaucomys volans | reverse complement strand
CAATATCCCTGGCTGGTCAGCAGATAAAGCTACTGACATCAACTAACACTTGGATTAACTGAAACATGCTTCTCTGACACTTTTCCTCCAGTGTCCTAGAAAAAGACACCACGCATTGCAAGAATAAAAAATATTACAAAATATGTTGGGATAAGGAATAATAAAACATAATAGAGCATATATACAAGTGATGTCTAATTAAAGCAGGTTGTGCAGGAAGAGGGGAAAGCAGGCAGGGGCAGTATACTGCATACCAAAACTAAAAGTGGAAACAAAAACAGCACCAATTTAAGCAAAAGGACCTCAGGGACAATGCCTAATCACAGAGGCCACCAGATCAGTGAGTAAATGAATCACATCCACAAGCAGGTCCCTGCAAAGTGAGAGGACTTCTACAAATCCTTCTGTGGGCAGCTGCTCCTGCTCCTGGGGGTCTCGTTTCAGGCGTGTAATCATTTTGTGAATGCTCCTCAGTTCTCTCCAGCCCACTCTGCCCCTCACTGCTAATGCCTGGCTCTAGTGCTCAGCTGCGCTCTGAAGGCTTCATGATTCACTTACTCTCTCCATTTCTCTTTGAGCCTCATCCCCAGGGAGTTCTGCCCTGGGATGGACAGGGCTTTCTTGCTCATCATCTTGAAATATCGTTATGTCTCAGCAGGCAGGCTTCACCTTCAGTGGGCTGGGCTGACCTGATGTAGATAAAATATAAAAAATGTGCTCCATGCACTTCATTCCTTTCTTCATGAGAAAGCAGTGACATCCGCCAAGTACACTTTTTGCATTGAAATTGATCCTTCCACTCAGCTCTGCCAATAGAGAAAGGGCACTAATCCTGGAGACAGAGCCACCTGAGGTCCTTTACAAAATCCAACACTCCTCTACCCTCTCACCTCAAAAAACCACAGACCCTCATCTGTAAAACAGGAATAATTACACCTGCAACACCTGGTAAATGTAAAGGATTAAATATGATGTTTATTACAAAATTTGATGAATTTATTAGCCTTCAATACACATAAACTATATACATGTAGATAAAATTAAAACATTTTACCCAACATGGAGGTCATTTTTCCTGTCTCAGAGAGAATCTTCCCAGTCTGGCTTTTCCTGTTGAATCTTCCCAGTCTGGCTATTCTTGTTGGTAGCATCATCGCTACCAATTAATTGTACTAGGGATGGGGTCTTGGCTTCAGCTAGGCAAATCCTAGTCTTTCCCAGGAATGGGGAAGCAAAACACAGAAACTAATTCATTTAGTTGTAGGAAACTGAGTTGGGCAGTCACAAAAATATGCACACTGAGGCCACCATCATGGACAACCATATGAGTAAGCAGGAACAGCAGCAGGTAGAAAGAGAAGAGGGCAAAGCAGAAACAGGAAAGTAGAAAGGAATATGTGCTAAAAGAGAGGGGAGAGAGGGGGCCCATGAAGTCCCTCTCTAGAACTGAATCCATAATTAATGCACTTAATCTCATTAAGAGTCTTTAAAATTGTAATCAAGCAAACCCTAAGATAGACATTGACACGAAGTCTGAAGCACATACACAAAAGATAAGGCAGAGAGAGAGAGAGAGAGAGAGAGAGAGAGAGAGAGAGAGAGAGAAAGAGAGAGAGAGACCGACTCATTCATGGCCATATAAACATAGACTCAACTCTCTAGCCCTCTGGCTTTCCAAGACTGGTCTCACTTTGCCATGACAGATAGACATATCACTGTTGCCCTAGGGACCATGAGAGAAGAAATCAAATTGGGTGGTGAAGGAAAGTGGGCTATTTTGGGTTTGAACCCAAAGAGCAAAAATAGGAACCATAAAAAAAAAAAAAAAAGAAAGAAAGAAACCTGCAGGCATTGCAATCTAAATGCATCACACATATCCTCTTGCTCACAATCATTGCTCTCCAAAGAACAGGCCTTGGGCTCAAAGCCTCTGCCTTTCACACAGAGGCAGAGAAGTCTCAAGGGCTTCGGGGAAATACATCAATCAAGTCATTCTTTGGGAAATGTGAGGAACATTAAGATGTTGGTGGGGCTGATGGCCTGTTATTACCATCAGTGGTAATATGTGCTTCTACAGAAGTTCTCAGATTAGCAGAATTTTTTTAAAAAAGCACCGTATTATTATATATTATAATGAGAAAGGAAGCGTATGGGAGAAGCAATTTTTGGAAAGTAGGATGACAGAGAGATTAAATATTTTCCTTATGGGATGCCGAAAGGAACAAACTTTATCAGAAATCAGTAAAAGAGGGATGAGAAAGAAGTGAGATGAGGGTCTCATGGATTTGGGGCTCTACTGTTTACTTGCTGGGTGACCATAAGCAAGATACTTTACTAACCTGAACCTTACTTCCCTCATATGCAAAATGAAGATAATAACAATAAGGAAATGTTCCATAGGGTTGTTTCAGAAATAAGATGAGAATTGTACTGAAGCTGGCACCTAGCCCACCCTTAGTAAATTTAGCTGTGATTTTTACCTTTAGTTGAGCTTTCCCAGAAAGTGACAAGGAGACTAAGATTTGTGCACAAGTAGTTTATTTGGGAGCATCAGTAGGCAACTGTAGGAGTGAGACAGAAAGGTAAGGAAGCTGAGGCAAGGAGCCTTTGTGAACAGTTATCACTGTGGGTGACTGTGGTTCAATTGTAACTGGCCAAGAGCTCTCCAGCTGGTGTCTCAGACAATGTGAGGGACAGATATTAAGAAGGCATTAGATTCAGCTTGTTGTTCCAGAAATGTCACTATAAGGCATGAGCCAAACTGCCTTCAGTTAACTCTGGCCAGTGTTCTGCTAAGAGAAATGAAATAATAATTTTTAAAAACTATAGCTTTTATGTTGAAAGTTTGAATAATAAACAGCCCAAAGTAACCTAGTGGTTTCAACTTACACACCCAATGGGAATAAAATCACTATGTGAATTCCCAAAGGACAATTAATAGCCCTTAAGTTTCTAAATACACCCAATCAAGGGCCTAGTCAATGTAACCTGGAGTCAACGTAACCTGAAGTTCCACATGGCTTTTCCCCAGGTTTCAAGGATAATAGGATTACCCTAACATTACTGACCCACACATTTCACTGGACCTCCATGTCCCCTCTCAAAGTTCTGTCCTACTGTGCACCCTATTATTTCTAGTGGCGAGTGACATGGGTGTCACAGATAAACTTACCATCTGTTAGTTGACAACTGAAATCCACTGCAGAGCCTCTCCCTTCTGATGTGGTGGCCATTTACCATTGTATAAATGTTGATGTCCCTCCCAGAGTAAATGTCTTTCAAGGTCCTCAGTGTCTTTCTCTATGCTTCAGTGCAGCACTCTTCCCTAAACTGTCTCTGTTGTGTTCTTAAAATTCCATGGAGAATGTCCCTCTCCCTGCTCAACTCTGTCTCCACCACCTGAGCATACATACAGAAACCTTGGGTCCCTAGATCCTCTGAATTCCTCTTTCTGAGCAGTCCTGTAAGCTTTTTGATCACACAATTTCCCTACAGGGCTCAGACACAAGCCAGTCAGGCACATAGACCCCCAGTGAACCTATGGTAGCCTGTAGGACCCCACAAGATCCAGACCCTGGTTTCCTCCCCAGTGCCATCTCCTATCACACACCCTCAGCTCTAGCCACACTGGCCTCCTTGATATGTCTGGAAATCACAAGCTCCTCCAAGCTTCTGGGACTTTATATTTTTTGCCTGGAATGTTCTTCACTATGATCTTTGGAAAGATGACCTCTTCTCGCTATTCAGAGTGCAGTATAAATGTCATCCTTATCATTGGTGCTAAATTGTCTCCTGTCAGCTCAGCATTAAATCACCATTCCTATCTAAGGCTGGGAACTATGTTTCCTGGAATCCCCTTTTCTTTATGATTCTGGATTAGGGTTAACCAGGAAGAGTCTGAGCAAATTTTGGAAGGCAGAAGTCATTATTCCTGGGAGGTTATGAGAAGCAGACTGACCTTTATGGACACACTTCATGGTCCTGCTTTGAGTAGCCCTGTGCTACTTCTTGAGCTGTGCTTTGAGCTCCTGGTTTTCTAAACAGAAGTGCATAGACTGCTTCTCTGATTCCAGAAAGAAAGGTTTCCAGGCCTTCAGGCCATCTCCTGCATTCACACAAGCCCACATTCCTGGAATATTTACATGAGCTCTGTTTTCCTGCCTAGCACCCAGGCTGTTACACCACCTATCTGAAGTAGCTCCCTATTCTCAATATCACCCCCCTCTTTAATTCTCTCCTCAGCACTTCTCATAGACATTTTCCTTGTTCATTTATTTCTCTGCTTTCTGTCCCCATTGCTGTTCCATCCCTGCACCATGGAAATACAAATGCGAACTTCGATTGTTTTGTTCAGTACCGTATTAGTGCATGGCTTATTATAAAGTTCTACCTTTGAATAGAAGTTCTAATAGTTTCATCATTGTAAACCTGATCAGATAGCTCAGGAGTAGGAAGTAAATCCCACTAAATAATATTTGCTCATAGAATACTATACACTTACAATTTTGACTTCCTTTGTAAAGGAGTATTTATCAAGCACATACTATAGGCATGCCAGGAATGATACTAGGCTCTTTAACATCAATTATCTCTTTTACTTGCCTATGAAATAAAATTTCTGCATCACATGTGCCTGGATTAATGTAGGATTCAATAAGCTGCTCAGCAAATTCAGACCAGATGTCTCTATCTTGAATTTCAAGATCTTACTTGGCCCTGGTCCTATTCTCTCTAGCCAGAACACAACAGCAGGCTCCTAGAAGAAAAAATGAACTATTTAAGGATTTCCTGATGGAAGGAGAAGATCACAGTTTGATATAAACTCAGAGAGCAGCTCTGTGGTCAGTTCAGAATCTGACACTTGAGGTTAGAATTTGGGTCTATGCCAATACCTCATCTTAAAGCCTAGACAATTGGCCATCTACCAATTAGAAGCAAAACAAGAATGAAATAACATAAAAACACTACTGTGGTAATGTACCTGAGAGAATTAATAAGCTTAATAATAAGCTTTTGATGAGGACCTTTGCATATTTCAATCACTGAATGCCAATAAGCTATTCCATGATTCCCATTGTTCATATATTTTTAGTTTCTGTTTCCTTCAGGCACATGGAACTCCACTCTCTAGGCCCTTTACAGGTATGTGCAGACATGACTGTTTCTAACCTGTGACCAGTGAGTGAAACTGGTATGTGCCACTCATGGTCAAGGTACTGTAGAGTGAGTACCAGTGCCCTGTGCGCTCTCTCTCTCTCTCTCTCTCTCTCTCTCTCTCTCATGCAGCCCCTGAAAACTGTTTCTGAGATGTCAGTGACACATGATGGTCAGGCTTCTTCAGCCTGGACCTGAGTGTTCACAGCAAAGCCTCCCATCATAGGATATACTTAATGAATGAAACTAATTCTATTAAGACACCAAGATGTGGGGATTAATTTGATACTGCAGCATATCCTAACCTGTCCTGACTAATATCAACTAATGTTCCCTCCAGGATGTGTGACTAAATAACATTTCATGAGATTCTAGGCAATGATTTTAAAGGACACTGTACTTTTCTCTCAGGTACACAAAAGCACTCTGTATAGGTTGTATCCTTTCTGCATATAGCATTTCTGTAATAAAAACTGGAATGATCATTTCCACATGAAAACTAAGGTAAAAAGAAGTGATTATCCATGGATAACCACAATTCATTGGAAAGGCTAAAAAGAAAAATCTATATGGACTTATTCCCAACATCAATCTTTTCTCATTCACAAAACAATTTCTTGGGCTTTTCTGGGCTAGCATACAACATTTCTTACCTCTTGTAAAGCCCCTTACCAGAATACCACAGTGCTAGGGAAGAAAAAAAAAAAAAGGATAATAGCTTTTTGTATATAAAACCTGAAGTAATTGCATTGTATGGCATGTCTGTGGCCTTAATATAAATTATTTTTTTCTTTTGATTCCTTCCCACTCTGCTAATAGCATGCCCTCCAGAGTAATCAAGTTACCCAGCCAACTAAGCTCTTGCATTACTAAAAAGTATTACCCGAGAACAGCATGCAACCACTAAAGCTTTCCCCCCATCCTGTGAAAAATGTAACACTGGCTAAAAAGGAAAGGTATTCTTGGAACCAGTTTGGAGTTTGTTGGGATTTTTCCTTCTCCTCAGCTCATACCAACAATTTGAAGATTGAATGAGAGTCAAGCATTAATAGACAATTCATTGGCAATGCTAACTATTCTACTTATAGTTACACTTCAGAATACATACTCAGATAGATAGACATTTAAATGGCTTTGTGATTTCCAAATTATATTTATATTCCAAATTCAATTTGGAAATTATATTTTAAATATATAAATATAATTCAAAATATTATATAAATAATATAAAATATTTTTAAATAAAATAAAATAGAATTTGTAAAGTTAAATAAAATAATAATAAAGTATCTTTAAAAAATTATCATGTTCCCGAAGTGAACTTTTTGGATTCATCTAATAGTTAATAAATTCATCCAAATGATAATAAAGAAGACTAGTATCTTAAGAAATCATTAAGACATGGGTGCAGTGGTACATGCTGGTAATCCCAGCAGCTCAGGAGCCTAAGGAAGGAGGATCACCAGTTCAAAGCCAGACTCAGCAAAAGCAAAGAGCTAAACAACTCAGTGAGACCCTGTCTCTAAATAAAATACAAAATAGGGCTGGGGATGTGGCTCAGTGGTCGAGTGCCCCCTCGTTCAATCTCCAGTACAAAAAGAGAGAGAGAGAGAGAGAGAAATCATTAAGAACCAGGGATACAGCTAGTGGTAGAGTGTTTACCTAGTACACATAAGGCCCTAGGTTCAATTCCCAGCACTACAAAAAAAATTAGTTATTATTTTTCAGTAATTATAGCTCCAACCAGCCCAATTGTACCTTACATTGCTCTTCTTTCCCCTATTCTGCATTATTTCCAAGCTCCCTTGACAAGAGATTTTTCCTAGATCCAGCAAGGTAGTCTTGCTCTCATCTTCTCTCTCTCGCTCTCTCCCCTCCTCCTCCTCCCCTCCCTTTCTTCTTCACTCCTTTTGTATCTCCCAGTTCCTCTTCCTTCCCCTCCCTTAGGAAGAGTCTCTGGAAGGGGCTGCATCTCTTTGGAAAATTCTAGGTACCATGCAGAAGTTCCAGCCTTCAAAATCCCCATATTATTACATTATAGCCTAAAGTGAAAGCTTAGTATTTCTTTTTATTTATCCTATTTTGGATTTATTTTGCTTCAGATATGTGAGGATAGCTTTCTTATATCAACTCAGAATGGGATATTTTCTGCTATTCTCTCTGAATATCAACTCTTCACTATTCAGTCTTTTGCCCCTTACATTAAACATATGTTAAAATTTTTTACCTAACCTTAGTGACTCAAACTCCATTTCATAATTTCCATACTTTGGTCTTTCTGGTTTACACTGTAGAAATTTTGTTCAGATCTCTTTCCAGTTCACTAATTTCCACTTCAGCTCTATCTAATGCTCTGACTACACTATCCATTGTATGTTGTTAATCATGAGTACATTGTCATTTTTAGAAATTTCACTTGGTTCTTCTTCCCATTTACCTGATTGTCTTTTATGATTGTGCTTACCTTTCCTCTTCTTATTTCTTTTTTAAAAATGAGTACTTTTGAATGTTTGCTCTCAAAAAAATAAAAAGAAAAAGAAAAATTCCAGTATCTTCAGAAATTGGTAGTCAGGTTCTGTGTTATGTTGTTTCTGCTGACACTCACCAATAGTCACTTGTTTCCTCTTGTGTTTAGTGAAATTTAATATGATCATGCTCCTCAAAAGCTCATTTAGGAGAATTATTTAATCTAGCATTAAAGTGAATCCCTCCAGGTAGAAAGCATGTTTGTTTGTTTGTTAATGGCATTGTCCTGGAAATACTGATAACCTAGAATTTATCTAAATTGATAAGTTTCCGTAGCCATATTGGTGAATGTTTCTTTTTGTTCACACTTATAAGGCGTTGTTTTCCTGTCTAATTTCTCTTGTCCAAATCAAAACAGGCATGTCTCCTTATGAAGGACAGATTTTTCTTTTCAAGATACCAAACAAGAGTATTGACTTCAACCTTATAGGGGAAGAACTGATCTGCTATCCAATTTTCCTTGGATCAAAGACATCTGTCTCCTGTGCCCCACATTTAGACCTTCAAAACCCACAGCGTAAGAGTACAGAAGATGCCCTCAAGGCAAAAAGCAATCTTTGGTTTTCTCTTCTATTCCTTGTCACTGGTTCTGGACTTCAGTTATTTCCTAGACTTTAGATGTCCAGTCATACACCTAAAACACGTTTTTTAAAGCATTGTATTTAGTATTCTCATCATTCCAACTGTGGAATGTACTCATGCATAAGTTATTAATATAGATTATAGGAAAGGAAAGAGAAAGAGTAGAGACAGAGTACAAAATGCTTCTTTATGTTGCTGTGTATTTTTTCTTATGCTTTGTATTTTTTGTAAATCTGGAAGAGAAAGTTAATGGCACTTTTGTAAAATAGCTATAATATAGAGAAAACATTTCAAAAATATTTATGCAATCCATTAACTTCTCTAGGTACTTGAATCTTTGAAGTGAGTTGAACTACCAGAAAGTTACATATTTGGTACATATTAGGGTTATCCCTAGGAGGATAATGTTTACCTTTAGCTTTTATCAAATTTCATCGTTTAGTCAAGCCATATGAAATGTAGTGTTTTATCAGTTATAAAAATGTGATTGAGGTCAGTTTTTATTATATCACTCACTGCCCTTGAGGAATTATGTAATGGCTTAAAGCCAGATTTGGAATACAGCTATGGCAACAAGGTTTGAGCACATATGATGTGTATAATTACGCTCTCCTTTTCATTTTCTCCTGATATTTTATTTTATTTTTGTCACTTTCATTTTGGTTTGCTGTGTCATCAACTGCCTCAAATCCCCAAAGAGAAAAATAAAGACAAATAATTTCTTAAATAAATGAATTTTGGGCAAAGCAGAATTCTGAATTTCAAAGATCAATTTTTTTAAAGACCCTATCAAGCTAAGTACTAATGATTGAGCCACTTGTCCTCTGAGTCTTTTTAAGTCACAGAGAGTGACTAGAAAACCCAAGAAAAATACATTGATAGGGTTTCTAATGAAAGATATATAATTCTATACAGGTAATTGAAGAAATGCTATCTCCAAAACCATAGTCATTAAATTTGGATTTGGAAATAAAGATACAGTTAATCTCCCCTTTTATAATAAAGTGAATATATTCTTAGGCCAAAAGGCAGTTCATATATACCATTTGCATTTGATGGATTATGTCAATCAATTTTTATTAAGGTTTTTATTTAGTAAATGGAAGATTAAGAGCAAATGAATATACTAGAATGAACATTGATTGAATTCCTTGAAATTTTTTCTTTTTTTCCTAATAATCTTTGAGGTTGAACCTCAAGAAAGGCAACATCAATGAACACTTTGAAACATTGTTATCTTCTATAATAATTGGTTTTCTATGTCATATGAATCTTTCCTTGGTTTGACTAGCAGCTTCATCACTCCATTCATGGGTGATTTTTTGTTCTATTTCTTACCTTTCTGTGTCTGTTTTCTCATCAATACATGGAACAGCTTGAGAAGTGATAAAATTATTATTTGCATAACATCAACTTAATTTTTGATAGTTGATAATCCCAGAATTATTATTAGCTATTGTAAGAATTAAACAAAAATATTTCTATAAAAAAGAATGTCAGTAAATGTCTTTGAAACATTATCCTTTCTCTTTGTAAATTAACCCATAACCCTTAGAATAGTGACAAATTTTGATTGAAACAATTAGAAGTGAGTTAATTAACCATCTATTTGGACTTCCTTTTGAGGGGGTTGAAAAGGCAATATATATTATGGAAACAGTGTAAAGAAGAAAATCAGTAGACTTGATTTCCAATTCTGAATTAGACTGAAATTCTGGCAAATTATATAAACTTGATTGTGCGTTGAATTCTTCATATGCAAAGCAAATTATCAATGTCTACCTCTTCTACTTCAAAGGAATACAATAAAAGAACACACACAACATCTTTTGAAAAGATAGTTCTGATTCTAACATAAAGAAAAGATAAATAGCATTTACTGCTAATTCTACTAGGTGTCTCATCTCTTATTCAGTCCACTGCAACCCTATTAGGTAAATACTATTCTTCCCAGTTTGCAGGCAAGTAAATAAAGGCTCAGTCGTACAATTATTAATAAGTGGTGCAGGATTTTCAGCTCCATCTATTGTAAATGACTCACACATTCACCATGCCTGGTGAAATTTGACCTAGAGGAAAGGTACTGGATAGATGTTTGGGGCTTTATTTATTGCTAAATACAGAAGCCGATGCCTTAAGTCAATCAATAAATTGTATTTGAGTTTCTGCTGTGTGACCTGTAAATCTTCTTGAAACTTAAGTCCTTCAGTGACAGTTCACTAGGTTGATTTTAGTAAGGAAGGATTTTAGTTAACGTGACAGTTTCTGGTTGTTTCTATTAATTGCGGTTTTAAAGAAATGGAGGCCAGCTCATTGCTAACAAGGGCAGAGACTGAGAATTATTTCTTTAACTGTCCCTAATGTAAGCCAGTTTTACAATGAAGTTCAAGAAGTCATGCAAGGATTTTTAACAATGGAACACCGCATCTAGAAGCTGGCTTATGAGAGCTAACAGAAAACCTCACCTCAGAATGACCATTCCCCAAGTCTGAGGAGATCCCTCACCTACACACCTCCATTGCTTTCTCCCAAAAGCAGGTGTATCACTTAAAAACTCTGAAATAGGAAACATAAAAGGAAATTTAATTGTCGACAAGTGATAGAACCCATAGCCTTGAAACTCTTCTTGAAGCAAATCCAAGTGAGAAAGTGATTGGCATCCAGAGGAGAACCAAAGAACCTAGGGAGTTCCCGTCTCTTCAGTCCTCTGTAGGAGCTCTTTGCTAAATCCTTCTAATAACATCACGCCTGAATTTTTATTCATCCTATACAAGAACTTGAAATCAACTCATTGTCAGGCAGTAGTGGTAGTATCTGTCCCTTATTTCCCTGGGAAAATGATTAATACCTGAAGATGTTGATAGCCTCTTTTTTTTTTTTAAGGAAAGGTTTAATAAGTACAATTTAATGTAATGGAGGAAGAGGATGATGAATTCTGAAGCAGCCCAGCCCTGTCAGGAGCAACATCACTCCTAATCCCTCCCAAGCATACAACGTGATTGTATATCCTCATTAATGCTATAATTGGTATCTGGAATCTGTTCAAAAATGCCGATTGCCTTTGCAACAGAGGATTAAGGCTGAATTTGGAGTTCTTTATGGTCTGTAGATGCTTGTGAAATTCAAATATAAAAACTGTCAGTTAAACATCTCATGAAAAGCTGTACCTTATACTAATCCAAAGGAACATGAACAAGTGCTTGAGGGGATGAAGAACCACAATATGTTTCAGTAGCTAACCACTTACAGAAACATTAGCATTCTGGGACAGGGTTGCTCACCGAGTTTCTAAAGTAACTTAGGAGCTATCAGGATTCAGTTCTTAACAGACTTCAACACAGTAGGGGGAAAATTGTCAGTCATAAGCCTCCAGTATTTATGAATTATTAATGTCAGCTTTCTGGGTATTTTTTTTTCAAGTTTTGCTTTTGTGTGCGTGTTCAGCTGAGTAATTCAATAGACTGATGGAGACATGAATAGATATGCTAACTAGCACCAGGGTTAACCTTTAAAGTTCGTTAAAGCTGTCAGCTTTCAATGAAATATTTTCACGTTCCTTTTTTTTCTGTGAACTGGAATATAAACACTTTTTGTACACTGGGATCAGAGGTGCTTGGGAGAAAAGGAGACTCCACCCTGACATTTTTTTTGAACCAAGACACCACTAATGGATTCATCAAGAAAGGCATCTTTAAAAGCAGTTCTCATTTATAAACCATGCCTCTAGACTATATTCACAGCCTACCTTTATTGTTGCATTTTTCAATCAAAAACAATGATAGTAATAAAATGATGGCTTGTCCCCGTTGCTACAAAACCACTTGGAAAGAAAGTATGAGAGTGAGAGAAAGAAAAGAGAGAGCTGAGGACAGTGTCCCTCAGTGTGTAAGTTGCAAATGGAACAAAAGCACAGCTTATACTCAAGGTAAAGATGAAATGTAAAGCTGGAAGCAATCTTTTTATCTAAACTGGAATTCTTTTAGGAAAAACAGGAAATGGAGAGGCTTATAATTAAGCCAATTATAAAGTTTTCAAGATCTTCAAAGATTTTTGCGTATCAGCTTGATAAACATGCTCAAATACTAAAACCCACAATGAAAATCTTTCTGCTTTAAAATCTTTCATTATTCTATAACCAAGAAGTTCTCTGCATTTGATTGCTATGGACTCATCTGCTCTAATATCATATATCTGGGCAATTATACTGACATTTCTAATGATAGCCTGTTTCTTTGTATGTATGTGTGATGTGCATTGTGTGTGTGTGTGTGTGTGTGTGCACGTGGAGTCGTACTGGGATATTGAACCGGGGGGGGGGGGGATCCTCCCTGGGTCACTGGCATTACTGACATGTGCCACTGTGCCAGGCATGATGGCCCATTTCTAAGTCCCCCTTTCATCTCAATCCCTATCAAAACAAGAAATGAGGAAATGTGAAATGAAGTAGGAAGACTTGCTGCTTTCAAAAGCCCTTAACTGTCTCCAGTCAGCAGTACTTCCATTATTATGGATACAGAATAAGAAAGCTGCTGGTCCTACATGTGTAACAATAACTGATGTAATAAACTTATTATCTCAACCTTATTCTGGAGGATCTCTTCTTTTTCTTTTTTTCCACCCCATTTCTTTGAGGTCAGCAAGAAAGATAAGAGAATGGTTTTTATCAACTTCATAAAACTGAAGGGGAAAAATGAAGTAAGAAAATTTGAATTGCTTGCCATCACCCTAATTCTTTTAGAAACACTTCAACTTAACCCTTGAATCCCTTACCAGATTGTGTCAGACAGCTTTCCATTGTTGTGACTAAGCTCCTTGACAAGAACAACTTAGAAGAGGAAAAGTTGATTTTAGTTGTAGAAGTCTCAGTCTATGGTAGGCTGACTCCGTTGCTCTTGGCCTAAGGTAAAGCACAACATCATGGCGGAAGGGTAACATCATGGTGGTGGAGAAAAGATGCAAAATATAAACTCTAAAAGCATGCTTAGCGACCTGCTTCCTCCAGCCCACCTGCCTACAGTTATCACCCAATACAGCAGTCCTCTCAAGTTATTAATTCACCAAATGCATTAGTCCACTGATTAGGTTACAGTTCTCATAATCTAATTATCTCATCTCTGAACATTCCTGTGTTGTCTCACACATGAGCTTTCAGGGACACATCATATCCAAACCATAACACAGATCAAAGACAACTAGCTCCACATCTAGTTTTTAATGTGATTTGTGTTCACCCATAGGTGCCCCAAATTAGAAGTCTCAAAAATGTGACCCAGATATCAACTGTTCTCAATATTCATGCCTTTAGATCTCCTCTTTGCTCTATTTTTCAGGTGTGACAGAAAAAGACAGTTTCAAGTACTTAGAATTTACTATTTACTCCCCTTCCTCTCCTTCAAATCCATATTCTTTCTTTCTCTTTTATTTTGAAACCTTTCTTATCATTTACAATATAGCTAGCTGCATATGGTAAAGACAGTATTTTAAATTATTAATGTGCTTTATTTGTTTTGCATTTTCCAGTGCATGTCCCAGAGCATCCATCTGCTTGAAAGAGAAGTGTTGGAGAAAGAAAAATAATAATAAAGACTGATATAATATTTAGCATCTGACATAAAAAAATAGGATTTTAGCAGAAAGTCAATAAGCTTAAGAGCCATGCATTTTATTTATTTATTTATTTTTTGAGATAAAGGATTTCCCAGATGCTTTTATTTCCTCCTTTAGAATATCAACGGCCAATTTTGGAAGACCCATGCCCATTGAGTTCTTTTTAGTGTTAAGAAAATTCCATTTCCACCATAAACTGCAATGGTGGGAAATCTCTTGTAGGACGAGAATAAAATATAGGTGAAGAAAAACAAAACCTCCTTATTTCCGGTTTGGGGAATTATAGGGAGCAGAAGAAGAAAAAAATGAGATTCAAATGTTCAGTTTTGGGCCTCCTGATTTCCTTTTCCCAGACTTTTGCCCAGAGACGGGTATTTGTGCTATATAAACAAACTCGAAATAAAGGGGCTTTTGCCCTTCTTCCCTTCTTGGAATTGAAGGAGAAGATGACTATGAAGGGAACCCCATAGCAACACAGGGCCCTTCAGCCTAAGAGAGCAAGCCATGTGGCTAAATAGATGACCTGGATCAGCTGTCCTGAGTCTTTTGCAAGACCCATGTGGTGTGGTCATCTGAGCTGAGAGGCAGCCAGACTCTTTTTCGGGGCTGCTGTGAGGCACAGGAGCAGGTGGGACTGAGAGCTTGGTCAGAGGACTGGGTGGGAAGCATGGTAGAGAACAAGGGGTCTGATACTAGTGAACACCTGAGAACTTGGAAGGACGGAGACCTCTCCCACCAACAACCATGGAGACACTTAGACACTCATACACCCATGTGCTATCCCAGGAGGCAAGATGAGACAAGATGGAACCTAAGCACTTTCACCTATTAGAAGTTGAATACTACCTTAAGGAACAGATCAAGCTTTATACAAAATTGGATATTTTTTTATAAATTTTCCTACACACTCTCCAAAATGGTTCCAGCATTAGCTCCTTAGGTGCTTCTTGTGCACATTAAGTTGAAGAACCATTACCCAAATTTTTAGCCATCCTTGCAGAAGTAAAAATTAAGTTAGTCATTGGATTAGTTGATCATGAGAAGATATTCTTGGCACTTAAGTTGGTTGGAAATTTTCCCTGGGATCCTCCAAATCAAAAATGACAAGCGATGTTTTCAGCAGTGTCTTTTCAGTAGACACACAAATATGCTGCCTGAGGCTCTTCTACAATGTTCTTTGCTCTCTGCTGATGACACCTCAACAAAAAACAATTCACTGAAGACAGGCTAATGCTGAAATAACACTATATTCTCAAAGGATCTGGCTTCCTGATAGAGAGTGATGCAGAAGTCAGCCTTTGAATATCTGGTGGAATTGATGAAACAAATAGACTAAACAATCTTTCCTTCATAAACATTTCAGTTTGATTTTTGCTAACTGGAAGATGGGACCCAAATTCAAGAGGGTGCTCATTGTAGGGCTAGTTTATGTTATATATCTAAACAGAAAATTACGACTATTTGGTCTTTTTTAAAAATAAAAATGGAGTCATTTAATAATGACTAAAAATACTATGTTGTTTCAGTAGGCTAACAAAACAAGTACCACAGAATGACTTAAGTAACAAAAATTTATTTTCTCACAGTTCTGGAGACTAGAAGTCTGAGAACAAGGTGTTGGCAGGGTTGACCTCATTGGGGCCTCTCTCCTTAGCATGTCTTCACATGGTTTCCTCTCTGTGCATGTCTGTGTTCTAATCTCTTCTTATATGAACACCAGTCATACTGGATTAAGGCCCACCCATATGACCTCATTTTGCCTTAATTATCTCTTTAATTGCCCTATCTTCATATTTAGTCACTTTCTGAGGCACTTGAATATATGGATTTTGAGGGGACAGAGTTTAGCCCATAAACAATTAAATAGGAAATCACACCAATGAGATTCTACTTCTGTGGGAAAACCAGATTCTCTTTATCCATTGGGATCATGAGTTGGTCAAATACTCATTCCCATATCTTGGGTGGGCTAGAGTCAGACCAGCTGTATATCAAGAACTAGTGTGGAGAAGGCATGGCACTCAGTGGTACATTTTCATGGCACAAAAGCAGGCACCTCCTGAGTGTTCAAGTGGGGGATACAGCTAGGCTGTTCTCCGGTCTCCAAGTCAGGTGCCTTAGTCAGGCACCTCTGCCTGGAAGAAACATCTTTTGTAAATTCACAGAAAATCACCATATACACCATCAGTCCTATCAGTCTTAACAGGAGATTGTGTGACATTTTCTAAGCTGGCAAAGCTGCGTGATGTCTACTACACTTTTCCATAACCACTTCACCCTAGTCCCTGATCCTTTCCTACATTTTCTTGCTTGCATATCTTTATATTTTATGGCTCCCACTTCCATAAACTTTGGTCCACTAATGGCACATAGAGCTCAATCTTTGCTGATCTACCAGGGTCGTTATGTCTGGAACTGTGTTCCATGTTTCCAGAACCATAGGGTCATTCCCTATCAAGCCTCTTCGTCTTAGCATGTCTCACACCCCATGATCTCCCTCAAAACCTGGGGCCTTGCTACTGTGTGCATCTTCCTGAAACCCTTCAGGTTCAATTTGTGTGTATGTGTGTGAATACTTTTTTTTTTCTTATTGTAACAGAGTTTGATCCAAAAAAAAAGATAGAACTGATATGAATGGTCTCAGATAAGGAATTGATTATACTGGCTCCACTGTAGATAATTGTGGAGCTGATGAACAGTCTGTCCAGCTGTCATGGTGCAGCCAGAAGGCAGTAGAGAAGGAAGCTGGGTGAGGATGAGAACAAGGACGAATGAACTTGTGAGGTTAGCTTTTCCCCACTTCCAACCGCAATGCCACGGCTGATCTGCAGGAAAAGCTGTGCCCTCATCACAGAGCTGCATCCAAAGCCAAGATCCAAAGAAGTAAGGAAGCAGACCTGGTGGGAGGTGAGGATGGACAGGTGTGGGAGTTGCCCCACAGTAACAAGGTGAGTTGGCATAACAGTGACCATGTGCATAAGCTGTTACCTTGTTTGGCAACTCATATCAACAATCCAAAAGTAACAAAATGGCTTTGGTTTTGCTTTGGCTTTCCAAATCTTGTGTGAATTTGTCTAGTGGCCAACTTTAATTGGAAACTAAACAGGAAAGAGTATTCTGGAAAATGCAGTTCCAGTTAACTATACTGACACATTACAAACTTCAGACTTGTACATCAAAATGTATTCACTGACTTATAAAATTGTTGTCCACTTTTTAAACTGTACTACACTTAAGTTTATGTTAAGACTTTTCTAAGGATGATATACACCACATAAAATGAAGCTATATAAGCCTTGGATAATTATTAAATGTAAGCTAATATCTTCAGCTGGAAAGAACTGTGGAAAGATTACATTGAAAGATACACATTTAGCCCTGCACAGTGGGGCATGCAAGCGATTCAGGCGGCTATGGCAAGAGGATCACAAGTTCAAAGCCAACCTTAGTAACTTTGCAAGACCGTCATCATCTTAGTATGACGCTGTCTCAAAATCAACAATAGAAAAGACTGAGGCTGTAGCTAAGTGGTAAAGCACCCTTGGGTTCCATTCCCAGTTCAAAAAAAAAAAAAAGATACACATTTTTAGCCTACCTATCACATACTTTGCACTTTTGCTATGGTTTGTACAATGATTTTCAATGAATTACTACTTAAACATCCAACTCCTGCACTAGTTTTGCAGAACCCAAGCCCCTCTGTCCCACCCACAGGCTCCTGGCACCACTCACTCAGGCCTTCCATCATTTTTATTTTCACTAACAGCTTCAGAAACTAAAAAGGTAAAATAAAAGTTGTTTCCGGCTATAAATTAGAATACTATTGGGCCATTAAAAAGAATGAAATCCTGTCATTTGCAACAGCACGGATAGAACTGAAGTTATATTATAGTAAATGAAACAAATCAAGCACATAAACACAAGTTTCACACGATCTCATTTGTATGTGAAATCTATAAAACCATTTATAAAAGTTGACAAAGTTGCCAGGCATAGTGGTACATGCCTGTAATCCCAGCAACTTGGGAGGCTGAGCTGGAGGATCCCAAGTTCAAAGTCAGCCTCAGCAACTTAGTGAGGCCCTAAGCAACTTAGCAAGATCCTGTCTTAAAATAAAAAATAAAAAGGGCTAAGGATGTGACTCAGGGGGTGAAGTGCCCCTGGGTTCAATTCCCAATACAAAAAAAAAAATGCTAAAGTACAATGGTAGTTACAGAGGCTGGGACAGTGGTAAGGGGGCATAGGAGAAAGCTGATCAATGGGTACTAAGTTACAGTTAGATAAGAGCAAGAAGTCCTGTTGTACGATTACACAGTAGGGTGATTAAAGATAACAACAGTGTACTATACGTTTCAAAAGACTAGAAGAAATGATCTTTAAAGTTTTTACCATAAAGAAATGGTGTTTGGGAGATGGATATGTTTAAACTGATTTAAACATTGCACAATGCATGCATGTACTGAAAACCATTAAGATGTACCATTTTTACATTTTTATGTACCAGTTAAAAATAAATTTGATTAAGAAAAGCTGTTTCCACATTAATTTGTCACCAACAGTGGAGTTTCCTAATATGTAACATGAATGTCCAATTACAGGAGATTAGCTAACTACATTTTGATTCACTGATATAATGCAGAACTATTTTGCCATTACAAGAGACATTGGAAGAAAGCATATTTAATTACTCAATCCCATGTTAATTAAAAGAAAGCAAGTTACATAAGAAGATCGTCTCACTTTTGGAATCCATAGCCCATATATGTGACAGAATTGTCCACATGCAGATAAGTCAACTCTAGGCGCTTGGCTATAGATTTGTTGCTGGCAGCCAGGATTCATAAGAAGAGACACTAAGTATATGATGCGAACTAACTTAGGAACTTGGTTTGTCTTTTATCCTTCCACGCTATTTGGCTTTAGAAACTTCAAAAGCTGCAAGACGCATAAAGTTTATCTGGATTATCTTGTCATTTGGAGCACTCACGTGTCTGCTTCAATATGCCTAAGAATCACATTGCCAAATGAGAGCAATACTTGGGCTTCTCACATTGCTTCTTTCCCAGGATTCCAAAGCATTGGCAAAATGTTAGTTTTGCCTCCCATTGCTTCTCCAAAGAAACTCAGGATAAAGCCTGGGACAATTTGACTCATAAAACTTATCAATTAATCAAAAAGTAAACACTCAAGGGCATGCTTCTCAAATAGACATATTATAATTCCTCATCCATTCTCCCAGGACATGTGAATTCCAGCAATAAAAGAAATATGGAAATTAACAAAACCTCCACCCTCCATCTGAAAACTACATGTATACTAGAATAATAAGTACATGACTCTGGAAAAATACCAAACATCTTGGCTTCCTAGGAAGCATATTGTATCTTTCTTTCTTTCCGCATCTTTGTGCTGAACTTTCAACTTTTAAAATCAAATAGCAGTATCTTGTTATTTACATTCATAACAGAAATGCAACCAAAGATGACAATTTCCTTAAATATTAGTCAGTAGCTGTTCTGAGGCTGAGTTACATGAGCTTTACTGATTCCTGTGGGAGATACTCTTTTGAATCCCCATCTTCCATTTACCAGCATGAAGCTTCCACATAGTGTAAAAATGGCCCAAGTTTATTCTGTTATCAGTGGCAGCAGCAGAGATTTTTCTCACCCTCACTCCATACTGTACTTAAACTTTTTCTTTAATTTTGACATTATGACTAGCTCACACAAGTTTCATAAATATAAATGTATTTGTATCCAGATCCAGGATATTTTAAAAGAGAGAATGACCTTCATTTATATTAATACCTTTAAAGGTATTTATTTGATAACTGCTGCAATATATCTTTTTGTTCATTTTGGCTTCTATGAAAAATTTGAAAGACACGTTTGTTTATTATTATGCACAATTTAAGATCCAGAGAATTTTAAAAAGCCAAGAGTTACTGTTTTCTGGACATGTTTAAGAGAACTAATCAATGATTTGATGAAATAAATTACAATAGGATTCATATATACATGAATGAATATGGGCTATATTTTAATATATTTTAAGAGCCATAAATTTTTTTCATAAAATGCGAATTTTGGGGTCTTTTTTTTTTTATTCCACACATTTAACTTTGAAATAAATAGCTTGCTACATACCATAGTAATTGTGGATGGACAGAGGTCACCAGGAAACAATAAAACTGTCAACGCAAACTAATGACAACCGAGCATAGGGTAGCAAATAGGACATGAGTGTTTTATGAGAAAGGGTCAGGAGGTTCAAGTCACAGGGAAGAAAGATGGGTTGTGCTATCCAAACCGAATGCACTTTACAAGTTAATTAGGCTTCTAGAACTTGTTCCAGATGGTGGAGAAATAGTGCAGGAGACAGATACATGCCAGAGATCCAGGAGTGAGGAATGGGATAAAAGGAAAAGCCAAGCCTGGTGTTGAGGAGATTAGGGAGAAAGTAGATTAGAAATAAGAAAACAGAGATATGGGACCCTGCACAGTGAGCCCACAGAACAGCAGTAGGCCAGAGGTGACAGGCTGAGAGATCCCTGGGAAAGAGACCGTGGTCTCCAGACAAGGCATGTCAGCCTAGGCTGCATGGTCTTCACCAACTCTTCACAGCCACCCAGTCCAGAGCAGGCAGTGACTAAACTTCACAACCAGACATATGTACTAAGATTTCCTAGAGGTGTTGAACAGTGCCTGTGCACTGTTCATGCATCTCAATCTACTGACTCCTAAATCTTTACATTTAAATTAGTTATATATCATATAACATAATATATAACCATATATATATATACACACATATATATATGAGGGTCCAGTGTATAGTGTGTGTGTGTGTGTGTGTGTGTGCGTGTGTGCATGTGCACTTGCACGCACAGGCATGCCTATCTTCAATGGATTGGTTTCCCAGGACCTCCACAGATACCAAAATTCACAGATGCTCAAGCCCTTTATTAAAATTACATAGTAATTTCATAAAACCCAAATATCCTCCTGTATTCATTAATGTATGTCTATATTGCTTATAAACCCTAATATGACGTAAATGCTATGTAAATTGTCATTATACCATATATTTTTAGAAAAAAATACCAGAAAAAAGTCTGTTAGTTTTCACTACAGACACAATTTTTCTTCAAATATTTTATATCTGTGGTTAGTTTAATCATGGACGGGGAACTCACAGATTTGGAGGGTCCAGTGTATAGACACACACACACATACACATACACACACTCTCATACATATACACCGCAAAATTTATTATATTAGTATGTATCCCTTATGCACTAAACTATGAATTATTCCTGGTAGAGACTGGAGATGGAGCTCAGTGGTAGAACACTTGCCCAGTATGCACAAGGCCCTGGGTTCCATCTCCAGCATGACAAAAGAAAAAAAAATGATAACATAGCAGGCACTTATTAGCAATGTGCTATGACTTGTCTCCGCAGTGTGAGGCAAGGCTGGGGCTGGGGTGAGGTGGGAAGCACTTGTTTTGGGCACAGAATCTAAGAGAGCATCAAAAATCTCAGTGACCAAGGATAATAATATTTTCACTCAATTTTCTAAGAGATGAACAATAATGTTTGTTCTTGTGATAAACAAAATACTAAAATATCCATAATCGATAACATGTCATAATTTTAGATAAAGGGAGGATCCCTCAGGCACCTCCA
Organism: Glaucomys volans; assembly: GCA_020662805.1. Classification (NCBI taxonomy): domain Eukaryota; kingdom Metazoa; phylum Chordata; class Mammalia; order Rodentia; family Sciuridae; genus Glaucomys; species Glaucomys volans. Next base: position 308,562 of record JAJEJO010000791.1, on the reverse strand, counting down.
TGACTCACCTCATTCCCTCATCCTGAGCCTGGTCCTGCTGAATCCTGATTACAGAGATTTATTTTGGGGTCTCCATAAATTTTCCACCTGAATGCCTAGCGTCTCATTCACTTCACCCTAGGGTGAGGAGCTGGATTAAAGGATGGGAGTGGGGATGCTTAACAGGGCTCAGTCTTCCATGTCTCCCTGCCCAAGACACGACACCCCCAGACTTTATGCAAAGCTGCACCAGCTCTAGGGGCAGCCTTTATACAAATATCCTTAGGTGCCAGAGTCTCCTCCAAACTCCAATCTTTTTCCAGCAGAAGCAGTCAGATTGTGCTGATTTAATATTATCTGAGCCCATGTTCTGCCACCTGACCATAAATTTCAGGGCCCTGGGACCCCTTTGTCTTTACTCTCATTATATCACCAGCTCCTGATATACAGCATGCACCCAATAAATATTTGTTGAATAAATAAGAAACTCTTCTTAGGGTCATACTCAGAGGTGAACAAAATCAGTAATAAAGCAACCCCAAAACCAAAGAAAACATTAATGGCAGCTGATGAAATGAATTAATGGTGTTGCCTGGACTGCGGTTTAAATAATTGGACTCAGAAGGATCCAAATGGCTTAAAATATAAATCAGCAAATACATATTTGACACATTTGTCTAGAGCAGGAGCTCTTCGCCTGAGGTCCAGTAGGAAAATGGCTTTGAAAGGACGGAAACCTTGAAATTGATTGCAAACTGTACGTGCACGTTTGAGAGGGGAGGGGAGGTGGAAGGCTCATGAATTTTTCAAAGTCTCCTTCAGAGTTGGTTAAAAATCACCTGCTCTGAGATCCATTATAAATAGCAAAGCTCATCCCAGACTTGGCCTGGTAAAACATTTCCCATTTTAAAAAAAGAAATCATTAATTACAGTGCATTCAACTTGAACCTGCACTGGGCACAGTGATGCATGCCTGTAATCTCGACTTACTAGGGAGATTGTGGCAGGAGGACCACAAGTTCAAGACCAGCCTGGGAAATTTAGCCAGTTTCTTTCTCCAATTTTAAAAAATAAATAAAATGAGGACTGGGTATGTAGCTCAGTGGTAGAGCACTTGCCCAGCATGTATGAGGCCCTGAATGTCTGAGGCAAAAAACTAAAAGCAAAAACAACCTTGAACCTGTTGGGGTTTTTGCCCATCAGCAGAACTTTTTAGTGACTCCCATGACACTGTTCTTTAAATTCTGTTACTTCAATCAGATTCAAAGTATACCTCTCTCCACAAATATTCTAAAGTCAATTATGCCACATGTGCTTGACTGTCTGGAGCTTTGCCAGGGATAGACAGAGAAATCACATGAAGTACCCTGGTGGTAAAGCATGTCACAAACCTCCCTCACCGGTGGTCATTCAGCAACTTCACCTGCACTTAGAGGAGCTCTGGCTGTGTTTTCTTTACCTATTATACTTTCCTCCTTTGCCTGGCTCTCCAGTTGGCCCCCAAAGTTCCTACACATTCAGTCCTACAGGTGTTCACAAGTACATAATACACTAATTCCAGGAATTGGCAGGAATCCCTGGATTATCTAAGCAGTGGTCTACCCACGGAACTGGGGATTAGAGAAACATCAAATGGGTCATATTTTAATTCCTGCACTTACACCTTCCTCCTTCCACATACACACATAGAGAACTAGTGATGTTCTATATAGAATTTAATTTGGAAAACAATAGTTTCCATTATAAAGGGTACATTCCTTTTGCAGAGGAAGAGAAAAAATATTAAAGACATTCTATTACAAAAAACTCTTTTAGTAGCAATGATAGAAATGCAAGCCAAACAGCCACGAGGGAAATACAAAAGTCGAAGGATTTACTGGCTAATTAATGAAAACCACAGAATCCCCAGAAATTACCGGCTTCAGGCAAAGCTGGATCCAGGATTCACAAGTGTCAGGAGGGCTGGGTTCTTCGGAGGCCTCTCTGCGTGGCTTATAGATAGTCATCTTTCTCCTTTGACTTAACCTGATCTATCCTCTCTGGGTGTCTTTGTCCAAATTTCTTCTGTTTATGAGGATACTAATTGTTCTAGAGAGGGCTCATCCATATGATCTCTGTAAAAGCCCTATCTCCAAATACAGTCACATTCTGCGATACTAAGGGTTAAGACTTCAATATATGAATTTACAAGTGATGCAATTCCCTCACTACCAGTGGGTTTCGTTATGCCAAGGTTACATGTGCTGGGTGTGATGTTGCACACTTGTAATCCCAGTGGCTGAGGAGGCTGAGGTTGGAGGATCATTAGTTCAAAGTCAACCTCAGCATGTCAATGAGGCCTTAAGCAACTCAGTGAGACCCTGTCCCTAAATAAAATATTAAAAGCGCTGGAGATGTGGCTCAGTGATTAAGCACCCCTGGTTTCAATCCCCAGCATGCCCCCCCCAAAAAAAGGTTATATATATCTTACAAAAGTGAACAACTGTAAAAATGCAAAAAGAGAGCATGCACACAGGTAAGGGTATGAACTTACATACTGCCCTCGTAATATACTCAGAGCAGCATGTATGTGCCATCTGGATACTTAGTGAGTTCATATGCACCAAAACTGACAAAATGGATCAATTGCCTTTTTATCTCACAAATTTAACCAAGATTACATAAACCCCACTTGCAACAATGATGTTTCCCAAGTAAACTACTTTACAAAGTAGTAAGTGCTCATATGCAATTTTTATCAAATAAGATAAATCTTTTGTATCATTTATACAAATGTCAGTTTCAACATTATCTTTTTTCACACTCCTTATGCACAGGGCAATAAGAAATGGAAAGTACAGAGATTAATTTAGGTAACAATTACCATAATTCACAATTGCATTAGCACCTATTAAGGTTCATTGTTCTGTGGAAATTTTAATGATACATTCCTGAGTGAATAAAAGCAGAAGATGATTGGAAATAAAATTGTTTCTATGTATGCTGACAGGACTGCTGAGTGTAATTATACATTTCGGAGGCGACCTGTTTGGAGTTTACTCCATAATTTTATGTAAATGTTAAATAACTTCATGCGTTCTTCCTCCCCAGTTAAATGCTAATTTGTGTTATTTCAACAAGGGGAGTACTGCAGGGTTATTAATGGACTTTTGCTGCCAATAAAATTGACTTCTGAAAAGTAGCTCCACACACTTCAAAATGATAGAGGGGTCTTTAGTTTTTCTTCATTTTACACCTTATTAGTGAGCTTCCAGGCTTTTAGTTATGGAAACAGCTCTTCATTCTCAACATTTGTAGCAAAAACCCAAGAAGTAAGAAATTGTTATCTTAAAATCAAGCTCATTCATAATGCTGGCTTGCATCAATTTCTGCAGATCTGAAAGAAAGCAGGTAGATAGAAAACCTGGGGACACATCTCAGTACAATCATACTAACATGCAGGTACAAATGACTCTATGTGTCTAGATTCCTCCCTATTCCTACAGGATAAAATGGAACTGGTAGTTAGAAGGGGTTCTTAAGTACATATGGACCAGAGGAAACCTCCCAGTCTTCCCAAACCCTCCATAAGCAGATGAGAAGGCAGTCTGCTAAAGCACTGTAGCCTGCCTTGTTTCTGCTGAAATGTTCACTCTTACTGCCCACAAATTCCCCTAAATCAACAAAGAACCCCAACAGGCAGAGAGATAAGGAGGAAAGGAGACATAAAAGCCAACACATCCATTCAAAAGAGCTAAAAAACAAAAAGTGTCTCCTATAATTCATTATTATATTCCAAAATAAGATAACCAAAATGTCCTGTTTTCATATTGCAAGATTCTTTGGAGATGAGCTTGAAAAGGCAGTCAAATCATTTGATTTGTCCTCTGATATACAGGGAGGAATTGTGGGACAGCAAGATTTTGATGGAAACTCTAAGGGGTCAGCTGGTGGGAAGACACACCCAAATATGTGACAAATGGAGCCAGATTCACAAAGCCAAAACATGGTGGAACCAGCCTGGAATGCTGGTTTGGCTACTCCCAGATCTTATTCTCCCTTTCATACGTGGTCCAAATCAAGTATGAACAGGCTGGCCATATTCTTTCTGCTTTCTCATCTTAACTGTGGGGTGAATAAAACACTGGTCATCAACTTAGACAGAGATGAGTTTGAACTCTTCTGCTTACCTATGACATAATGGTGGTCAATTACTGACTTTTCTGAACCATACCACTCTGCAGCAAAGACATGGGACTGATCCATCATGAAATCCATGATCCATGACAACACTTTAGTTGAACCGAAAGGGACTGAAAATGTAGAATCCTCTGAGGCTCCCCGGGACAGCTTGATAGGATGGAGAATTATTAAATGGATTGACATTTGTTTGAATTCTTAAAAAATAATTATTAGCAAAGCATTATAGGAATTGCACTAACTGTCCCAACATTATATGTAAACATAACTATATTTTCCAATATGTGATAACCTAGACTATGAATTTGTTTATTCATTTGCACACCTTTTAGTCTCAAAAATCTTGGGAGATCAATATGCTCTAATTTTACAATTACCTGGTGAATTCAGTTACATCTATGTTAGATATACATCAATATCCAAGGTATCTACTGTGAGTGCTGATTTTTCTATTAGTATAAAAGTTTGCCCAGTCAAGTCTCATTTTGAGAAACATTCCCACCATGGAATGTCATTATAAATATCATCACCAAAATCACCATTACCAGTCCTCAAATGATTCCCTTCACTAAGCAAAGTCTTTCTTCAAAAAGGAGCTTAAAATCTGGTTGTCAGAAACCAAAAATCATAATTGCCTATAGATATTGTCCAAACTGCAAAGGTTATTGCCTGAATTACATTTAAGTTCTACTTGCATTTTACTTTCCTTTGTGAGATCCTGTTTCTCCAATATGGCTTTGCCTTCTCTTTCCTTCTCTTTATTCCAAACGTGCTTATGCCTCCTGTTCTACTAATGCAAAACATGTTTCATAGATAGTTTCTTCTATCTCAAGTTTTGCCAACTTTATCCCAGTTTCACAAACACATATACAGAGATGTCACATGTAGTGATAACATGGCCTAGAGTAAGATAAAACATAAGCCAATAGTGGATAAATTTTAAAACAAGGCACTATTTTGGTGATTCAGATAGCAGATGTCAACTCGGAATATATAGTGACACATATCAGGAGGCAACTGCTGCTGAGAATTTAGGAACTACAAATAACTATTGAATCATTTCCCAAACAACTCACCATGCTAAGGAAAAAAATCAAAAATAGAAGTACATTCAGTACTTCAATTTGTCTCCAAAGTTAGGGACATTGATTATACTTATTTTTGTACTCAATATGACTTAAGTCTGTATTCACCATCACCATCAGAACTAAAAGCACTCTTTGCATCATTATCTGTTTTCTTATCTAGTTTTATTTTCCAATAAAATATTTAAACTCTTTAAAATGTAATATAACTTTATTTTTTCATATATCTGCCTTTTTCATTAGAACCAAAATGAATGACAGGAGGGACTGCCTCCATCTTGTTTATTGCTATGTCTTCAAGACTAGAAGAGTCTCTGCCATGTAGTAGATGCTTGATCAATTTTTAGGAAGAATAACTTAAGTGTGCATGGTTTTTAGTGGCAGAAGAGTTGCTTAGAGGATCACATACAGATAACTGGATCAACCATCTACAAAAGGCAGGGTTTCAGGTGACCAAGTAGTTAATGCCATAGAACAATTTTAATTTAGTTTAGGGAAAAATGGCTATATTGGGATTGGATTATTCTTAGTATAACAGAGAACTCAAGGAAAGAAAATAATGAACTCAGACTTCAAATTCCTAGATGAAGTTCTGGATATGGGATCAGAATCCTTCTATGAACACCCTAAAAATAATCTTTTTCGCCTATAAATGCAAATCCAAGATTTCTGAAAAATGAACTCAAAATCTAATTTTTTCCAGTGGCTGAATTACAATGCAGATTGAATTCACAACCCTGCAGTATTTCTTATGTTAAGGTTGGAACATTGATTTAGAAAGAGTGAGACTCCAAAAATTGGAATGGAGCATTGTGTACAATTTCAGAGAAGCTAAAGACCTTGAACTCTTAAGTTGCAGAATTTTTATATACATAGACAATTTATATAGATATACACCTAACGAAACTTATGGAAATGTATTCTAAGGGTCTGCATCAGGATGGACAAAAATTAAATCATTGATGAGAGGGCATTAAGCTTAGATTCTGAACTAAATGTGTCAACTTGAGTGGCTTGGTTAGCAGACTAAATCATGGTGAAATGAAGATGAAATGCCAGAACTCATTTAGCACGTCACAGATGTCCAAGGTTCAGGTAAATTGGAATGCTACAACAGATTTATTACAGAAGAACAGAGCATGCATCTTCAAAATTATAGCCAAGGCAGGTCCAAAAGACCCCTCACCAAGGCCAAAAGAATTGCAATTTCAAAAAGGGAGCCATAGTGTCTTAAAAGAGGTCGTCTAGGACAAATTCCCTTTAGGCCAGTAGTGACAGTGACAACTGTTGCTAAAGATGAGGGCCCTCTGGATACAGATGATGGAATCCAGGGTGGAAAAGGATAAGCTGAACACAGTTACTGTAATAGGCAGAGAACTGAAGCAGTAATCAGAGGTTTTCACCCACAGAGATCTTTGTTGCTGAGTAATTTATCATACACCCTTAGGACTGATTTGATTAAGCAAAAAAGATCTTGGTGTAGTGAATAAAAGTCTACCCTCAATCACCAGAACAGACATTTGTAGCCCCTAAACCAATTTCCAGACTAGAGCTTTTTTTTTTTTTAACTTTTATTCTTTCTTATTTGATATTTTTAGGTCCTAAGTCTACTGGGATTCTATGGAAATTAAATTTTTTAAAACTTTATTTGGAAATAATTATAAACTTACAGCCAAATTTTGAGAAAAACAAGAGTCCCATACCCTCTTCCCAGATTCTTACATGTTTAATTTTTTGGATTTGCTTTCTCTGTATACATATAATTCATATTTGTTTTCCTTAACCTTTGAGAATAAGTTGCACACAACACAATCCTCTGCCTCTAAGTATTTCTGAATGTATTCCCCAGATAAAGACTTCTTTACATATCTACTTCTTTGCAGACTGAAGTTATCAACTTCAACAAATTTAACATTAATACAGAAATTTTGTTTAATCCACTTCCTGCATTTCAGTTCTGTCAATTTACCCAGTAATGTCTTTTATGAAAGCATTGTTTCCCTGGAGAACTGGATTCAGCATAAGATCACAGATTGTAATCAGACATTCTGTCTCTGTGGTCTCCTTTAATACTGAAAATTCTCCAGTCACTTTTTGTCTTTTACAAAATTATTTATTTTTTCAGAAATATACTCACAGGCCATTAGCAATAGCACCTTTTGTCATCTTGAACTTGTTTCTAGAGCTTGCCTGTTTTTAAACTTCGAAGAATTTGTAGATATGGGAGAGAGGAAGATGTGTCACTTCTTGGGTGTTATAAATTCGTGGGAGACATTAGCAAAAATGGTGGAGTAGGTATCTCCAAGGTCCCACCAATACACAGAAACATTGAAAAACAGGAAGAATCAATTTTGTCAGAACTCTGGAACATAGACAAATTGAGTGTATGTCAACCAAGTGAAAGCTGAATCAAGAACAAAGTGACTTAAAGATACTAGGACAGCATCTTTATTCACCATTTCCCACCTGCCTCCCAACTCTATGATGGTCTTGAAGAAGGCCACCCATGCACGTTTCTTGAAGAATCCTATTTGTCTGCTCCAACTTCTCCAGGGGTTACCTGAAGGACAACCAAGCATTTGCTCCATCTACCTCAATACTCCCACTCAGAGCAGAAAAACAGTTCTAGCTACTCAGGCCATTCTTGGACTGGAGGTACAGTTGTGGGGAAGAAATCAGGGATAATTGTAAAGGAATATTATATGGTCAGAGATGTGGGGGAATATGAACTTTGAGAGTGATCCTATCCTGGATAGTGCTCCAGGCTGAAGTTGGTACCTCCTGTCTCCTGCAACCACCTGGGAAGCTGTCTTTGAAAACAGTATTGCACAAACTTTCCATTGAGATCACTGCAGACAGACATTCCAGAGAACAACCAGGGAAGCTGAAAACCTGTGTTACGGGAGTCCTCCCTAATCTTTGCTTCTTCTTCCCTGGCCTCCACTGTCTCACACAACCCAGTTCCCTATCATGTCCTTTCCTTTCTCCTCACCAAGGATGTTTTTCTGCCACTGGACCTCAATCTTTCAACAGTCTGTTTCTCATCCCAATGATGTGATATTTCCTTTCCATCCCCAAAGAACACTCAGATGCTCAATCATATTACCTGACTAAACCTCACTAGGTCTTTCCCTCAATGTCTGTACTAGATCTCACTGCCAGGATCTCACTCTCCCACCTAAAGAAGCCCACTCATTCATTGAACTGTCATCTGGAACCCCCATCCTATGTACTCCACCTTAGGCAGGCTCCACCTTAACTATGGCTCCCTGAACTCAATTCCAATCCAATGCACCCTGTCCTAGAGTGCTTCTCTCCAGAGAGTCCTGGTTGACTCCTGCCCTTCCTACAGTTTCAGGCATAGATCACTCCACTTGCCCAGTGAAGCCTGGTCTTGCAGAGACATGTCCTTCCCTCTTCTTCTGTTGAATTCTCCTGCAAAAGCACATTTCTATTGACTCACCAAAGACTTCTCTCTCTGGGCAAGTAAATATGTGGAAGCTGTGGGATTCCCTCTGGACCCTGTGATGTTTAGGTGAACCTGGAGGTAAGAGTCATGAACCTTGGGCTGCCTGGAAATTTGGACAAATACTATTCTGTGTGTCTGTGAAGGTGCTGTTAGCTGTAACATTTGAATCTGTAGATTAAGAGCAGATTGCAGTTCCCAATGTAACTGGGTAGCTCTTGTCCAATCAGTTGAAGACCAGAGTAGAATAAAAACTGATCCACCTGTAAGTAGGGGGAAATTTCCTCCTGCCTGATTGCTTTGAGTTGGGAATATTCTTTCCCAGTCCTCAGTCTTGAAATAAAAATATGTCAGCTTTTGTACTGGAACCATACACCATTAGCTCTCCTGAATTTCAGGCATTCAGAAACCTCCTGAACTGCACATTGGCTCCCCTGGATTTCTGACTTGTCAACTGCAAATCCTGGGGCTTTTCATCCTCCATAATCATGTAACTCAATTCCTTATAATAAATCTACCTCTCAATTTCCCTCTCTCTCTCCTTCCCACACCTCTGTATACATGAGATACACCAGTGTGTGTGTGCACACGCGTGGGCACACACACACACACACACACACACACACACACACATCCTATTGATTCTGTTTCTCTGGAGAACCCTGACTAATACAGTTGGATAACCTGAATCTAGAGACTCACCCAAACTGAAGGTGTGTGGGTAATCTTCACAAGTGCCATGGTCCTGAAAATCAAAGAAATACATACTGAAAAATTGGTCTAGATTGAAATAAACTAGAGACATGACAACTACTGAACGCAACATGTGCTTCCGAATTGGACCATTTTGCTGTATAGGACATTTTTAAAGACATGTACAACCTGAATGGTATCTGAGGATTAGATGGTAGCAATGCTTCAGTTAATTTCCTGGTACTGATAGGTGTATTGGGTTATGAAGAGAACATTCCCTTTTGTAGGAAATACACACTAAACGTTTGGGAGTGATGAGGCATCATGTAGAAAACTTACTCTCAAATGTTTCAAGAAAAGCAGTTCGTCCCTCTCCTTCCTCCTCCCCACTCCGGCCCCGATCCAGCTTCCTTCTTACCTTGTTTGTTGCTTTGTTTATCCCATCACTCCATACACACACTGGTTAAAATTCACTTCTATTTCTTTATTCATTAATCTTCACTTGTTACCTTGCATGCTTTCATTTTGTAGTAAATGATCTGACTGTCCTGCAAGAACAGTATTAAATGTGGTGCTTTCCACTAGCTTTCCTGACCTGCACATCTTTTATGTCATCACCCCTACTACCTGAGCCACACTATCTATGATGGCTCTATACCATTGTGGTTTAAGTACATTTTGCTACGTGACATCATTTTTCCTTCTTTGTAAAGTCCAACTTTTAGAAGGTAGCTTTAGTAAAAGTTTATTGTTGTTCCTAGTTTTTGAGTGTTTAAAATAAAGTCTTAATTTCACCTTCATTCTAAATCATTTTTCCCAGGCATCCAGTTTGGTGTTGACAGTTATTTCTCATCTTCTAACTTCCATTGGCGCTATTGAACTGTTAACTCTTGTGTACATTTTCTCATTTGGAAGGTCATCTGTGTTTTTCCTCTGGCTGATTTTGACATCTTCTCTTTGTCTTTGCTATTTTGCAGTTTCTCTGCAATGAAACTGACTCTAGATTTCGTGTACACCTATCCCTGAATTTATGTCTTTAACCATTTCTGGAAAACACTCTTCAAATTTTGTGTTTCCTCCTTTCTCTCCTTCTATGTTTCTGATTAAGTATCTGATGGACCTTGTAGTTCTACCCTCCATACCTTCAGCCTCTTCATAGTCTTTATCTCCTCTGTACTGTATTCTGTGTGACTTCTTCTGATATAACTCCCAGTTCAGTTTTTTTCTATGCTCATCTGTTGTTCACATAAATCCTAGAGAATTTTTTTAACAAATAATATATTTTCATTTGAAAAAAATTACACCGTTCCTTTTAATATGTGTGTATTTTATAATCTCATTGTTTAACTTGCAGTTACTTTTTAAAAATTTATGAACATCTAACTGGAGTTATTTTAATACTCTGTACTGAAACATTTAATATCAAATGTTCTTTTACTGCAAATTTTTCCATATGTTTGCTTATTTTGGTATGTTTCAGTGATTTTTGGTTGTCAATTTATATGTGCTTGATTGACATTAATCCATGGGCTGTACCTTTTTTCCCGCTGGGAACCAGAGAAGACTTTCTAGGTTGGTTTCTTTCTCCTTTCAGGGTTTTTTGGCTTTATAAAGGCAAGTATGGGTCAGATTTACTACTTTATCATTAGCCTGAGGCTTAATTCACCTTATCTAATGTTATTAGTATTTTCCCTTAAGGAAATCCACCTTTTATTTGCCCTTCACTGCTTTGGTTTCAGCACACAGATTTTTGCCTCTGCTTATTTATAGGTGCTTAGAGATTTCTTTTATTTCCTGGAAGCCCAGCAATGAATCCAAAAGTATATTTAATGCAGAATCCAGTTGACTTCTAGCTGAAAAGCCCTTGAGGGTACTTGCTTCACCATATTTGAATTTGAAGCCTGGAAATCCTCTCTCTCTTCAGTCTATGAATATCATTACTAAGGTGCTGCATGGCCGCACCTTAGAGAGGCTTTGACTCCAAACTGCTGGAGCCCCTTAATTCAGTGTTCTGACACCATCTCTACCGCATCACCTCTTTTGTTTCTTCTCATTTTGGAGTCTTGTGGCATACACATGATTAAAGTTCCTATTGAAAAAGTCCAATCTGCTCTATCCAGAATCATCTGGAAAAAGAATAGATTCCCCAATAGAATAGCTTGGGCCTCCAGTCCTTTAATTCTTTAATGTCTACCTGCAAAGTTCTCTTTTTATCAGTGTTTATGCAGCCTGGTAGGAATTAATACAGAGCATATTCAGTCCCAGCCTGATTCTATTCAAAAATCACTGTTCTCTTTGGAAAATTCAGTCTTATTTCTGAATCAGCCTTAGTGGAACCAACTCCTCCTGCACTTTCAAAGATGTTCTGCCCCCACTGCTCTCTTAAATCTGACTTTCATCGTGACCTTTCCAATACACTAATTTGTTTAAATCTTAATTATGAGAACATCCAAGTTCTTTTCTTTGAGTGTCTTGTCCCCCAACAAAATCAGTGAGTGTGGCCTTTTAATTGACAGTTAATGATACCACTTGTCCAATTGCACTGAGGATCCTCAGGAGGTGATGGCTATTCTATAAATAAGTGAATCTAAGCTCATTTCCAGTGCTCTGCTTCCTCCCAAGGGTAGAATTAAAACCGGGCCACACATGTGCCATATCATTTGAGTATCTTTAAGCAAATGGATTAATGAGGGATGTATTAACATAAGTGTAAGGATGAGTTGTTACAGGTGTAGATTAATTATCCAATAGTGTATTTATTTATCCCTGTTAAGACATTTTTAGATATCACAGTAAACTAAGATATATATTTTAAAAAGAAATACATCAGACTCAGAGTAGTTGTGTATAAATAAATCATCTAAAATGAGAAATTAACCCTTAAAATCTTACTGAGCTGTTGTTACTGTATATTTTTATGTGAACATAAAACTAACATGCCAATGTTCTTTTCTCTTTAATAGTAAAATTGGATACACAAATATTTAATTTACTATATTTTTAACAATTTGTATTCATTATTCAAATCTTTTCAAGTTTCTTGCATTTTGCAAAACGAACATTACTACTAAAAAGCATTATATATTAACTTGAGACTTTTACTGTAGTATCTTATTGGTGAAAAGCATTTTAGAGAGGAATGGGACCCACAAATTTGGTAACTTTCTAAGCAGGATTAAAAGGCTTCCTTGTGATGATGTTTAAATCTAAACATCTCTGACGTCGGCTATGAAAACACAAAAATGCCACTGAAACCCATAAAAACCTGTGATGGTTTTATTTTGCCAACAAATTAAATTGACTTAGTAATAGTCTCTAAGAAAGATTTTTTTTCTTTCTTCCTTTTTCTACTAAAACTCTAGGTGTTAAATTTTTAGAATTACAACATAAATTTTAAAATGTTCTTATTCCCCCATAAATTAGTACATAGGTAGAACACAGGACAATTGTAAAACCCAGCTTCTTAGAAGAGTCAGGATTCATATAATTTTGATCTATCTCCCATAAACAATGCCATATGCACAAAGCAAAGTTTTGCATTAGAGCCCCCTACCTTTCCATTTAGCTATGTAACATTAACTTTTCTCTTTGTGTACACCAACAATAACATTATTATTTATTTATTTTTATTTTTTTCATTATAAAACAGAAAATATAAAGTGAAAGTTAAAATCTTATGCCCACCTACCTATGCCTCTCCTGAATTCCATGTTAGGTATTGAGGCAATTGCTAACATTTCTCATGACTGCCTGTCAGGTGTTTCTATGTACATATAATATACCTTAATACAAATGGAATAGTACATAAATATTACTCTGTAGTTTGCTTGTATTAACTTATCACTTTTTCATTAGACATAAAGATTCACCCTATTCTTCCTCTGGTTGAATGATATTCCACTATATAGACGTAGCCCTGTGCATTTAATCTGGCCCCTTTTGAGGAATTTCACAAGTCACATGAATGCCTAAAGAGGCATCTATGTAGAGCTTAGTAGGAAGTGGTTCATAGAACAAAATAGGAAGAACAGGCCTAGCCTAAAGGCATTTAAATCCAAACAAACCCAAAAGTAAAGAAATAAAAACTTGTTCTAAACAAATAGAAACATTCTGATAATTATGTTTGGAAGAAATTTTTCCACCCATCAAATTCAGGTTTTGAAGCAAAGACATGTGATCCTGAGTCGGCAGTGAGAAACCATGTTCCTCTTAAAGATATCTAATGCCTTTTCAGCTGGCTGAAGAGCCCAAGAGGTGCTCTGGGGGAAATTAGGGAGAATTAGAAATAGAATAGAATGTTCAAGGAATAACAATATATGGAGAGAATGCAGACTGTGGGGTCGTTGTTCCTGATTTGAATCCCTGCTGAGTAATGATGGGCAACTTACTTAACCATGATGAATCTTGTTTTCCTCATCTGTGAAATGGGAATAATTTAGACCCTCCTCCTGCTATTGTGAGAGGTCTAATAACTAAAATGTCTTAAAAATTTGCTCAAATAAGAAATGCCTCTAGAATTTTGGGCATATTCTCTAATTTAATCCCCAATACAAATCTCTTAAGGAAAAGTTACACCGAGGCTTAATGAGGTTAAGTAACTTTCCCAGCATCGCACATCCAATTAGAGAGGATTAGAATCAGAATCATCTGTTTTTCTAAAACTTTAGAATGGGATTTTATTCCCATACCATAAACTTCATCATCTTAAAATGTTGTTGTTAGCATATTCAAAATATTGTGCAGTCATCACTATCATTTAATTTCTAATCATTTCCATCACTCTAAAATAAGCCCTATACTGTTAGCAGCCACTCCCAATTCACTCCACCCTCCAGCTTCTCACAGCCAGTCATTATCTACTTTCTGTCTCTATAGAGATCCTTAGTCAGAATACCTTTTATACCAAAATTAGACAGTTTGGGGACCTTTTCTGTCTGGCTTCTTCCTGTTAGCACATTTTTTCCCTGCTGAAGGGTATACCATTTCAATTCTTTTAGTAGTTAAATACTATTCCAATGTATGGGTATACCACATCTTGATTATCCATTGATCAGTTGATAGATACCTGAATTACTTCCATCTTTTGTCTATTACAGACAACACAACTATAAATATGCATTTGCAAGTTTTGTATGAACCTAAGTTTCCAATTTTCTTGTGTATATACCTTGGAGTGACATTGCTGGGTCATACTGTAGTTTGGATTTAGAATGTACCCCAAAGACCCACATGTTAAGTACTTTGCCCCTGCTCATGGCACTATTGGGATATTGAGGAACCTTAAGACGTGGGTCCTAGGAGGAGATCATAGGCACATCTTCAAAGGAAATTATGCAACTCTGTTCTCTTCCTCTTTCTCTTATTAACCGACTTTGGATGAACAGATTGTTCCACGACACACTCCCTGCCATGATGTGCTGCTTTGCCACAAACTCAAAAGCAAATGGGTCCAACTAAACATGGACTGAAATCTCCAAAACAGTGAGCCAAAATAAACCTTTTCTCTTTTTAAGTTAGTTATCACAGGTATTTCATTGCAGCAACAGTAAGCTAACTAACACATTACAATTCTGTTTAATTTTGGGGGGGAACCGACAAACTGTATTCCATGATAAGTACAATGTTTCATATTTGCACCAGGAATGTACAAGAGTTTCAGTTGCTCTACATCCTCCTTACCAATGCTTGTAGTTTTCTCTTCTCTTCTTTTTTTTTTATATTTTTCCTGGGTTTTTTTTGTTTTTGTTTTTGTACAAGTGATTGAATCCAGGGGTGCTTAACCACTGACATCCCCAGCCCTTTTATTATTATTATTTATTTGGGGACAGGATCTCACTAAGTTGCTCAGAACCTCACAAAGTTGCTGAGGATTACAGTTGTGTGCCACAACACCCATCTTCCTGTTCTTTTTTATTTTTAATTATTATAACAGGAAATCTAGTAGGTATGAATTGTTATCTCAGCAGGACTCTGACAAGTACTAATAATATTAAGCATCTTTTCTTGTCCTTACTGACCATTTGTATAACTTCTTTAGAGAAATGTCTATTCAAATCCTTTGTCCATTTTGCAATTGGGTTTTGTGTTCTTATTGTTCAGTTGTAAGAATTCTTCAACTGTTGTCACTAGTGTCCCTTATCAAATATGGGATTTACAAGTACTTTCTCACCTTCTTTTGTCTTTTTCACCCCTTAGTAGTGTCACCTGATGCACAAAAGACTTAAATTTTGTTGAAGTCTAATTGATATATTTTTTCCCTCTGGTTTCTTCTACTTTTTAGAGTCATCTACTTTTATAGTTCTTCCTCTCACACTACCCAGTTGCTTCTAAACGAGATTCGTTATGCAAAGTCCCTGCCACAGCATCTGACACATCATAGAATTTCAATAAATTTTAGTCCCTACTCTCTGTACTCGGGAAGCCAGGGAGAGAAGGAGCTTGGATGAGATAAATGGCTAGACTCAAATGAAATGAGAGAAATATCCAAAAACTATAGTAAGAAGGGAAAGAGGGAATTCGATTGCAGAATCAAATGACTGGGACAGCTGACTAGATAAAGGGTCAAAGGATACTCAGTTGTTGTTTTCTAGACAGGACATGTGACAGAAGGCAGTTAAGAGCAGGAGAAGCCTACCTATAGCACAGGTTGGAACATTCAGGTGAAGAAATGTAGAAGTCAGAAGGTTCTTTCAAATGGAATAAGAAGATTTATTTATGAATTTGAATTTGAAAATGAATTTCAAAGGTTATAAGCCAAACAAATGATGTGATATTTTAAAACCTTGAATAAAGTTGCATCATTCCCTGTCTTTGAAACTGGCACTGTTTTCCCACTGCACTTAAAACAGAACCGGGCATGTAACTTCACTTCTGCCAATCAGGTACACAGTAGAAAATCTGAAAGTGAGCAGGCATCAGATGGGAAGATCATCTAGCACCTGGGGGACCGGATGTGTGGCAGGACTTCCTGGGGTGGCTGTGGGGGATTCTGGCATTTGGGCTCCTTTGCATTTGATGTCATGTGGAGGCAGCGGCAGCAGCAGCTTTGCCAGAGTGATGCGGAGGCATGCTTGAGCATTTCTTTAGACTGAAATGCTCTACCTTGACCAATATTTACCCTCCTACACATATACTGTGATGTAATATTGTTCTGCTCATATATATTTATACATATATATGTATAATTTCTACCATTCCACTTAAAAACAGTGTTTCTCAAGTGCAAATGGTTTTGCCCCATCCCTGGGGACATTTGGCAATACATACAGACACTTGGGGGTTGTTACTAGAAGGGAAGGTGCTACTGACATCCACTGATAGTGATCAGGGTGCTGCCAAACTTCCTGCAAGGTACAAGGCATCCCTCCAAATTGGGATTATCTGATCCGAAATATCCAAAGTCCTGAGAATAAGGACCACTGCTCTAGGGTCCTTGAGGACAGAAATCATGACTTGTTCCTCATTGTAGGTCCAGCGTGGTGTCTGGCTTAAGAAGCAATTTGGTAAATCACTGGAGAAAGGATGGACGGGCACTAAAGGCACTGACCACCTCACTGAATATCATCATTTAGGGCCATGGGAAGAAGACACACTTCCTTTCATCTCATGGTTGTGTCACTCACAGGATTTTTTTCCTATCCTAAGCTGTTAAATGTTAGTGACCCTGAGGATTCTCCTCTTGTCCCTTTCCTTTTATTCTTGTTTCCTTTTTTCATACTCCTCTGGGGGTCTTCTTGTGCTCACAGAATTCTTCAATAACCTCTCCAATTGTATTACTCATGTTTAGATATATAGTAAAAGATTCCAATGTTTTATTTTTGCTTAGATGTCTCTCGAGAGCTCCAGAATCACCTGTCCACATGTAGATGTGCACAGACCCTTCCAATGCAAAATCCACTACCTGTGCTTCTCAGATAAGCAGGGTGCACAAATGGGACCCCCATCCCTATTCCCTATTTCAGCAGTCTCTTAATGCAATTTTTAATCCTTACCATGTGTTGTAAATTCTACTTCTTAAATAATCTGAATAGATGGTGACTCTCCAATTTTACCATCAGGAAGGCATTTCTTACCTCAATCCTTTTCAGTCTCTTAACTGGCCTTCTTGTCTCCAGTGCTGACCCTTTCACTGCCTTTACCTGCTTGATCTTTCTACCGACACAGCTTGTCATAGCCCCCCTACCTTAAAATCCCCAAGCTCATCTATTTGAATAAAAATCCAAATGTTCCACTGCTGAAACACCAGGGGACTTATGACTTTGCCTCTGCCTCTCTCTCCATCTACCTGTGTGATCTTCTTCAGGTGTTTCTTTCCCTGCTCCTTGGCACATGCTGCTCCGTATCTCCAAGTCCCTCTCCTCAAGCTCACCTTAACATGCTATGACGAAGCATCTCCTCCTAGTTATTGTCTGTGTATCAATGTGGCTCAACCTTAGTGCCTTGTTAGTCAGTCACTATTCTGGGTGTTGCTGTGAAGGTGTTTTGTAGTTGTGATCATCATCAACACTCAGTTGACTTTCAATGAGGGAGATTATCCCGAATAATCTGGTTGGGGCCTCATCCAAGCATTTGGAATATTTTAGGAGCAAAGCTGAGGCTTCCACAGGAAGATAAAATTGCTACCCACTCCCTCCCATTGTGGACTTCAGCATCAGCTCCTGCTAGAGGGTTTCCACCTTGTCCTGCCTGATGACCCACCTTCCAGAGTTCAGAGTTAGCTAGCTAGCCCCCACAATTGCATACATCTTGGGCCACTTGACTTCTCTAGAAGTTCACAATCTCACAGGGCCCTCCCCTGCTAAGGTCCTATAAATAACAGGGCCCTTACTAGGGCTAAGGAAGACTCGTTTCAAGAGGGTCTGAGATTTTTGGAAAGCCGAGGATGCTAGATACAAAGGTTACTTGTTTTGTTCCCCCCTGCCCCGTCTACTGCTGTGGCCCTAATGTACAGGGATACTTGTGGTGATTAAGGGATTTTTTGCTGCTTCTTAGAAAATTAATTTTATTTAGAGCCTGGGGAAGTTAAAAAAATTGAGAAAAAGAAAAACTTGGAGCGGGGCGGTCATTATTTCTCAGGGATCACTGAGGCACAGGTTTGCAGGGTCCCATCAAACCAAAATGAGCTAAAAAATCCACCACTACGGCAATAGTTGGGGAGAAGCACATGGCAAGCAGAGGTGTTCGTTTCTCCTCAAGATTCTGAAACAAAGTTTTTAGCAGCAGCTCAGACGAGGAAGCTCTGGCCTTATGTAAGGCTTGGGGAGGAGCATATGGCAGTATGTTGAAACTCACGATGGAAAATTTTCCCAATTGAGTTTAAGTGAACATGTTGTATATTCCAGAAAGCTGGCATAGAGTAACTGGCATACAGGCAAATCCACAGACAAGATGATTTTTCCCTTCATGCTTTTTTTCTCTGTGCTACTTCCTCCACATAATAACACCAACTCTCTGCTCTGATCCATTGCTGGCTAAAGTAAGAGGGGAATATTGCTTCTATTTTGATGTCCCTTTGCTATGGTGATATTTCTGTGGCTCTGATGCTCTGATCCATCATCTTGTGAGTCAGGATGACTGTTTGACTCTTTAGGAACCTGGGACACATCAGAGCTCTGGGGTTGGATGAGTCTACCCCGAGACGGATGTAGCGGCTGCCGCCCCTCTGACAAGATGGCGCAGCCTGCAGTTGCTGGGTGAAACTAGGTCTCCAAGCAGAATGGCAAATGGTGGAGGAAGGTATTTTAGAATTAAGTTTCTTTGATTTTGATTTACAAGGAAAAGGGGACTTCCATGTTTATTTCATTTTTAGACTCTAATGTCTTCTAGGATTTTAACAGAAGGAGAAATTACCTGTTGTTTATATTTGAGGAATCAATAGTGCATTTTTTAGGTCCACTTCATAATCTTGGGTGAGCTGTTCTGATTAAAGTGCTTGGGTAGAGTTTGAGATAAGAATTCAACTGAAAATTCAACTTGGCCTTTGAAACAATTTGATGTCCTTTGATGATCCTTCTACAACCTGCTGGGCTAAGAGCTGAGTGCACAGCTCCCTGGTTCCAGAAAATGATCCTTAGAGTCATGTTGGGTGTTGGGCAGTGGCCCAGGAGGAGAAGCCAGATACTCTGACATGCTGCTGGCTGCTTCTCTCCTGGGACATATCATCCTTGGCTGACCACAGGTTTAACCAATTAGTCCAAAAGCTTGAGAGAAAACAGAAAGCTGAGGCAAACTTGACAACACCTGGCCACCTTCTCTGTGTCAGGCAGTCTTACTATGTGGAGTGCTGGCAAAAGAGCTTCTGTTCCTTTCAGAATCTTTATCCACTGCCCGTCCGAGGAGGGGAAGTTGTTAGCTCACACTTGCTCTCCCAGTGTCTGGGTCCAAGGAATGGGGTCCCAAGGCCAATGGGAGGAGGTTGTAAGAGATGCCCATGCTCCCTGAGAGGAGTGTCCTATTACTGGCATTAGTCATCAGCACATGATAATCATAAAAAACAGAGGATTTGGGGTCTGTACTACAATCATCTTCAAATTCTCAGCAGATAATGTGTTGCCTGCAGCAGGACACAGCTCTCCAACGGCCCCTTCCTGTGGACACCACTAGGGAGAGGTCCCCCAGGCACCCCACACCCACATCAAATCATCCCAAACCTGTCCACCACTGTGCACCTCTGTCTCTACACTCTACCACCACCACCTACCCCTTCCCTGGACTTTGGAACAGACCTTCTCACTGTTCTGCTTCCTGTTTGCATTCCATTCCATTCTCCTCAAGGCAAGAGGAAGGATATTTAAATGTAACACCCCCAACACACTTACCTTCCTACTGCACTTAGAATGAAATCCAACTTCTTTACCCATCCCTCAGAACTCTAGTGTGCTCCTGCCTACATGGCAGCCCTGTGTCCTGTCATTTCCCAGTCACTAGGCCTCAGCCACACTGATAGCCTTGGTCAGCTCTGGCTGCCATAACAAAATTCCATAGACCAGCGTCCAAGATCAAGGTGGCAACAGTGCCGGTTGCTCCTGAGCCTCTCTCCTTGACGGGCCAATGGCTGCCTTCCCTCCACGTCCTCACATGGCCCCATCTCTGTGCACATATCCTTACTCTCTCTTCTTGTGGAGACAACAGTTATACTGGATTAGAGCCCACTACCATTTGGATCTGGTTGGAGTGTGTCCCTGAGTACTTCAGGATTTGAAACCTGCTCCTTCCAGTGAGATTTTAACAAGATGGAAACTTAATCCAGCTGTGGGCCTTAGAGGCAGGGCCTGTGGGAGGTGGTTAGGGTTAGGTAAGGCCATCAGGGTGCAGCACCCAGGATTGAATCCTGGTGGTTTTATACACAGAGGAGAGACACCAAAAGAGACACACATACAAACAGGCACACTGCCTGACTTTTGCCATAGGATGTCCTATGCCACCTCAGGACTCTGCCAGCACAAAGGCCATTGACCAATGGGGCTACCCAATCTTGAGCTAGGAACCTCCAGAACCATGAGCCAAAATAACCATATTTTAGTCAGCTTTTTCACTGCTGTGACTAAAAGACCCAACAAGAACAACTTTAGAGGAGGAGAAGTTTATTGGAGGGCTCATGGTTTCAGAGTTCTTAGTCCATAGAAGTCAGGTTCCATTCCTTGGAGCTTGAGGTGAGGCTGAACAGCATGGCAGAAAAGTGTGGCAGAAAAGCAGCTCACATGATGATCAGAAAGCAGAAGGAGAGCTCTCCACTTGCCAGATGCAAATATATACCCTAAAACCACGCCCCCAAAGTCCCACCTCCTTCAGCCATATCCATGGGCCTTCAGTTACCACTCAATTAATCCCATCAGGTGATTAATTCACTGATTTGATTAAGGCTTTCATAACCCAATCATTTCTTCTCTGAACCTTCTTGCATTGTCTCACATGTGTGCTTTGGGGGATACCTCACATCCAAAGCATAACCACATCTTTTTCTTAAAACTTGTACCCAGTCTGTGGTTTTGTGAAATTAGCAACAGAAAAAAAGGGCTAATGTAGAACCCCATCCTTATGTCCTCATATAAACCTTAATTACCTCTTTAAAGATCCTATTTCCAAGGGGTAGGGATATAGCTCGGTTCATAGAGTGCTTCCCTGACAAGCTCAAGGCCCTGGGTTCAATCCCCAGTACCATGAAAAAAAACAAATTCCTATTTCCAAGCACAGTTGCATTGATGACTAGGGATCAAATACATGAATTTTAGGAGGACATAATTTAGTTCAAAATACTGGCCTTCCTACCCCAGGACCATTGTCCATACTCTACTTAGAGGACCCTTTCCAAACAGTGGCATGATCAACGTTCTCTTTTCATTCAGCAACCAGCTCAGTGTCACCTCTTTAGCAAGACCATCTGACCACTGACCTAAAGAGCCCCAAGTCATGCACAATCACTTCACTTGGATTCCCCAATAGCATTGTTACCTCCTGCTATAGATCATATATCTGTGTTTGCTGGTTGTCTACCTTCCTCCATCAAAATCAAATTTTGTGAGTTCAGAGGCCTTTTTGGTCAGGCCTACTACTGGTCACTACTATGTTCGTTAGCATGTTCCCAGTGGCTAGTAGATGCTTCATTAACATTCATTCAATGAGCAAAACAAAATTGCCTTCAGAGTTAAACTAGAAAAATCGATTCATAATCAAGTAAGGTAGACAGCTTTCCAAACTGAAAAATAAACTATAATTGGTGCCTAAGGAAAATCTTCCTCTGATCAGAGTGTAGCTCGAGGCCAAGTTATAAGGCAGTAAGAAGTTAAAACATGACAAAACTCTTGTTGCAGTGCCTTCCAAGCCAAGGGAGATGGTTTATACCACCATCAAGAATGCATGGTGTAGCTCAGTGATGGAGTGCTTGTTTGGCACGCACGAGACTCAGGTCAGTGTCCAGCACTGGACAGAATAAATACATGCCTATGCTGGAGTGCCCACCCTCTCACCAATGCCCCATGGGACCAAATACAGAAAGATTTATCAGTTTTTATCTGTAAAATGGTATCTTGTTTTAATTTTCATTTTTTTTAACAATGAGTAAGGTTGACTATCTTTTCATTTGCTTATTAACCATTATGTTTTTTCTTGCCACCTCCCTTTTCCTTTATTCAGTATATTCTTATAGTATTAAGTATTTTCTTATTCGCCTTTTACTTAGTGATTTGCCAGAACACTTTGAACTTAAAATGAAATGCCTGATTTATCAAACTAAATATATGTATTTTTTTAATCCATGAATTGCACTGTTAGGGAGTTAGCTCACAGGTAGATTTGCCTTAGTGCACAAAAATATATCTGCACATGGGTGTTCATAGCAGTTTTGCTATAAAAGCCCCAAATGCAATTCATCTGAATGTTCATTAATAAGGACATGTTATATGAAGGATATCATTTCTATATATTAAACACAAACCAACTGGAAAAAAGATTATAGTAAATCTTGTCTGAAATACATTAATTTGAATATTAAATTGAAGAAAAACATGTATAGTTTAACTATTTGTGTTTTTTAAAAGATATCATCTATGTATACAAAGCATCTGAAAAAGAAAGCTAATGGTGCTTAATTGTAAAAATATTAGAAGGGGATGTGGGTAAGAAATAGATTCTACATTTGACTTGAAAGGTAAATCCTCCTTAAAGGTTCAAAGGGTTGGGATTGTTGTTTTATGTTTATTTTTTAATGCTTTCTTTTTTTTTAGAAAAGTTTTATATTCACAGCAAAATTAGAAAGAAGGGACAGAGATTTCCCATATGCATCCTCCCCTAACACAAGCACAGTCTCCCCCATTATCAACATTGCCCACCCAGATGGTGCATTGGTTTTATGGTTCATGGTGATGAACCTGTGATTACACATCTTAATCCCTCAAAGTTGATAATTTTCATTAAAGTCCACCTTGGGGTTGCACGTTCTGAGTTTGGACAATATCACTGTAGTATCACACAGAGCGACTTCAGAGCCCTAAAAATCCTGTGTGCTCTGCCCATTCATCACCCAGTTCTCCAAACCCACTGGCAACCACAGATCTTTTCACCATTTGTCTTTTCCAGAATGTCATGTAGTAGAAGTCATGCAGTATGGTTTCATAATACAGGTCTTTAAGAAGCAAATCTCTTTCTCTCATCCCTCCAGCTCTCTGTGGATACTCAAAGATGCCAGCAGCTGCCCGGTTTCCTCCATTACCCATTTCCTTAAAAATATTTAATTCTTCTTCAAAATCTCCCAGAATTGATCTTGAGTCATCAAGAGGCATTATTTTTGCATCCATCCCCTCCCTTGCCACACATTAAGCCTAGCTGTGAGGGAGAGAGTGTATTAAGGCTTGTCATTCTGCATACTGTATCATGCCACTAAAGACACATTACAAGAACTCCACCTGCATTCAAGCATTTTCACACAAAGCAATGCTCAGTGTGAACTGAGTGTGTGCAGCCTGATGTCCTTGGGATTCTTGCCAGAGTTGAAGCGGTTTCCACTGGAGTTAGCTGTTCTCAAAGTATTTAGCATTCATGACAACTGCTTTTTGGTAGCCCCATCTCAGCATTCCAGGTGTGTATCCCCAGAAAAGTAGGCATTATCGCATCCTGGGCACACTCCTCATACCCAGGTTCTGTGCTCAAGCCACCAAACCATGCTGGTTTCTAAGAGCAGCACCGCAAACTAGATGCCTCCTCGCATGGAACATGCAGGGAGATGAATGGGGCACCAACGTGGAATGAAGTGGTTCCCCTACTAGAAATTATACCAATGAATATACTTGAGGTGCAATCACTGAATCTTGCAACAATAAAAAGATAAAGGGACATGAATTCACCTGTGTTTTCATATGTCAAGGGCAGCCCCCGCCCCTCCCCCTTATTTTTCTTTTTCACTTCCAATGACTGGAATAGGAAAATGGAACTTTTATTACCACCCCATTAACTTTTGAGCTAACCATGGTTCAGGCATTGAAATTTGAGCATCTTTGGCTCATCTGTTCTTCCACCCATTTCCAACACTTCCAAATCTACTATGATTGGAGAGCCAGCCACTCATTCAACTGAAGATGAACTTTTCCTGGCTTCCACACTGAGACCAGATTTCCAGACAGTCAGGATAAGGCTGTGTGTCTCTGGCCTCACATCACCATTGCCAGGAGTAAAGAGAGGACTCAGAATACTCCTGGCAAGGTGCCCACAGCTCACTGCACGCAGTACTCCCAGGACATTCCTCCATTTCCACAAGAACATCTATGTGAACCTCCTTTTGCCCTGTTCTCTGGATGAATGTTGTCTCCAAAAGAAGCCCATCAATCACATCTTCCTGGACTCCTGTCTTCAGCTATCCCTGTATTCTCTCTTTTCTCATCCACTTTACTGCTCATCCCCAATACCTGGCATCCCCAATACGAGGCAGCAGAAAGCTGCTCACAGCCTCCTGGAATTTGTGCTCAGTCATCAGCTTCTCCTCAGAAATTTCCTTTCACTTCTTGCTCCTACGGACACTCTCCTCCAGGAAACCACTTGCTTTTCACTCAGCAGTGTGAAGTGAAGCTGCTGTATGAGAGGATTTCACAACACCAGGCTAGAGGAAGGGGTAGCTGTCCTTGTTTCATACTAGCATACTAACGTCACTTTATCCCACTACAAGAACAACAAAACCCAAGAACTTCCTCCCACTACAAGACCAACAAAACCCAAGTATTCAGGTTTGAGTATCATGTCGTCAGTCTTTATCAATCACTAGTCCAGCTTGTCGCTGTCATCTACTGGCTCACAGGTCACTCCCCTAATTGTTTGAAGACTTTGGCTCCTGACTTACTGCCACTTCTCCCACATATTTGGTGACTTCACTATCCACACATACAATCCTTCTAGACTCTCAGTGCTTTGATGCTTTCTCCTCAAACTCTGATGTCCTCTACTCTGCCTCAGCCATTCAGTCCAAAGGTCACATTCTAGATTTGTCATTACCAGTGAGCCATGCATAATCACAATTTCAAGCATTCCATCTTCCCAGCTCACTCTTACTAGTGCCCCACTATGAGAAACGATGACTCCATTCGGAGTTATTAGCCATTTGGTTGTATAATCTTTTCTGGTCTCCTTGGGTTTCCTTCCTTATCCAGCTCAGATGTGGTGGTCCATCATCACCCTTATTCCACCCTTACATATATTAACAATCATTGCTCTCACCTGGAAAATCTTCAAGGTAGATTAAATCAAGCCAGCTTAACTGGTGTACCAATCATGACTGGAAAAAATCACATGTGCTGATCTTAAGTTCATGACCACTATCCATGAGCACTATGCATAGTTCTGCCCTTCAATCACACAACATTTCCATAATCCTTTAAGTTTCTTCTTACCCTAAACTGATGGTTCTCAAACTTGAGACTATTACAGAATCATCTAGAGGAGATGTGAAAACTCAAATTGCTGGGCCCCAACCTCCATATTTGGAGTGGAGCCTAAGAAACTGCATTTTTTACAAATTTTCAGGTGATGTGTATGCCACTGGTATGTACAAACTTGAGAACACAGCTTTACAGGAATGTCTCATGATTTGCTCCTCAAGCCTCCAACACACATTGCCCATCCTTACTCTTGGCCAATGATTTTACTTGCACAAATGCACACACTGGCACACATGTACACACATAATCCCAAGGGAGTTTCCAAATCTCCCTTCTTATGGGGAGCATTGCTCATGAGCTCTTCCCGCCCTCCAGGCTCCTCTCTGATACCAACTCTGCACACCTATGGTAGACTCCATCTCCCCTTCTTGCTCAAACCTGACTCTAGACAATTCCCCTTTTCCAACTCTGTCTCCACATTCCTCTGTTTCTGGATCATTCTCAGCAGTGTCAAGCATCTTGAAGGGAACCCCTTGTCACCCCACTTTTTCCTTCAGAGTTTAGATCTGATGGCCCCTTAAATTATACCCTTGCATAGATTCTTTGCAATTTTAGCAGGAGCATTCAATGAAATTTGGTGTCCTTCATTTTCTTCAAACTCACCAGGCACACCGCTACCTCATAGCCTTTGACTTTATGCCATCCCTCTCTGGAAGATTTTATAAAGCTGATTTGATCATCTTCAGGACTTTGATCAAATGCCATTTTCTCACTAACATTTTCTCTGACCAACCCATTAAAATATGCAACACTGTTCTTCACCAACCAGCAGCCCCACCCCACTGCCCCCACTGACCACACATCCCCTCTTCTCTCCTTTATTACTCATGATCTAAAATTCAATCTCAGTTGGATTCAGATAATAATTGACATTAGGAAAAATTAATCTCTGTCAGAAGGGATGATTGCCTACATCTAATTTTTTTAAGGCTTTCCTAAACAAAATATACTTTGGATATTCCTTTATCCTCTCTGTATCTACACTTTATGATGAGTTTTAAGACCAACTGGACACTTCATGATTTTATCCTGAGTGACATTTAAATGTCTTGGATGTTGGAATCAGGTACATTTCTCCTGAGGCTACTTCAAATGTAGCTTAATTCTTTTTTCCCCCTGCTGTACTGAGTTTGAGTCTCAAGTCTTGCACATGCTAGGCAAGTGCTCTACCACTGAGCCACATCCCAATCCATAGCATAATTCTTATTATTCCATGTGGTTATGGTTAGTTTAAAACCGGGATCTCTGAGATCTACCTCATTCTCCTTTTCTGACCACTCATCATCTCTATTTTAAATCCTACTTGGATAAGGTAGGGAGAAGAGGAAATAAACTAAAAAATGCGGTATGTCCCTGTCCTAAAAGAATCACCCTGTCGCTGGAATTCAAGAGGTGCTCCAGTGCTCTTAAGAAACACAGCACTGGCTGCAAGCAAGTTCCCTGGAACATCAAATCCCCTGCCACACAGTGAAACAAAGGGGAATGAGTTTAGCTGAATTCAGCAGAAAACATATGTTATATAGTGCCCAGGAAAGAAAATAATCAGTCAAAGTGACAAGACTGATGGATCAACCTTAACTTTGAAAGACATGTAATTTCTCTTCTGCACCTTACCCAGATAAAGGCAAGGTCATATAAAAATCCTGGTAATTAACGAATGAAAGAATGACAATTAAAACATTTATGGAATTTCCCTGTAACTTAAACTCATTACTTTGGCTTAGAGGGACAGTGACTTAATAATACTGAGAAAAAATTAAATCTCTGTTTAAAGAATTAACAGGTAGATGGATTTTAAAATATCCCTGTTTCTCTACTTGAGCAATTTAAAAAAATATTAATAAATAAATACCCACTGGAAATGCAAGTGCCCCAGGCAGAAAGATCCAGCTAGGTTAAATCATTACATAGTCCATCATTAGTGTGTCATGTCAGTACAAGTGTCAAGAAGAGAAGAAAGTTGTCTCTTTCTTGGTGCTGATCAAGGGGATAGAAGGTGTTTGAAACTAAAACGAGGAAGCTACAGATCAGAAGAATGTGCAGTAGAGCACTTTGCCCTTTCAGTTTTCTTACGTTAAAATAAAACAAAAGCACAGAATTAAAGAAAGGAGAGAAGGAGAAAACGCAAAGGCAATTTGATGGGAAGATAAAAATCTCTCCGTCTGCTAAGGTTTGGGAAGGTGCTTCAGTAGAACTACCCACTAGTCAGGGGAATTTAGTTTTCCAACCCCTTCCTCTCAAGGAACATGCATTCCTCCAGTGGACAGGAGAATGACCTGATTCTCCCAGGTAGCAAATTCTCAACTGAGGCTCTGTTGCTGTCATTAATAGGAAAATTGCTGTTCTATTATTGCACCAAATGAGCTCTTGGCTAATCAAAGTCTCTTGGGAAAGGCTGAAAAATAAAAAGCACCCAGCCCCTGGAGCGAGGCTCTGAGCTGCTTTAAACTGCATTTACAACCTTAATATAGTCCACAAGATTTCACAAACCACATTGGGAACTAAACCTTTTTTCTAATAGAATATTTACTGGGTTTATCATGAGAAAAGGAGAACAACTTTTGATAAGCATATTCT
Source organism: Glaucomys volans (assembly GCA_020662805.1). Taxonomy (NCBI): domain Eukaryota; kingdom Metazoa; phylum Chordata; class Mammalia; order Rodentia; family Sciuridae; genus Glaucomys; species Glaucomys volans. Next base: position 280,165 of record JAJEJO010000791.1, on the reverse strand, counting down.
TCCATTTATTGGGCTCATTAGAAGCACCAATAAAAGGTCCCGCAGTATTTTTTATTATTGCTAAAGATAAAGCATAATTTTCATCATAAGCAAGATACATAGGGTACCATTTTTGTCTAGTGCTGTCCAGGTGCTCAGTTAAGTATAGGAAAATGTGCACAAATGCCTCCTCCTGCATCCTCAGACACTGGCAGGCCTCAATTTGCCAACCAGCACACAGTATGTGTGGTCCTCATTGTGTAGCTTAGTGAAGCATGGTATTATGCCAAAATAAATGAGACAGAAAAACTGAGATCCCAAAGTAAGTGAAAAACACTCAGGAGATGGTGCTGCTGGCCCTCGGGCCTCGACAGCACAGAGGATACCAGCCAAGCAGTACCTAGCTTCCAACAGGCCTCGGGAATCCAACTCACCATATTACACAGACAGGAGGATTTAAACTCCACCCATTTCACAGCACTCTCTTTTATCTAATGATCTGTGTGTCGCAACCTTCACCTCACAGTAAGAAAAAAGTAACAAACCCATCACTTTATTACAGGCAGATCATCTCATAGTGTCCTTTGTTTTGGTGACAGGTGTGTCTGTGCAGTACTGAGCATTCCTCAGCCTCCAACTGCCACCTCTTCTCCCAAGGGGTAAGAAAGCTGTTGTCACTTCCACACTAATAATAGAAAATTTAGCACAACTGCCTTCTGATCTTTCAAATGGCTTCAATATTTTGAAACACACACACACACACAAAAAAAAAAACTCCCTTGACTCCAGGTGGAGGAAAGAAACAATTAGATCACAGCTAATCACATCTGAAAGTAATTGTCTAATATTGCTGTGTAACAAGTACTGGTGCTTTATTTTTGCCCTGAAATTTAAAAGCAAACAAACAAACAAAAAACAACCTTTGGCTCTCATTTTTGTCTTATTGATTATGAGGAAACTGAGGCACCAATATTACCCTTAAAAACTTCTCTGCTTTTCATGCCCCTCTCACTAGGCTGTTATTATTTCTTCCTTGGACATCAACTCTCACCTAGTTGATGCTGTTATAAAAAAGAAGTTTGATAGGTATGAACATTAAAGTAATTCCTAAGGAGTTTGCAGAAAAATAACATAGAAATTTTGTTTTATTTATTTTTTATTGGCTCTTTTTATCTATACATGACAGTAGAATCTATTTTGACGTAATTGGACAAGCATGGAATATATCTTAGTCTAATTCAGACCCAGTACCTCTCCTTCCCCTTTCCTCTCCCACCTCTTGGTCCCCTCCCTCTATTGATCTTTCTGCCATTTACCCATAATTATTTTTTAACGAATTTCTTGTGACTGTACATAATGATGAGATTCATTATAGTATACTCATATAATAATATCTACATTTTAAGGGCACCTATGGTTCACGTTCCACATTAGTACAGCTTGTTGGTTCACACAAATTCTTGTCCCCCAATATTAAGATACAAGATTTTTATAAAAATATAATCATGGAACCCTTTGAAAGTTACATAACTTTGCCTTTAAGATCATTTCAATATATCTGTAAATAGATTACCTTATTTTACCTTCATTATAGCTTTGTGAGTTAGAAGATGTACAAAATGCTAATATCCCTATAACATGAAGAGAGAAAGAGGACTCTGAAACCTCAAGCAGCCTACATACATGAATGGAATTACAGAACTGAAGCTAAAATATTGCATGGAAAATTCATAGAAATAAGGCTACTCAATCGTTCATTGAGTTTAAGAAACCGTAATAACCCCCACGTGGTGCTAAAACCTTAAACCTCCAAAATGTTCTCAATCCTCTGGGCCAACACATTTACCTAAAGCAGCTGTGAGTTTTCTGACCCATGGAAAGACTGACTGGCTGAACCAACTGAATTGGAATCCTACATGATCCAATTAGCTGGCCTCCGAACTGCTTGGTTGCCCTGGGACGTCCAGCTGACTAAAGAGCTCCACCCTCACTGGCAGGAGGACAGGTACAGAGATTATAGAATCATTACACTCTAATCTTAATGAAAGCATAGAAAAGCCCTGAATAGTCCCATTTTGTTTGCCTCTCAAATGTTTTTATAAAGGAAATTAAGTGAGTAAAATAATCATAAACCAAAAAGATGTTTTTCCAAATACCAGGAGCCTCCAGATGGCTTTCCCTAGCTCACTGTGGATTCTCCAGCCCAGGGTTTAAGAAGCAGCGCAGGTATGCGGTCATTTACTTCCAGCCTGTAAGTCCATTTGATAAAAGAAGCTCTTTGCAAGAACCATTTCTCTCCTGTCCCTATAAATCAAATAAATAAAAATAAAAATTTCTGCCAAGCCATATGCTTCTGTTCCTATCCTTCAACTGGCCTAAAATAAAAAAGATTACCCTTCTGTGTTCATTTTCCTATCCCTCTACTTAGGGTATGGAGGAGGGGGAAGGAGCTAGAGAAAGAGAAAGAGAGAAATCAAACAACTGTCTAAACAAATCAATCCAACATTTCCAAGGGCTTTTGACCTGCAGCAATGTCGATCTCAGGGTGTTTTTTTTTCCCCCTTTTCTTTCTTTGAATCAACATAACCTATGATTCTGATCACTCCAATATGTCAGTGACTGCTGAGGGCATATTTTATTGTTCATAAAGCCCCAGACGATAATGAAAAATAAGCAAGAAAACGATAAATTCATCAAAGTTGCGAGAATATTTGAGGAAAAAAGGAATTTCCCGAGGTAACTGTCCTTGACCTGGCTCTTTAATCGAGTGAAATTTCATCACTTTATCTAATATCATGCTTCATGCTTCAGGCTCCCAGCAATCCTATTTTAGTGCGGTCTAATGGGCAGCTGACACATCCACTCAGCACCAAACTGTATAATATGTGCTGACATACTGTGTGGTGAGCTGCCCTGCAGGGGCTATTTATTTGGGCCTCGCCTGGAAAAAAATGTCATCGGGAAAAGGTTCTCCGTCATTTCGGGTTCAGCTTTCCAGGCCTTAGTGGACTTTGCATTTTTAGAGTCCACGGGCCCTGGAGGAAGGGCAGTCACTCTTTTGGGTGGCTGTGCCTATCTGACTTTAGATGAGAGGTGGGGAAAGCCCCGGTTATGGTTGTCTGAAATCTGAATCTAGATAGTGTAATGGAGAGTGTCATTCTAACTGCTTTGCAGGCAGCTCTTCTCAGAACCCCTGATTCAATTTGATATTCTGAGGTTAACGTACTGTATTGGGCCTGAAAATAGGAATGCACACGAAAAGCTTTTATACTTATTCAGTTCAGTAAGCATGGCAAACTCATCAACAGCTATTTGTACACTGTGGGCATGGTGGGACTTACTTTGATGTTCTGATTTATGGTTGCTATTTCCCCCCCAGTATTACTTTGGAGTTGAAATGCATTTAAAACAAGTTGAGTTTTGACATAATAGCTGAAGATATTATCATAAATAAAGCCCCCTCACACACACACACACGCACATACAAACCAGTCTTTGACTCTAAATTTCCAACACGAACTTCAAATTTTTCTAAAAAATATAAAGGAGACTAAAGAGACATGATAACTATATGAAATATGTGACCCTGGACTAAATTCAGTGCTAGAAAAAGAAAAATATTATCAAGGATATTATTAGGATGACTGAGAAAACCTGGACTGGACATTAGAGAAAAGTATTGTATCAATGTTCAGTTTCACAAATTTAGCAACTTGCTCTGGTTATGTAAGAGAATGTGTTTGCTTAGACAATTCACAGAGAATTAAAGGTATTAAGGGGTACAGGGGCATGATGCATACAAATTACTCTCCAAAGGTTCAGAAAAATTTAATTAGAGAAAGAAGGAATGATAAAGGATATGTGGCAAAATGTTAAAAGTTAGTGAATCATCCTAGCAATGCAAAACAATTCTTGTCTCCAGGCAGTAAATAAATTCTGCGGAGGCAGGTTCTGTGGTGTTCCCTCCCCCACTTTGGAAGAAGTCAGTTTTGCATCCACCTACAAATTCGCTCCAGTATTGCTGATCTGTAAATGAACTCTTGAACAGATTATAACATTTGCCTGTCTCTCTCATTAATAAGATAAAATCTTTAAAAGGAGATTGGTGAATTTGACCAAAGTGTGAAGGCTACATGAGGGTTCCCTTAACCATTTCTGTACGTTTGAAATTACTACAGAATAAAAATCTTCTAAAATTACTATAAACAGCAAATAACAGTAGATAGGAACCGATGTAAGAATGAACACATGCACACGTTAAGCAGTACAGTGACTCTGATCATAATGAAGTTCTGTGATCTGTGGCCTCATTAGAACCCCAAGATGCCTATTTAGATCTCCCCATATCCTACACCCTGCTTCACCTCACATTCTTTATATTTAAGATACTGAAATACAACAGCTTTACATCTCAAAAAAAAATTAAAATTTAATCTCAAATGGAGTAAGATATTTATATTGTGGAAAGCAAAATGTCACACTGGGACTTGCCTAGTGACCCTCATGGTCCATCTCTGAAGGGAATCTTTTGTCATAAAATACTGGCTGTATTTAGGGAGGCGCAGCATTCTGGGGGCAAGAATAAAGTTGAAGAATCCTCAGTCAGTCACCAGTTGAAAGCAGGGGATTTCATTACTGATGAAATAAGGACATTGTTCTGTCTTTTAAATGCTAATGTATACAACACAAATATTCTCCATTTTAAACAGGGGTACTTAAGTATGATTGATAAATATTCCCTCAAAGGTGACATCCAGCTTCACTTTCTCTCAAAAGCACTTGGTGCCCGAATAGTATCATAGTAGCCACAGTGACAATAGCCCTTAGATTATATTGAGCCTTTAGAGAGTGCCACACATTCTAGACAAAATATCACATTATCCCCTTAATCATCACAATTCTCTGAACTGGGTATCATTAGCCCCATTGTACAGAACACTAAAATGAGGTTCATGGAGGCTTAGTGACTTCTCCAAAGACACCCAGTGCTACTGACAGATTTCATATCAAATTAAGTTTGATTCCAAATCTTTAATGTTTGCCTTCTACACTAAACAAGCACATGATGAAAATAAGCTCAGCATCTGCTTTATTAAAAGCTTATTGAAGGAAACAAATTACAAACTAAGTGTTTACAATATGGTACTGTCCATGTCGCGGCCGCGTGTGATCAACTGTCTAGTGTAGCACCCTGCCTATGAAATTACTAGTTTAAATAAAGCAAGTAGACTATTTAGAGAAAAAAAATGCAAAGCAGGGTTATTTTTGTAGATTATCTAAAGTTACTAAGAAAAGGAAAGAAAGAAGGAACTACTCTTTAATTTTCCATTTTGAAGATTTTAAAACTCCACTTGGCAAGACCCATACTTTCTAAGACTATAAAACAAAACTGACTGCCAAATTATGATAAATTGTAAAATGCAAGCTTTAAGTGTTGTTTTAGCAATGGTAATAAACTATATCAACATTTTCTCTACCAAAAACAATAATTTTTCTAAAGGAAAAAATATGATTTATAATAGTTTTTGCTAGTCAAATCATAGTTATCAGTATTCAGGGTCTGATATTTAAATTAATTGATTATATCTTGAACATTAACTCTGTTCCTCATTTTCTATGAACTCCAATTTCCCTTAATCATTGGAAAATACAAAGTCTCATTAATGAGGCTTTGAAAAGGTCTGAAAGAACATTAGTACAATAAAATGGTGACCTTGGGTAGTATTTCATTTATCCTCTGATAGGTTCTTCACTCACCTAACATTTATTGAATTCAGTTAAGATTTATTGAATGTGTATCGATACTTGCTCTCAAGAAGCTTAGAATTAAGGGGTAAGATACACATGAACAGTGAGCTCTAATAGAAGGCAAAATGAAAGTACACAGGAGAGAATATAATGAACAAAATCTACTTTCCTCTTGGAATCAGTTTCTGCTATTCCTGACCATTACATGGCCCCGCCTGTCTAACCACAGAACACACTTACCACCTAGACTGGCCAATTAGGAAACCCAAACTTCCCCACAACAACAAGCCCCTGATCCAGATCATCCGTGTCCTCTGATGCCTCAATGTAGTGCTGTAAAGAGAATTTGTCTCCTTTGGAGATTGAGAGCCTAAAGTACTGTGTGAATCTGGGGCTCCTGAGAAACACTTTCCTACCAGGCATGAGTGGAGGTTTGCTTAAGACTGAAATCAACATGGAGGAAATCAGAGCCAAGTAACATAATGAGAGACAGATGCCTCAAGGACATTGGACTCGCACTACATTTGGGCAGCTCTGAGGACTAAATTTTCAATTACATGAGCCGGTAAATACCTCTTTTCTTCACCTAATTTTTTCCTTTCATTGAAAACTGAATTGTCTCTCTAACACCATGATGATCCCTGAATGGAGTTGGATTGGAGTGTAAAACTTTTCCATCTCTAACATTATATTAATGTACTCCATGTGCTCTTGTAGGAAAGAACAATTACCATACTCAGGGTTTCATGAAGGGAATGAAATTTGAAGTGAGCTAGGATTTCCAAAACTGTAAGTGTAAGGACATTTAAGATGAGGAATGATCATGAGCAAAGACAAAGAAATAGGAAAGCACCTGGTGCATTTGTATAACTCATTGGTACAGAAATATAATAATGCACATAGAGGAGCAGAAGGAGTCTGGGAAGGAATTTGGGAAGAACTTGATTAAAGAGCTTGAATGTTTTCCAGGTGGTCCAAAGTTTATTATGTAAGCAAATGAAAATCATCAAAAATTTTGGAAGAGAAAAATTCATTATTTTCCGATTTTTAGGAAAAATAATCCTGCTAACATTCTGAAAAAGAAATAATTAAAAAGATCGGAACAGAAGGCAATCCAGGACTTGGTGAGAAGTGTTAAAGACGTAAACCAAGAAAGTGCCCAGTGGTAGGGATAAAAGGAAACATTCTAGAAATAAAATAACAGGGCAAGGTGACTAATGTTAAACCTTCTGAATAGTAATATCTTGCAATAGGGAATATTTTTAAAAGAAATCATGATCTGATAAAGTTTTGATGAAACCGTCTCCAATGGTTCAAAGCAAGATCTTTCAGACAAAGTGGAAGTAACCTTTGAGAAATGCTTAGAAATGATCCAAAACAGGCAGATGTACTACGCTCACTCTAGTATCAGGAAGTGAAAGAATTTTACTTCTAAGTTTTGACTTTATAACACATTTTAAACTGCAGACAAATGAGCTGGCATAATGATAGAGTCACAAAATGAATTGCAAGTTGAATGTTAAATGATGCTTGCTTCCTTTGGGTTTTCATGTGGTCGGGCTTCATCTCAGGACAGGAACCAAATGTGGATGCAAACTGACTTCATTTCTTTCCTTCCTCTCTTTTCTTCCTTCCTTTCTCTCTTTTTTCTCTATCTTTCTTCTTACTCCCCATTACAATTAAATTTTTAGCTAGATTTAGGACTTAAACTCTCTTTTTATAATGGAAATACATCAGTGTGCTACTTAGAAACACCAAAAGAAAAATTTTAAAAGCTCTCTGTGGCTTTAGAAGTCAGCGAACTTTGAAATTTTAATACAAAAGATATTTATTGAACACTTACCATGTGGCAGGCCTGGTGCCGTGTGAACAAGCATACTTTTTCATCCAAAGTAGCCATCTTCTCTGATAATTGCTCAGATCCCGAGTGAGCCATGAATTTTCTAATTAAATAATTAGACATTTTCTCTTTTAGCAAGATTACACTTTTAATCATAATATGAAATTTTAGGATGATTTTCTTTCCTAGATTGATTACATTTTGATTTGGATTTAAATACAGAGTGTGAGGCATTCGAGAAAATTCCATAATAATTTTCCTCAGGAATACAAATGTTGATTTCAAGTCATCATCCCCAGGCCAGGACTTCATAACAGATTTTAACCCTCAATTACATGTTGATCATTAATTGTTCATGTTTATTTAGATACTGAACTTAACAACAAACCAGCATTCAGTACTGAGTGTAAAATAGTATGTGTTTATGTCAGAGGAGGGATAGTAAAAGTGATGGCAGGAATGATAGTCTTTAAAGATGAAGGGAAGACAAAAGAAAGTTGAGTTGTCAATGGCAGAAATCAGATAGCAAAGATTGTCTATCATTCAAAGTCCCCTCAGATATTTTTACAACTGTACCCAAATTCATTAAAAAAGAAATTAGAGTGAAATGTTTCTTAATGTATATCATCTTTTTCAGTAAATTCTACATGCTATTACTACTACCCTAAGGAATAATCTGGGAGTTTAAATTATGCTCAGATGATGTTTTCTTCATCTTCAAAATGCAAAGAGAGAAAAAAAGTGAATTTCTGTGATCATCTCCAAATCCTCCCAAAACACACACACACGCACACAAAGTAGGAAGTTGGGATACAAGCCAAGAGAAAGATTTCATTTTAAAACCTAAAAGTAAGTATACAGGCAGAGGGCATAAAGGGCCTCACAGAGACCTAAATCTTGGAAATTAGTTCTGAGAAACATGAGCAAGATTTTCCTACACACAAAGTAAACTCCTTAAGTTGTCCCAGATTCACAAACAAGTTAAAAGTACTCAAAGCAATTTTTAATAAAATAAAAACTCCAATATCACACAGAACAATGCATTCATTAAAAATGAAAGATACATTCTACTCAATCAAGCCTGACCTTTCAGATCTTAGAGTCTCTTCTTATAATTTCCTTTTTAAACCTGATAACAAACAATTTGACAAAAGCAAGCACGAAAGAGAAATCCATACCATGTATTAAGCTTTCATTTTCATTAGCAAAACAGACATCAAATGGATGTGGATTCACCACATCTGCTTAACCTTGAAGACGCGGTATTTTGTTCACTCTCCTTCTGGAAGTTTTAAATGGCAAAAACATTCCTGGTTTCATTTGCAGTCTGAAGGAGTAATTCAATGATAACAGTGACATTTGAAATATTTGTGGTTTTGTGCAGCATTTCCTCCGAGAATTATAAATAAGCCAAAAACATTGAATAATGCAAAGAGGACTTTCCTTAAGGACCATGGAGGAAAACAAGATCCAGGGAAAAAGTCATTTATTTTGGCAGCGTAGCCTGGTTCATCGTGGAACTCATATTATCCAGACTCTTTTGGGCCAATTAATTCATTAATAATAAATTTAATTAAACATCAATGAATCGTCATCTAGGTCTACATTTCTGAGCTAATAACCTTTGCCTAGCAATGGTAAAATTCAAGTTTTTTTTTTAATTTAGGCTTGCATCGGTACTATGTGCTCACAGAATACAAAATGAGTATCAAATGACTTTGTACATACTTATTTTTTAATGTCCCTGCTGTTAACCAACATTTCAGCATGGGGTTTTGAGGGTGGTATGTGATGTTATAATTTAAAGGATTATTTTTAACCAAAACAAACCTAAATCCACTCATTATAAGTAGGCATATTTTTAAGGTGTGCACACAGTATTAGTTGATCTCCCAAACTGTATATTTTAAAATAAGAAAATTTATACTATGAAATCTTTGTGAATTAACCAGACCACCAACCACAATGTAAAAATGCTTGAAAAGGAATTCATAAAAATACCACCCTTAAGTTATACCTCTTATTTCTTGCTAAATGAAATAAACAAATAAAAATGAAATTTCCCCCAAACCAACACATAGAAAGCAAAAGACTTCAGAAATCCAAAACAAATGACATATATTTAAAAAATAATACTGGATTTTAAATTAAAATCTTCACTAAAGGTGGTTCTAAAAGTTAATGTGTTCCACCTAAGTGGAGGAGGGAGAATTCCAACACAGTTCTAGGTACACAGTAGGTGCTTACTAAATTATTATTGATTGCTGGAAAAACAGTATCAAAAACCATATGCTTTCCTAGAGTACAAGATGAGTCAAGTGTTCTCTCTACTGATAGAATGTAATATTCCAGAGGGTGTAACACTAAAAGCCCAGGAAGTTGGAAGACAGGAGCAAAAGACACCTTAGAGACAGCAAAGGCAGAAAGAGCAGGTTTTCATTCCCCCACTCCCTCCCTATTTTTGTACTAGTGGCCCCAATGGTTCGTGGCTACCACTGTGGACAGTGCAGAAACCAAGGGGTCTAGTTTCTCTCATGATTTTAATGAAGGAGCTGATGTACATGCTCTCTATAGAAGGTCACAGTACATTCAGTGGATATCATTCAATAGACTCTCACTATCACTTTCTAACCCTTTGAGAGAAATGATATTTTCTTCATGACATGGAGAAAAGTCAGGAAAGGACCTAAGCCCTCCCTAATCAGTTGGTTCTCATGGTTCCAGGAAGGAGATGAATGAAAAAGAGATTGATTCCAATCAATTTCTTTGCCTCCCCAGACCCTTCTCAATATCCAAAAGGAAATAAAATGAGAAGGCAATAGGACCACCTGGGGAACTCTCTCACTGTTCCTTTAATTTTCACTTGGCTGGCACCTTACAGTGTCCAAAAAAATATTATTGTTTCAGGCATATGTTTTAACTAAAGGGACAGAGGGTGTACTCTGATGAGACAAAGGTAGAGAAGGGAAATGATTACTGTTCTAGACAAAGCAGAAGATTTCAGGTGGCACTCATAAAAATCAAGGGCTCTTTTCCCAGGGCTATTCAAGCGGCAGACATTCCGTGCCCATTGATTGGACACTATGCCAGCCACCAGAGTTTCCCTATCGTAAAGCATTACCATTAAAAAGGAATTATCCTACTTATGAAAGAGGGCTGTGTGTATTTAACTTGAAAACAAGATTTGACAAGGTGACCATCTGTTTTCTCTTTCCCACTTAATTACAAAAGGAATGGTGCTTAAAGCCAACAAAAATACCCAGGGAGGAATTGGGATTATGATGTATTCATTTGCCCTGCAAAATGCAAACCTAACACTTGCTCATATGGCCACATGGAAGAGCAGTAGAATTAGCACCACTGCAACTGATCCTGCACCACAGTCCCTCGGAACAAAGTCAGTCAACCTGCAATGAGGTGAAGGACTCGGGGAGAACATTGAAAGGGACCCAAATCATTGGTGCAGGAAGTAATGCTCAATGCTCCAGTGGACAACACCTTACTTCACCAACCTGTGTTGGAACCATCTGCACCCCACGCCGAGTTTCCATCATCAGACTTTGTTTGTTATTTATTTGTTTGCTTTTTAAATAAGATATGCTCAAATCTAAAAATGGAGAAACAGCTTCTAATAATGGAAAACACAACAGACTGGAAGTCAGATCTAGGTGCCACACCCAGGTAAGTCACTTCTTACCCATGTGGCCCTAAGTACAATATCTCTGCATCTGAGTTTTTTTTCAACTGTAAAATGATAGTGACACCCTCCTTCCCTTACAGAATGACTAGGAAAGTTTTATAAGGTGAAGCATAAAATTGATAGGTAAAATATAAAAGTATTTTACAAGTGTAAAGTATTAATAACAACACCAATAAAAATAAAGTTACAGTAGAACATCAGAACAGACATCTGTACATCCTGCATAAATGCACTTGCAGAGGGATGATAATTTTTTTGCTGCCCCCTTTTTGTCCAGAGATCTGTTGACCAGCTTCCAAAAGACTGAGAAAACAGTCAAATGTCCCAGAGAAGTAATTACTTCAATATATTTGCACTTGTGAAGTTATGACTTTTGCAAGAGCCAAAAATGAATTCTGTGTTCTTTAGCTCTTTGGTATTTTCCTGAGAATGATGACCTTCATTCTAGCATTGCTCTATGGGAGCCACCAGCAACATGTGCTTATTTATTATTAAATTAATTGAAATGAAATAAAATTTCATTTTTTGCTGCACTAACCTCATCTCAAGGATCTAGTGGCCCCAGTGGTTCATGGCTACCACTGTGGACAGTGCAGATAGAGAATATCTCCATCACAACTTGAGAACGTTTTGTTAACAGAAATAAGCCAGCTCAGAAAGTCAAGGATTATATGTTTTTTTCCTCAGATATAGACACTAGAGAGGAAAAGGAAAAAGAAAAGTGTGGGACGGTGGGGAGGAATCTCATGAAAATTGAAGGGAGGTCAGGAGAGTAGAAGAAAGAGACAGGGGAATGGAGGAGGGGAAAGAAGGAGAAATGCTGGGGTGTGATATTGGTCAAATTATATTGTAATGTTGTACGAATACTTGGCAAATCCCATCATTATACACAATAATGCACCAACTTAAAAATTATGGGGGATAAAGAGAACATCTCCATCATAGTAGGTACTATTAGCATAAGAAAGTCAGGCTTTTCTGGGATGAAGGTGGGGAGGGAAAGATAGCATGTGCTTTCCAATTCAAGCTTTGATTCAGCTTAGCCTTTTACTTAGGCAAATGACTTTGCTTCCCTAAGTAAGACTCAATTTTCTTGATCAGTAAAATGGGGCCAATAATAGTAGTACTGCTGCATATGGTGACTATGAGGATGGAGTGAAAGAATAAGTAGCTAGCATACTGTACGCACTCAATAAATGTTATTTATTACTGTATTTCATCAAGTCTAAGAGGCAGAACTTTTCACATTTTAACATATCTCAAATTCGTATGTAATTTCTAATCAGTGCCAAAAGAAACTTGGCAGAGGAGGAAGTTGTGACATAGAAGTCAGAGCCGGCACATGTGCAAATTTAGCATGTGTGGAGAAGGTTATAGATTCATCTGAGTCTCACCTAAGCTGAGATACAAGCCTTGTTAGCATGGCATGTAGTTGAACCTTATTTTAAATTTGGATCCTAATTGTCACTTAAAATGTCTTTGAAGAGAATATATTAAAATTTAACCAAGAAACAAATGATTATTGTCTTTGCAGAATATTGTCATTGCTCTACGCAGTACCATTAAATGCAGTGGAAATTGCCAAACCTCTTGGAACGTGAGTTTCTCAGAACTAAGAAGGTTTGATGATGTCTACTTTTTTAAAATTTTTAATTGATAAATAATTTTACATATTATGGGGTACAGTATGACATCATGGGTAATACTTACCACTTCTTTGTGTGAGAACTTTCAAAATCCTCTCTACTAGCTATTTTGGAATACACAATTGTCAACCATATTTATCCTACTGTACTATAGAATATATCCAAATGCATCCCTATACCTGTTAAATAATGCTTATCTTTGAATCCCAAAATACAATCACTCTGATTACATCATCCACCCATCAGAAGAAATCCCCAGCTGACCTTAAAGAACTATTTAATAGGTAATTCAATTAAAAAGAAAAATATATAAGGGTGATTTTAACCACACAGGAACTCTCCATGGGCCTGGAATACTGCTGTCCACCTTCAAAGTAGTCTTGATCTCCTGAATGTCCTAAAGAGGAGCAGATGATAAAACAGGTCCTGAGGGACCAGAGGGAGGCACCACCATGCTACAGAGGACTCCAAATGGACTTAGGAGAGCCCAAAAAGGTTAGGACCAAACCAAATTTATGTTCTGAAAAATGTACAACTATTGGGAGAAAAGAAAGCTGTATAACCCTATAAGTGCTTCATTTTCCAGAAAAGCTTTTACTAAGTCCATGATGCAGCTAGCAACTCATGCAGTCTGGTATCAAGGAAATGTGGATTATCAACAAGAAGGACATATGTAACAGAAGACAGAGATAAATCAGCAAATCTCCTAACTTTACCATAGAGGATGGAATTTATTTTGTGTTTTTCCCTCTTTGTTCAGTTTTGTTGTTATCAATATATTCCATCAAATCTGATAACTTAGTTAAAAGCACATAATTAGCAGGCACTAAGAGAAAAAAAAAAACCCTTCCAATTAAAATGCCTTCTTATCATCTAGGCTTCTTATCTTATACTTACTGAAATTATTTCTTAAAACTTGTTTTCATAGACTTCTGTGTATCCACAAAAAGAAAAATATTAGCAAAAATGTCATCAAGGTACTATAAAAATTCCTCTTATTAAAGATCCCAAAAGGCCTTTACAAGCTCATCATGAAAATGTCATACCTGCATGCTCTGGATAACATTGACACAGATTGGAGAGACTCCCTGTGAATCAGCTTAAAACAGCTTTAGAACCGGGGTGAGTGGGCGGAGAGGCAGGGTCTGTCTCCTCCAAGATGGCCCAATGTCTCCAGTCAAGAAATATCACTGCCTGTCCCCTATCCTGCAAGCCTGGGGACATCCAAGCTTCTCTCAAGCCATTCTACCATCTGGCATATCAGTTTTCTAACGTGGTACATTTACCAAAATAATATTACTGGGTTTGGGGTTTTATTTTTATGATTTTGAAAGGTTTTCTTGTTCATTATGAATTGAGGAAAATAAGAAAAAAATGTAAGTTAAAAAGTAAGTGTCCCAGCATTTCATCATGTTAGAAATTTGATATTTTTCCCTCCAGTATTTTTGTGCATTGATTAAGCTAATATTGCTCATGTACTATTTGTTATTGTTTTCACTTAATATTTCACAAAGCTAAAAAATTCTAAAAATTTTAATGAATTCAGCAGGAATCACTTTTATACACAAAAGTAATTGATTTTTGTGTTTTTCAACATCATTTTATTGACAGATAATATGTATCTTAAATATAATTTGAAAAAGTATGCCGTTATTCACTGTGGAATTTTCCAGAGGGCTAACCACCAGTTGGCCAGTGTTGATGCTGGTACTTTTCTAGAAAATATCAGAACATACAGTCCCTCTTCAAATTTCTTCCTGGTTTGTTCTGTTAAATATCAAGAGGTTATGGTTAGTAGTCCAGGCATGAATCAATGAAATTTACACCCCAAAATTCTATTTTTGTCTTTCAGCACAGTGACTTTTCCTTTCAATGCACAATCATAGTGAATTTTTTTTTTGAAAGAAAAAAGAAATGGCAATTAAACACAACACATGTAATCACAACAATGGACACAACAAAATTGAAGTGGTAACAATATAAATAACCAAGAAAAGTTTGCACAAGCTGAGGCAATGACAACGCTGTCATTGCTGTCTCCTGAGAAATTATTCAATGCCTTTGATAATAAAATACAACTTGATTGGAATTTTTGAAAAAAAAAGCTATCTTAAAAATCAATGAGCACCATTTTGTAAGGAAATATAAAGGACATGATGAATTAATACCACAGGGATCCAATCAACAAACCCCAGACTGCAGAAAACGATAGCTCAAACAAGCCAGTTGCTTCATCAAATAAATTTTAAGGGAGCAGAAAGAAAAAATAGATTAAAGAGTGACTTTCAAGACATTTAGAAATATATCAATCTCAAGGCACTGTGATATTCACACTTAAATTTTGAGTCGTGATTAAATATTTGAAAATATCTGAGAATTATTATTAAATTTCAGGTATAATAGTGATACTGTAGTTATGCATTTTTTTTTAAAGAGTCCTTAACTTTTAGGATTATGTGTTGAAATACATAGAGAGCAGAAGACATGAAATCTGAAAATTGTCTCAAAATAATGTTGGAGGGTAGAAGTACATGGAGGTGTGGTGAATGGGCTTCTAGAAGGCCCCCACTGAACCTCCTGGTATGTAATCCCCTACACTTCAATGTGGGCTGGACCTAGTGACTTGTTTTCTAAGGACTAGAATATTTCAAGGATAACAGGATGCCCCTTTTGCAACACTGTGACATCCCTTCTCTCTCACTGTCTCTTGTTCTCTTTCTGGGTGGCACTCTGATGAAGCAAGCTGCCATGATGTAAGATGCTCTGTGGAGTTGCCCAGATGGAAAGAGACAGGGTGAGAGCTCTGGGCAACAGCTCATGAGTGCTGTGGACAACCACTTGAATAAGCTAGGAGCTGTTTCCTGCCCACATGAGTCCTGAGATGTCTGCAGCCCTGCAAGAGACCCAGAGCACCCAGGTAAGCCCAAGGCAGACACCAAATCCACAAAAACTGTGAGATAACACATGCATGCTGTTTCAAGCTGCTACATTTCAGAATAATTCATTTCTTTCCAATACATAACAAATACAATATGAGACAAGACTGGCCATAGTTTGATGACTCTTGGGGCTGGATGCCAAGGACATCAGGGTTCGTTTACTATTCCTTCCACTCTGTATATGTCTTAAATTCTTCCATGATAACGAGTTCTTAAAAAGGAACTAGTGAACTGTGGTAACAACAATTCACTACCCCTCCTACCCTCTACCGTTTAATAGGAGTAGTTATTTTCTATATGAATAAGGGTTGTCTATATCTCCTGTTTTGGTGTGTTTCTGACTCTGGTTTGTTGAGAGGGCTCCATAAGTCAGGAAACATCTATTGAGTATCTATTAAGTACTAATGAGGAAATGGCCTGATGTACAGATTTAAGGAAAAAAAGAAACCTAAAAGACCCTTCTAAGATCACTTTTATATTCAATTGGGGGAATGGCAAGACAACAAATTAAGATGAACCAAAGTGATGATTAAAAGGACGTGCATATAAAGAAGCAGGAGGGAGCTCTGGCACTAGACTAAGAAAACAGAGGAGGGCAAATTTGTTAGTTCATTTTCCAGGCTGTGGATTCCTTGGTGTTTCTGTTTTCATTTAGTTTTATTTCATTCAATCTTCTTAAATTTTGGCTATTTTGCTAGTTTTAAACCTCTACTGGCAGAGCAAGAGAGAAAAAAATGTAATGAAGTAGTCAGATATTTCTCCTTGTCAACACATGTAGAAAATGTTAGAGATCATGGAAACAAATAGCAAAAAATTAAACATTGAGTTAATTAACGCAAAGTGAATATTGAGTGGGGATTTGGGTTCCTACTGAGCATGCAGCTTGCCGATCCGTTATAGGTCTAAGTTTATAAGGTCACAGCTCGATAAAATTTAACAAGTGTTTTAGAAGAGATATAAAATGTTTTTTATCAAACCCACACGTAATTTTCTTATCTTCTTTTGACAGGGATAATTTTAAATTAGCTATTTGCCACTTTGTTCTCACAAAACGATTATAGGATGTGACTCACCGAGGCCTAAATTAAGTGAAAGTGCTAGAAAGAAATCTGCTAAGCATTGGCTGTGGAGGACCAGTAAGAGTTCGTCCTTGGGAGAAGGTTTCTTTCTACTGTGATCCAGTCCACAGAGGGAAAAACCGTATAAGCAGTTCAACAGACAGGCTCAGAGTGGTACCACCTGGGCTTAAATGCAAGCTCTGCCACTTGCTAAGGGTACAAGCTCAGGAAAGCACTCTAAATGCTCCAGGCTTCAGGGTACTTATCTGACAAGAGTCTGATGATCACGCAGTTAATGTCCACATTTTAGTATCCCTCTGAGTCAGTGGAGGCAATTTTGCCACACAGTAGGTCCCAGGGGATGTCTGGCAATTTGATACAGCTGGAGACGTTTTGATTGTCATGGCTGCAGCGGTGCTGCTGGGATCTAGTGGTAGCGACCAGGGAGGCTGTTAAACCTGGTAAAATGCACAGACATTCCCCCAAACAAAGAGTTTTCCAATCCAAAACAGCAACAATGCCAAGATTGAGAACCTCTGCCCTAGCAAAAGCCAAGGACAGAATTCTCCTTTGAATTGGCTTTTTAAAGTTTTTGGCAAGTGTTTAACAATAACCCAAACTGCTTTTAAGCTCTTGTTCCTTCATTGGGTGGACGTCCTCATGATTCTTTCATCAGTCTGAGCAAGATTTCAGAGGGTCTCTTCCCAATGCTCTTAACTAAAACACACTTGACTTTGAAGAGAAAGAGGGAAATGATGGGTTTTACCAAGAGTAAACTAAAACCTCAGATGACTCTTCAGTGCTATGACCTGAAATATTGACATACAGTAAATAGACGAAACATGTGTGGCACATAAATACACATGATGCACCACTTTAAACTTCCTTATCCCTAGAGCTTGCGGTTCACCTAGTGCAACCCCACTGAAAGCTAAGGATCGGTAGGTAGGAGAAGGGAGAAATTGAGCTCTGTTGCTGTCTCTTCAGTAGCTCTCATCTTCCAACCAATCCTCCTTTCCATTCCAATCAAAACACTTCATACAGTCTCTGTGGGTGTTTCTGCACTGAAAACCAACAGGAGAACACCACCACCATCCGCTACCACAGGTCTCACAACACCTATTATTTGAAGAGTTTGAAACCGGAAACCCTATTTTTTCCACACTGAAAATATTTGAACGGGCTGTCAAAAAGGCTCTCAGAAATGCACCCGTCCAACAGCAACAAACCCTGTGCAAACAAATCAAGTGGTGCAGAAATCCTTTGCACGAGATGATAGGGGAGGCCTGCGTGCTGACACTGTGGGCGAGCCAAGTTTTCATGTACTTGGATGGCTGACCTCCAACTTCTGACATATTCATTATATTCCAGCATGTCGGGTGCAGATTGCATTGAAGTGATGACAGCTACAAGACAGCCAACGAGGAATATGGCCATTCTGGCAACAGGTGGCCTTTCACTTGTACTGGGAAAGTTAATCTAGTTTATCATCAAAGTATATTATGTTCAAGGAGTGTCATGTTTTGAGAACACTAGTGACAGATCAAATAGAGAAAGCATTCTTCCGTGGAACCTGACATTTGGGGGAGACCAACCCTTTCAAACCACTTCATTGTTTATGCTTGATTCAGGCCTGTTAAGCTACTCAGTTGCTTCAGGGTTTACATTCCAGGTTCCAAATGATGGTTTGTGTCCTCCATCAAAGACTGATGGAAGTATCCGTAAGCTCACTTTCAACAGTCAACTATCTCTATTGCAAGGAATTTTCAATAGCTGTCATTTGTCAGCGGAAGAATATATTGAAGAAAAAGCCAGCAACAAAAGTATGCCCATAGCCAGAAAAACTGTCACATTCCCCAACAAATTTTAAGCTATAGATGTTCAAACCAACTCTACATACCCCATTCAAAATAATTTTTAAAAAATAATTAATGAAATTAAATCATATTCAAGAAACAATGGAAGGAAAATGATCCCTGGTTGTTACTGACTTCTCTTTGGGTTTAACCTTGGATTTTGGCAAGAAATCCCTCTCCAATCTTTCTTACATTCCCCTAAAGCCTGAGATAAATGACACTAGATGGTAATATTTATTCAATCATCTCATTGCATGGCTGCCTTCCAAGTTGGAAGGTTATGTTTTGCTGCACTTTGGACTTCATTTGAAGAACTCTTAATACTTCTAAAACATAGGGAGACAAACAAAAATGCCCATGTGCCTTGGAGAAAATAATTTTCATTTGCTTGAAAGTTGTCTAGCCTATTGGCTCACTCTTTATAGCCTTGGTGTAGTAGGAACGGAATAGTGTTGTTGATATTTTCATTCCTGTGTCAACTCCTTTTTGCCTAGGGACAATCCAAGACATTGAATCTCTAAAAGTATATTTATCTCTCTAATGCACAACCACTTTTCTGCAGTTGAAGGAATGGCAACAGTCCCCCAAACATATGGAAAGAAGGCCACCTATTCAGGATACTTCTCTCTAGTTCTTGGGTTTGGAGAATCTCTTCCCAGGTACTGATGATTCTGAAGCATTAACCTTCCATCCAGCAATCCCTCAAGTGCCTCTTTGGGTGCTGGTCAAATTGAAATCCTTCAGGCCCACAATCTCAGATCACACGGTTACTGAATACTTCAGAGAAAAGGCAATATTGACACATGCAAGGATACGACGGTGACATAATTTATCATTGTTTTGTAACTGCTTCATTCACTTTTTGCTTAAAATAAACACTAAGCACTTTGTTTCATTTAAAGAATTGCTTACATAGGAATTAGTTTTCTCCCTATATTTAGATATTAATCCTGTCTATATATTAAGATATTAATCCTCATAAAAATCCCATGGGGTATATGCTATCATTATACCCATTTTATAAATGAGAGGTTATATGACTTCCCAAGGCTATAGAACTAGTAAGTGGCAGACCAGGTTTGAACATAGTTTTATCTGAGTCCATGATATTAATCACCATGTTATACTATTTCCACCAATAGCACACTAGCAATGTTACTAATATCTAAAATTTAATGAGCCCCGCTGGCCACTGTTCATGATAAATTTAATCCTTTTTGCAACCATGATACAATTAACAGCCCATTTTACACATAAGAAAACTAAGAGTTAAGAAAGCTAGATCACTTGTCCAGAAAATCACAGCCAGCAATTACAAAGCTTAGACTGGCTATTGTAAAGGGTAAAATGGAAAATTATTCCTCTCTGAAGTTTAAAAAAAACTTTTTATAGTGTATAAACAATTGGGCTAGAAACATTGGAGACATTTTTGGAAAGCATGATCTTTACTATCCCTAGAAATGGAAAGTAAAGCTGAAATTCTAGTTTTCCGCCTGTCCTCAGGCTTTGAAAGTCTTGTCCCTAAAGAACTTGGATATTAACTCCATTAAGTTAATAAGACTCTGAATCTTTAAAAATATCCACAGCTAATTCATTTAGGTTAGGAAAGTCAAAAAATTGAAGCCTTTCACAAAGATAAAATTACACTGCCTTTTAGAATCCCAACATTTATAATTCTTTTTTTATATTAGAAATGGATGATGTGGGCTTTAGAAAATGTGATACAAAGAAATAAATCAGGGCTGGGGATATAGCTCAGTTGGTAGAGTGCCTGCCTCACAAGCACAAGGCCCTGGGTTCAATCCCCAGCACCAAAAAAAAAAAAGAAAGAAAGAAATCATACTAACAAATGTCATTGTTTCATCAGGAAGAATACAAAGCTTCCAGGAACTAAATAACACAAACAACAGAATAAAATATTAAGTTTAAAGATCACACATATGCTGGAATATTATGCAGTCATTTAAAATTATATTTATGCCAGGCATTGTGGGGCACATTTATAATCCCAGCGACTCAGAAGGCTGAGACAGGAAGATCACAAGTTCAAGGCCAGCCTCAGCAACTTAAAGAGGACCTAAGAAATTTAGTGAGACTTTGTCTCAAAATAAAAATAAAAAGGGCTGGGGATGTAGCTCAGTGGTAAATTGCCCCTGGGTTAAATTCTTAGTACCCCCCAAAATAAAATATATTTATAAAGATTTTTATGACTTGAGATTATATTCATTTAAGTTATAAAGAAAGTAGAATATAGGTTTACATATTGAATATAATTAAAATCCCAAAAACTATTAATTTAGTAATCTGCATGCATAGATATTTCAAGTAGGAAATGTACCAATGTTAACAAAGGATTCCCCTGAATTTTAGGTTTACAAGTGATATTTACTTTCTACTTTTACTCTTTGTATTTTGCAAATTTCTGCAATAAAGCTTATTACTTGCATAGTCAGGAAAAACTAAAGTAATTATAAAACTATTGAATAACAATTCCATTCTGCACAGGTCCTTATCTCAGGCATTGTGCATTCGCAGCCCAGGGCCCAGTCACCCTAGAGTCAGGTTTGTAAACTGCACTGAACCCATTTGGAGGATCCTTTAATGGGAGAATGACACAGCACAAAGGAACAATAAAAATCATTGTCCAAAGAGCCAGGGAAACAAATGGAGTCAATCCATTGATGTGGCACAGTCGTATATGGGAACACAATAGTTTCTGCCCTATGGGAATGTGGAGCAAAGTCTCCAGTCTGGAAGATCAGAAGCAGAAGAGGATTGCTAAAACAGAGTTAAGAGGAAGTTCAAGGGCTGGGGATATAGCTCTAGTTGGTAGAGTGCCTGCCTTGCAAGCACAAGGCCCTGGGTTCAACCCCCCAGCACTGCAAAAAAAAAAAAAAGAGTAAGTTCAGAAAGTACCAGACATCACAGGGAGCCACAGAGTGTCCCTTCATGAATTGCTGGCACGTGTTTCCGAGATGGTCACAATAACTTAAAGCAAACATGCAAGGCTGGACCTGCTCATTTATTTTTGTAACACAATCACAAGAGCCAGTTACACAGCAGGGAAATATGTCTTTGATACCTAGAGCAGTATTGCTCAAGGAGCTACCTTTTTCCTGTCGTATCACTGAAATTCAGGACAACTTCGGCATCCCAGGAAACACCCAGGCACTTAGGTCTAACCCAGAACAAGATTGGCAGGTCCAATAGCCACAGCTACTTTCAGAAGGTTAAACAAATGCAGAATGTGGACAATTTAACAAAGAAAAGAAAATCTTAAGAAACTGAGAGATTTTAAGAAATAAACCACTCAAGTAAATTATCCAGGTTACAGGGAACCATAAGTTCCTGGAGAGAGTTGAAATTTGCAAAGTTCAAAGGAATTCCTGATCAAGAACCAGGCAAGATGTAATGATTATCCCACACGCAAGGATACCAAAATCCCTGAGCTTGTCTAGATACAGATGCAAATGCTCAGAAATACTACTGTCTATAAAGTCTTTTCCTTTCTAACCAACTATCTTTCTTTTTGTTATTTTTTAGTTTTCTTTTGTTATTCAATTATGTATTGCATATGTTCTGGTTAAAGTATGTGAGCTGTTGATTATCAATTTTTTGATATTTGATAAGTGATTTTATGGCCCAGGAAATGGACAGACTTTATAAAATGTTATATTCATGCTTTAAAAAACATGGTTTGCAGGAATCCACACATTTCCAATTCATACGACTTTTAAAATGGGCCATTCAAATCTTTTATACTCCAATTTTTTTTTTTGCTGGATCAAGTCATTAATGGGAAAAGTACATTACAATCCATACTAGGACTATTAAATCACTCTCTTTCTCCTCCTTGAAATTATATCATTTTTCTTTCAATATTCTATGTCCAAATTCTAAATTTCTTACCCATACGTGTTCCTTCTATGGAATTATCAGTTACTGACAACTCATATTTTCCCAGTTCTCAATATAGAAAGCAGGGGAATTTCTTCCTTCTTATCTCACACCAAATCTCATGGATTCCATTTTGAAATCTGCTCAGAATCTGATTCCTTCTTGTCACTTCTGGTGGTCAAAGCCACTGTCATCCCTCACCTGGACTATTTCTATAGCATGCTTCTTTTCTTGCCCTCTGAACAATTAGAACCCTTCATCAAGCCCATATGAGCCGTTGAAAACACTAGTCATATCATGTTATACTTTTGCCCACAGGCCTTGCTACAACAGCCATCAAGACTTACACAATCTGATCCACTACTCTCCTTCTGATATAATTTCTCACCTCTCTCTTCATCACATACTCCACTTCCATCACACCGGGCTCCTCACTGTTCAATGAACACGTTTAGCACAACCAGAATAAAAGACAGCAGGAATTGATGCCAGTTTTGTTCATCAATGTGTTCCCTGCCCCTAGTACATGGTTTGACAGAGAATGTCCTTCAATTAGGATTAAATAAACAAGTAAGTGAAATTTGGGTGACTCTATTATAGACAGATATGATTTAGAATTCTTGGTAAATTATAGGATAGACTTGCAAGCCTCCTTCTTGTGGCAGATCCTGAGTGAACTTCAACAGCAAGCAGGCACTAATTTTACCACAACAAGAAATTTAATTGGTGATTCTCACAGCTTCCAAGGCTGTACCTGACCCACGGATCTCCATATGGAAAAGAATGTAATTGAACCCTTATCTCACACCATATGCAAAAATCAACTCAAAATGGTTTAAAGATTTAAACATAAGACCTGAAACAGTAAAACTACTAGAAGAAAACACAAAGTAAAAACTACACAATATTTTGTCTGGGCAATGTTTTTTTGTTTTTGTTTTTTAAGATTTGACCCCAAAAGCACAGGCAGCAAACAGAAAGATATACAAATGGAATTACATCAAATAAAAAACATTGCACATCAAAAGAAATAATTAACAGAGTAGAGAGACAACCTACTAATTGGGAGAATATATTTGCAAGCCATACATCTGATAAAGAACTCATATAACTCTATAGAAAATATATAAGAAACTCATATAATGCTATAGAAAGAAAACAAATAATCCAATCAAGAAGCATGAAACAATGCTCAGCATCACTAATCATATGCAAATTAAAACCACAATGAGCTATCACTTCACACCTTTTAGAATGGCTATTACCAAAAAGACCAAAGACAACACCTGTTAGGAAGGATGTGAAGGAAAGGAAACTCTTGTATACTCTTGGTGGGAATGTAAACTAGTACCACCGTTAGGAAGATAATATGGAGGTTCCTTGAAAAGCTAAAAATCAAATCACCATATGATCCAGCAGTCCCATTTCTGGGTATTTACCAAAAAGATCTGAAATCAGTATGTGGAAGAAATGTCTGTACTCTCATTTTCATTGCTGGACTATTCCCAGTAGCCAAGTTGTGGAATCCTCCTAAGTGTCCATCAAGGATAAAGAAAATGTGCTATTCACACACGGTAGAATACTAGTCAGTCCATACAAAGGAAAACATCTGTCATTTGCAAAACACGAAAGGAATTGGAGAACATTATGATAAATAAAATGAGCTAAACACAAACAAGACAAATTCAGCATGTTTCCTCTTTAAACTCACTGAGCAGAAAGTAGAATATCAGCCACCAGAGACTAGAGGCAGGGTAGAGGAATATGGAGATGACAGTCAAAGAGTACAAAGCCTTAGTTATAGAGGAGGAGTAAGTCTGAATGTTTTTAGATCAACTACACATTTCGTTATTCTCATAACGAAAAAGTTAAATACTTAAGGCAATGGACACATGAATTAGCTTTAATGATTCCACATTGTATTTGAAAATCACAACACCACTTTTTTCTTTTCCTTGTCCTTTTTTTAAATATTTTTTTGCAGTACTTTGGATTGAACCTAGAGAGCTCTACCACTGAGCAACACCCCACCCTTTTATTTTTATTTTATTGTCTATTTTGAGACAAGTTCTCACTAAGTTGCTAAAGTTGGCCTCAAACTTACAAACCTCCTGCCTCAGCCTCCCAAGACTTTGGATTACAGGTGTGTGCCATCATGCCCAGCCATACTGCAACTTTGTACCCCATAAATAAATATAATTTGCCAATATGTTAAGTAAATAAAAAATTGAAAATAAGTTGACCATGCAATCTAAAAGAAGCTATTTAAAAAAATAATTTTTCCAGCAGCACAAAATTAAATTAATAAATAATTTCTGGTGAAATAAAATACTAATCATCCTATAGAGATCCCTTTGTCCCTAAAGATGATATCCATTTTGTGTGGATTAAATATAGGTATGCAGTCGGGTGTGGTGGCGCACGCCTGTAATCCCAGCACTTGGGAGGCTGAGGCAGGAGAATCACGAGTTCAACGCCAGCCTCAGCAATTTAGCGAGGCCCTAAGCAACTCAGTGAGACCCTGTCTCTAAATAAAATACAAAATAGGGCTGGGGATGTGGCTCAGTGGTGGAGTGCCCCTGGATTCAATCCCTGGTACCTAAATAAATAAGTAAATAAATATATAAAGATATGCTGGCTAACTTTGAGCTAATTTTCTGTGATGTTGTCTTTTTTCATTCCTTTCCATTCAGCCTTCCCAAATTCTTATGTTCTAAATGTCATTTGTAAAAACACACACCTAATTTGGTATTTTTTTCATGCAATCAAAAAAGTCATTGACTTTTAACTTTCAAGTTTAGACCATCTTCATTTATTTATTGTCTTGTTTGTATTAATTTCTGATTTTGTTCTTTATTTGTGTGATGCTTTTCTGGACTGTCTTTTACTTGTTCTTTTAAGAAGCTTGCCAATCAAGTGTCATACCCTTCTAGATGATACTCTTCCTGGCTGCTTTTAAGATTGTTCCTTTGAACTTCATGTCTCTCTGTGTTTCACATGGTTCACTATGAAGTATAGTGGTGTGGATTGTTAATTATGATCACTTTAAAGTTACTTCTCTTAAAGCATCGCTTTGTTAATTTTATTCCCTCAAATTCTTGAAGGTTTTTAATTCAGTTGTTTGCTGAATCTGCTAATTCTTGATTTTGGTGAGTTCTTTCCTTGTATGTTTTACAGTTTGGGAATGCAAATTCATGTTCAGCTTAACTTTTTAAGTAGGATAATTGAGGAGATGGGTTGATGCTTTGTCCCTCTGCAAATATTTTATGCTTACTTTTGTTAGACCACCAAAAGATACTACCAAGCAGACAAATTTTTATCATAAATTCTAGGTGGCAGATTACTAATTATTCAAGTAGTGTAATAAACCCATGTGAAGAGAGACTCCTAATTATGAGACCTCACTTTTTGGCCCATCCAGAATTCGAGTTAAAAAGATAGAAACAATTTTTCTTGCCTTTCCCTGGGCTGGTGGGTGACTTGGTGATTTGGTGTTCCTTTCTTTGCTTGTTCCCCTGATATAGCTCTCACTGAGGTACTTCCTGTTAGGCTCCTAGATGAGATTTGGAGCAAAGTCAGTTTCTCTTTCAATTCCTCTTTTTACATAGACTACATTCAGCTCCTGATTTCTTCTTACCCGTCATTAAAATATAGGAGCATAGTTCAAACCCAGTGCCTCACTTTCCTCCCAGAGCAGATGAGATTAACTGTCCACACTCAACTCAGTGTTCTTGGTTTCCTCTGCATCTTTGGTCTCTAGAATTTCTTTAACTTTCTTGATTATTCAGCTTTTCATTTAGAAATGTGTTTTGTTATTTTATGTCAAGCACTTCCAGCTGTTTAATCACCCAAAATTTTGTTATTGTTTTTATATCATCTAATTTGCCAGAAATTTAAATTCCAGTCATCTCTAAAATCTAGTATTTTATTTCACTTTACACATTTTTGCTACTCAAGCTCAGGCAAACTTTCACATGGAATTTCCTTTCAATATTATTAGAGACGTTCTCATTCTTTATGGTTGGAGTCCGTACAGTCCACTTCTGCCTTGATTTGGCTCCATGCCTTGTTGAGATTTTTTTCTGACTCTTCCAAGCCAATCTTCTTTTCCTGTTTTTCTTCTTTTAGAGGTGTCAATCTTTAACATGAACTTAAGGATCTCTCCACCTGTCCTTTTTATCTTTCATAGACATTTTCCTCAGTATATCTCCAGTATGTCTTGGTTTTGGCATCTGTTTCTCAGGGGATTCATTCAAGTCAGCATGCTCAGTGAAAATGAGCTTTATCTTTTATGTTCATATATCCTTGTCTCATCACTTTCATGATACTTGCTTAAATTCCAATAACTTCTCTGATTTCTATATCTCCATGAAGAGGCCTGCCAGTATTATCACTATTCACCAGGACTTTATGTTATCAATTCTGATTTAAAGAATTCACAGGCCAAATCAATGATAAAATAAAAAATAGAAGCTACTCTAACCAATGGAGACTAAATAATACACTATGGAATAACTAATGGGTTCCACAAGAAATCAAAGATGAAATAAAAAATTAGAGGAAAATGAGAATACCAATAGAGCATACCAAAATCTCTGGGACACTATGAAGGAAGTACTAAGAGGAAAGCTCATTGCATTGAGCTCATTTATTAAAAGAATAAAAAGTCAACAAATAAATGACCTAACATTACATCTCAAAACCCCAGAAAAACAACAAATCAATACCAAAAACTGTAAAAGATGGAAATAATTAAAATCAGAGCTGAAATTAAAGAAATTAAAACACAAGAACAATTGAAAAAATTGACAAAACATAAAGTTGATTCTTTGAAAAAAATCAGTAAAATTGATAAACCCCTAGCCACATTAATGAAGAGAAAAAGAGAAAACCCAAATTATTAAATATAGGATAAGAAGGAAATTGCACAATTAGAAAGTATTTTGAAAATTTATACTTCAATAAATAAGAAATATTGAACACATTGACAAATTTCTAGAGACATATGACCTACCTAAACTGAATCAGGAGGTTACACACTATTTAAACAGAAAAATTTCAAGTACTGAAATAGAAAACACCATCAAAAGCCTACCAATTAAAAAAAGCCCAGGACCAGACAGATTCTCAGCCAAGTTCTACAAGGCCTTCAAAGAAGAATTAACATCAATACTCCTCAAATTATTCCATGAAGTAGAAAAGGAGGGAACCCTTCCAAATTCATTCTATGAGGCTAATATCACTCTGACACCAAAACCAGACAAAGACACATCAAGGAAATAAAACTTCAGACCAATATCCCTGACGACCATAGATGCAAAAATTCTCAAAAAAAATTCTAGTAAATTGCATACAAAAACATATTAAAAAGATAGTGTCCCATAATCAAATGGGGTTCATCCCAGGGATGCAGGATTGGTTCAACATATGGAAATCAATAAATGTAATACATCACTTCAATAGACTTAAAAACAAGAATCATATGATCATCTCAATAGATGCAGAAAAAGCAATTCACAAAATACAGCACCCCTTCATGTTCAAAACACTAGTAAAACTAGGGATAGTAGGACCATACCTCAACATCATAAAAGCCAAATATGCTAAACCCAAGGCCAACATAATACGAAATGTAAAAAAAATTGAAAGCATTCCCTCTAAAAAATGGGAACAAGACAAGGATGCCTTCTTTCACCACTTTTATTCAACATTGTCCTTGAAACTCTAGCCAGAGCAATTAGACAGAAGGAAGAAATTAAATGTATACAAATAGGTAAAGAAAAACTCACACTATCACTATTTGCTGATGACATGATTCTATATTTAGAAGATAAAAAAATTCAACCAAAAAACTTCTTGAACTAATAAATAAATTCAGCAATGTAGCAGGATATAAAATCAATACGCATAAATTAAACACGTTCCTATACATCAGTAATGAATCCACTGAAAGAGAAATTAAGAAAGCCACCTAATTCATAATAGCCTCAAAAGCAATAAAATACTTGGAAATCAATCTAACAAAAGAGTTGAAAAACCTCTACAATGAAAACTACAGAACACTAAAGAAAGGAATTGAAGAAGACCTTAGGAGATGGAAAGACCTCCCATACTCTTGGATAGGCAGAATTAATATTATCAAAATGACCATACTGCCAAAGGCATGATACAGATTTAATTCAATGCCAATTAAAATCCCAATGACATTCCCCATAGGAATAGAGAAGGTTATCATGAAATTCAGCTGGAAAAATAAAAGACGCAGAATAGCCAAAGCAATCCTGAGCAGGAAGAGTGATGCAGGAGGTATCACAATACCAGACTTTAAACTCTACTATAGAGCAATAGTAACAAAAAAGGCATGATATTTGCACCAAAATATACAGGTAGACCAATGGTACAGAATAGAAGACACAGAGACAAACCCACATAAGTACAGTTATCTCATACTAGACATAGGTGCCAAAAACATACAATGGAGAAAAGATAGCCTCTTCAACAAATGGTGCTGGCAAAACTCGAAATCTATATGCAGTAAAATGAAATTAAACCCCTATCTCTCACCCTGCACAAAACTCAAATCAAAATGGATCAAGGACCTAGGAATTAGACCTGAGACCCTGCACCAAACAGAAGAAAAGGAGACCCGAATCTTCATCATGTCAGCTTGGGACCAGACTTCCTTAACAAGATTCTCTGAGCCCAAGAAATAAAAGCAAGAATCAAATAAATGGGATGGATTCAAACTAAAAAGCTTTTTCTCAGGAAATAATCAATAATGTGAAAAGAGAGCCTATAGAGTGAGAGAAAATCTTTTCCACATGCACTCAAGAGAGAGCACTAATCTCCAAAATTTATAAAGACAAAAATACAAAGAACCCAATCAATAAATGGGCTAAGGAACTGGGCAGACACTTCACAGAAGAAGATATGCAGGTGATCAACAAATATATGAAAAAGTGCTCATCATCTCTAGTAATTAGAGAAATGCAAATCAAAACACCCTAAGATTTCATCTCACTCCAATTAGAATGGCTGCCAAGAATACAAGCAATTGTAAGTGTTCCTGTGGATGTGAGGAAAAAGACACTCACACATTGCTGGTGGACTTGCCAATTGGTGCAGCCACTCTGGAAAGCAGTATGGAGATTCCTCAGAAAACTTGAAATGGACCTCTCATTTTACCCAGTTATCCCACTCCTTGGTTTATACCCAAAGGACTTAAAACCAGAATACTACATTGACACAGCCACATCAATGTTTATAGCAGCTCAACCCAGAATAGCTAAACTAAGGAACCAACCTAGGTATCCTTCAAATGATGAATGGATAAAGAAAATGTGAGATATATATATATATATATATACACACACACACACATATACATTGTGTGTGTGTGTGTGTGTGTGTGTATACACACAGACATATCCATACCATGGAATATTACTCAGCTTTAAAGAAGAATGAAATTATGCCATTTGTTGGTAAATGGATGTCATTGGAGAATATATGCTAAGTGAAATAAGTCAAACCCAAAAAAACTAAAGGCCAAATGTTTTCTCTGATAAGCAGACTCTAATTCACAATAAGGGGCAGGGGGCCCTAGGGAAGAATAGAGTTACTTTAGATTAGGTAGAGGGGAGTGAAAGAAGGGTAATGGGGTATGGGGGTAGGAAGGATAGTAGAGTGAAACAGACATTATTACCTCATGTACATACACATATGACTGCATGACCAATTCAATCATACAATGTGTAAAATCAGAAAAATAAGAAGTTATATTCCATTTATGTATGATTTATCAAACTGCATAGAATGCATTCTACTGTCATATATAACTAATTAGAACAAATTTTAAAATTTTTTAAAATAAGAAACCACAAGCCTCATGTGGTGGCCCATGCCTATAATCCCAGCTGCTCAGGAGTCTGAGGCAGGAGAATCACAAGTTTGAGTCCATCCTGGGCAATTTACAAGACCCTGTCTTAAGAAAGATGGGGAAAATGCTGGTGTTGTAATTCAGTGGTGGAGAACCCCTGGCTTCCATCCCTTGTACCACAAAGTAACCACAGATCACATATTGAGGATCAGTGTTATGACCTTAGGATAATCTTCCTAAATGTGTGTGGAACTTCCTCGAAGAATTGCCAAACTAGAGGAACATTCTAGAACCTCCTAGAGCTTGGGAGAATGTGAGGAGGTTTGGAAAGGACACCGCCTGGACCGTCCATGTACGAAAGCTCTGGGCCATGTATTCCTTCCGTGAGCTCCCCACATAGCCACCTATGGGGGGAGATTCTGTGGAATAGAAGCCCCTTTCCTCTCAGGAGTTCTCCCCAGCCCACACTGGAAGCAGTCAGGGTGCTTTCCTCAGATATAATCTCTAGGATGGTATCTCTAAGTTCTATCTCTTTATCAAATTATATCTCAAAATTAGACTAAAAGTTTGATGATTATATAGTATTATTTGTGACACTAGCATGATCTGACTTTTCATTTAATTGATGTTCACATAAATTATTTAATTTTATATGTTTGTGCTTAGCCTCCTTTGTCTAGATTATTCTTTGAATTTGTATATCTTTTTATTCCACACAATACTGATGATCATTAAATATTTGTTAAGGTTCAAATTAAAATCTAAGAATGATTTCCTTTCTTACTCTCTCGATTTATTCACCAGATTTCCCAAAAGTTAAACTAATTTTTAAAAAGATACATGCAGGAATTATGCACTTTTACTAGAAGTGTGCACGCACATAAAACAATTCTGAAGTAATCAGAATAATAATTCTCTGTATTTCATAGATGGTCCAAAACAAAATTTTAATTTGCTATTATATAAACTAATTCATATTTAGAAATTACCCATAAGTGTAATCTTTTGAAAAATATATAATACAATGCCTATTACTCTATTAGCAATTTGGAAAATATATTCAATAAAAAAATCACATAACTCATTTCTTCAAATTAAAGCATTTCAATATTAAACTGCCATATTAACTAATTTTCAATTAAAAGAATGCACTTTTATTAAATTAAAGAAATTAAGTTTCATCAACACGTTCTGTTAAAGACTAATGTAATACACAAATAGGAAGGCAAAGGGGAGGGAATGAATATAGTATTTATTAACCAATATTATAATGAAGCAAATATTTGTTGATTTTTTTTTTTTTTTTAAGTACCAGGAATTGAGCTCATGGGCTCTCAAACATTGAGGCACATCACCAGCCTTATGTTGTATTTTATTTAGAGATGGGGTCTCACTGAGTTGCTTAGAGCCTTACTTTTGCTGAGGTTGGCTTTGAACTCACAAGCTTTCTGCTTCAGCCTCCTGAGCCACTTCATGTGCTACCATTGTCTGGCTTGTTGAATTATTTTTAATAAAAATACCTAAAAAGATTTTATATATTTTTTTAAAGAAATAAATGTAAAAAGATAAAAAGACTCTGCACTTGTAGATCCTCTTTTTAAAGAAAATATCTGTCTTCTGGGATGCTATTTTGTCTTAATTTCAGGAAAACTACACATCAAAATGTTCTTAGCTATCTTATTTACAATTATTTAATTAACTACAACCTAAATATTAGCTATGGTTTGGAGCATTCAGCAAATTATTTAACATGGATGAAATGAGATATAATTTGAAAGCATAATTGTTACTTTCTAACATAAAATACTTATAATCACAAAGTTCCTAAATACTCGAGGAATCTCTCTTCAGAATTACCAAGCTAGAATAGCATTCTTTTTAAAAATAAATTTATTCTATTTTGTTGTACATGGCAGAAGAATGCATTTATACATTTTGATATATCATCATACATAAATGGACTGTAATCTCTCATTTTTCTGATTATACATAGTGCAGAATAGCATACTAAAATGATCAGTGGTTCGGCAGGATACCCCTCATGGTCCATTAGTGGAGCTTCCTTCTACATATTCCTTGCTTTGTTCTTACCTTATGATCAAAATCAAGAGCATTAGTTCACACTGAATAAGGAAAAAATATTAACAGGGAAAAGAAAAATGCTCAAGGCCACAAGAAAAGTTATCACAAATTAAAGAAATTCACACTACACTTTAGAGTCCAAATCTCTTCTCCCTTTTCATCATCTCACCCCTCAAGCGTTTTGCAGATTTCATAGAAATCAGTAGAGATGATGACTTGAACATCAGTGAACAGACAGACTGTAAAATTGGCAGAGGACAAAAGAATGCTCTGGATATTGTTATTTTTGTATTTATGAGTAACCTAGACACTGGTCATGGGAAAGGAAAGCATTGAAGGCAGGAGGAGGGGGTTCCTATAAAGGATTCAGTTTTGGATTGTGGAAAACAAAGGAGGAAAAGGGCAAAAGTCAAAGAATAAAGAAAGCACAGGGAACTGTGGAATGTTTTCAAGTTGTTGCTTTTAGGTGACCTTTGCATTTTGGTATTAAGGTGATGATTAAATTGAATTGAGGCCAGCAATTGACTCTTGGGTGATAAAGGTAACTCAGAAATTCCTTTTGAATCTATGCATAATAAAAGATCAGAATTTCTGTGAAATCCGATTTGGGGATTTTAAGAATCTCTCCCTCTCATCCTGTCTCCCTACCTAATGCTTTGAGAGTGAGGTCTCTTGTAGTAAACAAGGTAACTCTTAGGGTGTAATACTTGATCCACCAACACAGCTCTGCCCTATCCCAGCGCATCTCTATAGAGCATCTGTAATCACTATGGAAACACCCTCTTTCAGAGAGATGTTGGTGACATCACCAAGCCGGTGATGTTCCTGGCCTGTGGAGAAAGAGGTTCCTTTTTCCATGAAAACTGAAATGTGTTGGCCACATCCTGGGAGATGGTTAAGGACATCCATAAGTAAGGATTCAGATGTTTGAGTGCTGCAAAGTCTGTCCATGACTGAAGGACAAACTCACAGCAACTATAGTAAGTTCAGTGTTTCTAAACTCCTTCATATAACCCCTCCTGTTATGGTTTGGATCTAGAAATGTCCCCTGAAAGGTTTGAAAGCATGATCCTTGACACAAGAAGGTTCAGAAGTTGGCTTTTAGGCAATGATGAGAGGTGTAACCTCATCAGTGTATTAATTCATTTGATGGATGAACAGTTTGAATGTACTACTGGGTGGAAATGATAGGCAAGTGGAGTATTGTTGGAAGTCACCACGGGCATGCCCTTGGGGATTATCTTGCTTATAGTTCCTTGAGCATGACCTCTTTCCCTCTCTTTCTCTCTCTTTCTCTCCCTCTGCTTTCTGGCCACTATGAGTAAGCGACTTTCTTCCACCCTCCCTTTTTGCCATGACGTTCTACCTCACTTCAGGCCCAAAGCAATGGAGTCACCCAACCATGGACTGAACCTCTGAAATAGTAAGCCTTCAATAAACTTTTCTCTTCTAAGTTGTTCTTCTCAGGTGTTTTGGTCACAGTGGTGAAAATCCAACTAACACAGAGTAGCTACTTATAATCCTGAAGGACATGAAAGGTTGGGAGAGTACATGAATTACATGTACTAACAAAACCAAACTTCACATTATGTTCAATGACCTCATGTTTGAATTAAATAGCAAAATACATTCACTTATGAGCATGTTATGTCTTCTCACATGATAGAAGAATTTTTAGACACACCCTTCCTGAATCAATGCACAATGCATTTTATTTTCTTTTGTGTAATGTCAGGCTACTCAATTTCATGGTCACTGCCACTAGGGAAATGCTGAGAGAGGGTATAAACCAAGGAAGCCTTAATAAAATATGCATATAGTCAACCCTCCATATCCATGGGTTCCACGTCCATGGATTCAACCAATTTGGATTGCAAATATTTGGGGGGAGGGAAACTATGTCTGCACTGAACATGCACAGATATTTTCCTTGTCATTATTCCCTAAACAATACAGTATAACAACTATTTATATAGCATTTACAGGGTATTAGGTCCTACAAGTCATCTAAAGAAGATCTAAAGTACCTGAGAGGGTGTGTGTAGGTTCTATACAAATCTTATGCCATTTTATATAAGGGATTTGAGCATCCGTGGAGAGTTATCAGGGGCGAGGCAGAGGGCGGGGGCAGGGCTCCTGGAAACAATGTGCTCAGACAGAGTGACAACCACACTTCTCTGCTGTTTTATACAGCTAAATGGTCCATTGTGCCAAATTCCCATAATTCCTCCCCAGTTAAGTGCAAGTTAGGGAATAGAAATAAAGCAACAGAAATCAATGTGACTTTCCAGTAAGTGGACTGCCCCCTGTTCCCCTTATTTCCTCACTTAGCCAGAAAATGAGCATAAAATGAATGAGATAGAATCATGGGGGAGGCTTTGTAGGACTTTTTTTCTTCTTCTTTTAAACAGAACTTTCTGTATAACATAAAGAGCAAAAGCACAAATGAAATGTTTTTGTACACTTGAATAAAACAATATGGTTCTCTTCTATCTACCTGTTATATTTAAAATCCCTTACCTTTGCAGGGAGGATTGGAAGAAAATACACCCAGAAAAGACAATATGTTTGAGTTTTAGGAATCTGAATGGTCCTTTTTAGCTTATTTTCACAATTCTGTTTATTCCAAATTCCCTAGGGTAAGCAACTATTACTCAAAACTTTTGATTTTTTAAAATTTAATAAGTACTTTTATTTTTGGTAACAGGGCTTGAACCCAGGCATTCTTAACCACTGAGCCACATCTCCAGCCTTCTTTTGTCTTTTGTTTAGAGACAGGGTCTCACTGAGCTGGTTAGGGCCTCGCTAAATTGCTGAGGCTGGCTTTGAATTCCTGTTCATCCTGCCTCAGTCTCCCAAACCGCTGGGATTACAGGTGTGTGACATGTGCCCAGCTTAGTAAGTACTTTTAAGAATCAGCGTGAGTAGTGATTTCAATAGACTTTAAAATTGGTGCTTTAAAAATGTTTTTACTTTCCTAATAAGGAATATAATTTTCATCTCAATGTCATAAATTTATCCTAAGAAAATGAGAGGAACATGGTCTCTTGGAATGAACATCTTTGCAGTTAAAACCAGGTACATTGCCGTACCTAGGCCCAGTGTTAGCAAGCACCCAGCACCCCTGGACCACTATCTCTCCTTTCTGACATGCTGTAGATCCACTTTCCTGGAAACCAAAAAACAGGGGAAATAACATGCACCCAACAGTTTCCATGGCTGTGATGTCAGCTCTATTTCTTCATTCTGCAAACTTGAGGGGATGGAAAGGGATGGCTTCCCAATTATTTTAAGTCATTTTGTGTAATTTTCAACAAAATGTCAAAACAGAAAGTATTAGTATAATATTCCAGACGGCATTTTTATGTGGATTGGTAGAGGGAACATTATTCAATTAAATAGACATGAGAGACTAAATATAATTGTCCCTCATTATCTGCGGGAGATTGGTTCCAGGACCCCACAGGGAGCAAACTCTGTGGATGCTCAGGTCCTTTATATAAAATGGCATATTATTTGCTTATAACCTTTAAACCTAAACACATCCTCTTATATATTTCAAATCATCTCTTGATGACTTGCAATACCTATTACAATGTAAATGCTATGTAAGTTATCACTACACTGTATTATTTTAAGAAATAATGGTAAGGGGAGGAGGCCATACATGTTCAGTACAGACATAATTTTTTTCAGACATTTTTAATTTGTCGTTGGTTGTATCCTTAGATGTGGAGCTCGTTTGAAAGATCAACTGTATACAAATGGGCAATGACCAGATCATACTTAAAAACAGAACTTTGATCCACAACCTGCAGCAATCTGCTTATGAAACCAACACCTTATCTATAATAAGCAGCTTGGGAAACCAATAGCTCAAACATGTGGGAATCAAACTACTATCTCTAGAAACAATCCAGGAAGCTGAACAATAATTTGTATAGCAATCAGCTCCAAATGGCCAGGATCTGATTAACAACTGACAACTATTTTTGCCCCAACTTAGGGCTACCCAGAAAATGTCAAATATGCACCCCCAACCAATCACATACAATGCACCACTTGTAACTAACTTGCCCACAGCTTCTCCATGCCAACAGCCCCCAATCAAGGAAGACCTGGGGTCTTCCCTCCTTCCCCCTATTAAGCTTTCCCATCTCCCACGGGCCTTTGATTCTCTGCCAAAATGTAAGCACAAGTGCTATAGCATGCTGTGAATACCCTGTGCTTTTGGTTGGTCTTCATCTGCTTCCACAGTATGAAAGAAGTGGGAAAATGCATGACCAACTTGTGGAAGAATTCAAAAAAGACAAAGGAACTTGGAAATTACAAAGCATGTGTCATGAGATTTACACCTAAATATGACATACAAGGTAATAAACCCACCTAAACTTTACAAAACACTCCTAGGAGAATCACCACAGCAGCTCTTTTTAAACGCACATTCTCACATGTTCAAGCAATTATAGTTCTGCATGCCATCAGTAAATTTCTCATAAGCATTCCCAAAATATAGATACATATTTGTACATGTTGCACACATAGTAAATTTGTTAAATTTAAAGGATGATACAAAGTGAAAGAAAACTACTTATATACATTCTGTGAATCATGATGACTTCATACATTAGGAGTTATTGCCTTCATTTTTGTTGTAAATTTGCAAATTAAAAAGCCTTCTTCATGGTTTTTAAGCTTTATGTATATTATGGTTTAGAGATGAGGTGTCCCCCCAAATCTTCTGTATTAATGGAGGAATATTTAGAGGTAGAATGATTGAATTATAAGAGCTGTAATCTAATGAGTTCATCTAGTTTAAATAGACTGACTGGTAGCTATAGGCAGGGGGGCATGACTGGAGGAGATGGTGACTAGGGGTGCACCCTGGAGGGTTCATCAGGCCCCTTGCCCCGCCCTCCTTCCTGACTCCACCAGGACCTAAGCTGTTTTTCTCCCTGGGCCCAGGTCAACGGAATCAACCATCTATGGACTGAGACCTCTGGAACCATGAGCCCCAAATAAACTTTTCCTCCTCTAGGTTGTTCTTGTAAGGTGTTTTGGTAACAGGGACCAAAAAAAAAAAAAAAAAAGAAAAGAAAAAAGAAAAAGAAAGAAGTAGCTAAAACAATGTCCAATAATTAAATGATCATTCTTTTTATTTCTTTTTTTTTTTGAATCAGGGATTGAACTCAGGGACACTTGGCCACTGAGTCACATCCCCAGCCCTATTTTATATTTTATTTAGAGACAGGATCTCATTGAGTTGCTTAGGGCCTCGCTAAGTTGCTGAGGCTGGCTTTGAACTCATGGTCGTCCTGACTCAGCCTCCCAAGTCGCTTGGATTACACACATGCGCCACCACGCCCGGCCTCTTTTTTTTTTTTTTTTAGTGACTATTCACAAACTTATGTTAGGATTGTGTAAAATATCAGGCTCTCCCATTTCCTTGATGTTTGCCTGTTCTTACATCATCACTATTATCATATTTTCAGTAGGGTCTTTCCAAGAATCTTTTTAGTTCACTTGCTATCTAAAAGTTGAGATGCAAACACATAATATCATCCTGTAAAACCACTTTAAAAGTTGGCTGTCAAAAGTTTCAGGGTGTTCAAAGTAAACAAATGGCCAACCTTCTATCAACATTGCCTTTGTGAAGGGGGGTGGGTTTGGGAATGGAACCCAGGGACTGACTCACTCATATTAGGCAGGTGCTCTACCTCTGAGCTACACCCTCAGCCCCAGCATTGCCTCTTTTGTCGAATATTCTGAAATAAAAGATACCAGTGCTAAGCAATAAATTAAATATAAGCAAACAATTTATTTCTCATTTTAGGTAATAAATTACAGAATTAAAATATTAGTAAATAGAAGCTCTACTAGTTTTCTCCTGTATTTCCACAGATCTTTCTGTGGAGACATGCTTTGGAAGCTACACAATCTACCATATTTCCTTGAGTTTAACAACTAACTAATTCTTTTCTTTCTTTTCCTTTTTTTGTTAGTAAAGGTGAAAATGAAACGAGATGAAGAGTGGGCCTGCATTTTTTAATTTAAATTCACATTAGAGAAGTGATCTTGCAAAACCCTTTTCAACAATTGGCCAGAGCTGTGGGCAGCAGGGCCAACCTGAAGATAGAAATCAGAGAGTACACATGTCCAAATATTTGTTATCCCAGTTTCCCTGCTTTTCTTCTTTGAAGACTGGCAGCTCCAGAGTTCCTTGCATTTAGATATTTAGTTCATGTTAAATCAATCCAATTGTCTTATAAAAAGTGTACATGACAAGTAGTTTAGTAAACACATTAGCTGCTTTTTATATTACCCAAAGGGAGACATGTCAACCAGATGTGCCAATATATCTAATTTCAAATTTTCCAAGTACGGTAACTTATATTTCAGTAGCCATGCTTGTAATTTTCTTCATTACTCATTAGTGATTTCAACTTCCCTTCTTTATTCCTCTTGGTAATGACATAATTCAAACATTAGCATTGCAGACATTTTAGAGACATTCATGTTATGCCCATCTCTGTGAATTACTGAACTTTTAAAAAACTTTTATCTTCTACTTCCCTGATATATTTATAAAAGTCCCATCATCATTATCTCCTTCTGATAACAAACTCCATTTGCTTTTTGGCTATTATCTTTTCCTTGTCAGTCATAACTAATGGGGAAGAATCTTGTTTA
Source organism: Glaucomys volans (assembly GCA_020662805.1). Classification (NCBI taxonomy): domain Eukaryota; kingdom Metazoa; phylum Chordata; class Mammalia; order Rodentia; family Sciuridae; genus Glaucomys; species Glaucomys volans. The sequence continues at coordinate 240,851 of JAJEJO010000791.1, read as the reverse complement.
ATTTCTCCTCATCCATTCTATTCCTGTCATGCTTTTATTTCCCCTACATATAGATCTTAAAATAAGTCAAAGGAACCAGTTCATTAAAAAATTATTTGAATGCTTCTCACAGCTCACAGGCTTTCATTTGGGTGTCACTTTAGATTCTTCATCTCATTCTTATTCTCCCAATTGGATCATTCTCCTAGCACAGAACACAAGGTAACTCTTTAAAATAATCTTTCAAAAGCCTGATACCCAATGTTATGATCTGTAAAACCAATTTGTATGACAGTCAGCTTTGAGTTAGCCATGGTAACTGGGGAAATATTGGCCTGTTATAATTAATTGAAAGCTCTCCAAAGGAGCCAGAATTCACGTAGGGCACAGTTCTTTACCCTCCATCAACCCCGCTTTAAAATTCACATAAATATGTGCATTCAGGAGGTATCACCCTAAATTTGTTCATCCGTTTTCCAGTTGGCATGCTAATAAACATTAAATTAATTGAAAAGAGAAGATCAGAAACAATAGCCAAAAAGGCAGTATGGACCACCAACACCAGTTCTCAGAAGGAATTACTTCCAAGAAGGAATGTGTGATTGTGGAGGAGGAGAGATGGTAAAGGGAGAACTTCAATTTCTACTGGTTATTTTCTTTGTCAATTTAATATTATAGAAAGTATATATGTTCTTTCCTTTCTTTTTGTATATGTAGGGGGGCAGGTTCTGGGGAATGAACCCAGTGGGGCTCTACTCCTGAGCTCCACTCCAACCCTTTTCATTTTGGGGAGGAGTGGGATTACATGTATTTTATTGGTGCAGCATTGTAATTATACAGAATAGTGGGATTCATTATGCCATATTCATACACGCACATGACAGAATTTGATCAATCTCATTCCCCAGTACTTGCCCTTTCCCTTCTCTTGTCCCTGCCTCAGTCCTCTGGCTCTGCTCTCCTGATCTCCCTTTTTATTTTTTATTTTGTGACAGTATCTCGCTAAATTTCCCAGGCTGGCCCAAATTTGCATTCCTTCTGCCTCAACCTCCCAAGTAGCTGGGATTGCAGGCATGCACCATCACTGCCAGCTTGAAAGTATGTAACATTTAAAATAATATAAAGAAAAAGAAGAAAGCATATGAAAAAAGCTGTTAAAGTGTTAATTACCTTTATAACAATAATGTTAGGATATATTCTAAACATTAGCTATTTCTAATAAAGATCATACTGCTGTGTGACTACACACAATCCACAGTAAGGAAGTAGGACCCATGGACAGCAAGGCCCTGCAAGTAGCTCAAGAAGATGACAGTGGAGCTGGGGTTGGAGATAGAAAAAGGAAAGCCAAAATAACCAAAATGAGCCTGTGCCAAATTTTTGTGCCTTAGACATTTTGTGAAGTTCCAAGCTTCTAAGTGGCTTGATACTTGACACTAAATATGCTTCCTCATTGTCACCCAAATAGATATGTCATTTCCTGGACTTGCCTTTCCTGCCTCAAAAGAGACAGACAGATGTTTGGAGCAAGTCTCAGGTATGTGCTATTTCTGGTGTTCATGAACATTCTTGGAATTAAAGTTGGGGTGCTCCTAGTTCTCTTGTTAATCTTCAATGGACAATTGGTATAATCACCAATATCACAGATATTTTATGATCCCCCTAAATATAATTGTTCTTTCTTGGGAAAATTTTACAAAATAAATTTGAGTGAAGAAGACAATGGGGAAGGGGGAGAGGTACTCTCCTGTTAATAACTAAGTTTTCAGAAAACATTCAGAAGTCATTTGGATGTAGTTCCCAGACAAAAATTTTTTTGCATATACATATTTCCATAAAATAACAAGAATGAAGCCCAAATCACAGAGAGAGGCATCTCCTACTTCACTAAAAAAGAAAAAAATTAAGTTCCAGCAATTCTGTAAATTCATTTTTAAAATGACATCTTTATTTTTGATTGAGTGACAAATAACATCTTACAAATTAAAGCAGAAATTTGTGTGTATGCTCCCAGGATTAAATCGCTCAGGATAAAACATTTGAAAAGGAAAAAAATAAAATAAAATAAATGCACCTCAGCCCCATGCTGCTCACTAATACTTGCTAAGCTTGCCAGAGATGTGCTTTAACATTCTCAGGTAACAGAGGGGAAGTTACACAGAGGGAGCATCTGAAAAGATGAGGAGAAAGTGCTGGGCTACCCTAAAGGATAAAAAACAGACACTGGAGTAATGTCATCCTTGTCACAGTTGAGGAAGAAACTCCGATGATTAGCACAGGATTGAAAGCAAGAGTGTCAGGAAGGACTTGGAGGTAGCAACATATGATGATGGCTGGCGTTGAGACCACTCAAGGAGTAAAAATATCTGCAATGGAGTCTGAGCATGAAGTTAAAAATGGCCATGGCAGGGGCAGGTCTGTGCCTTCGTTTCCCTCTCTTGGCAAATAAATCAACATACACCACGCCAAGCATTTCATTTAATCCTTACAAGTAGACCTCTAAGACAAGTTTAATAGCCCCATTTTATAGATAAGAAAAATAAGACCAGAGAAGTCAGATAGCTGTAACTACTTTATTGATTGGGACAAACTCAGGAAAGACTCCTTCTGTAATATCTGTTTTTCCCTCCCCGCCTCTCGACAACCCCTGAGGCAGATTCTGTAGTTTTCCAGTCTTTCTTAGGCATTAAAGGAGTATCATTTTCACCTGTTAAATCCAATCCTCTGTAATCCCCCTACTTGGGAGGCTAAGGGCAAGAAGATCGGAAGTTTGAGGTTGGCCTCAACAACTTAGCAAGACCCTATCTAAAAATAAAAAGACCTGGGGATGTACCTCAGTGGTACAACTGGGTTAAACTCAAGTACCACAATCTCAGTAAAAAGAAACCCAGTCCAATCAAAACTCCAATGTTGCCAGGCATGGTGGCGCACGCCTGTAATCCCAGTGGCTCTGGAGGCTGAGGAAGGAGGATAGCGGGTTCAAAGCCAGCCTCAGCATGGGCAAGGCGCTAAGCAACTCAGTGAGACCTGTCTCTAAATAAAATACAAAGTAGGGCTAGGGATGTGGCTCAGTGGATGAGTGCCCCTGAGTTCAATCTCCGGTTCCAAAAAAAAACTCAATGTTACAATCTCACAATCAATTAAGAACTCCCCATTGTCCACCTGATTTGTATCCTTTCTGATTTGAACCCACAACTTTACAGACCATTAGTGAAGAGGCAAGTTGGCATGGTCTCTTTAACTCTGCTTAATCCAGGTCCCCACTTAACACGTTCTGATGAATATGTTCCCTCCAAGGTCAAGAGCAGTAGGTAGATGGAATTTCAGGTTGATGTCTTTTACTTCACCTCAGTGCCTGCCCTCTGTTTGAATACCCCATGGAATCTCTTTGTGTTTGGATCCTGTGATTCCAGCAAACATCCCTCCAGTACAGGGTTGTTAAAATAGAACTTATTTCTGGCCGTCCTGCTCCAGTGAACTTGGCCTTCAGGAAGTACTTGTAAATGTTTGCCCCAGCAAACAACTGAAGTTCAGGTCTCTCCCTGATGTAGCCGATGTTCCCTGAAAGTGTGGTCTGAGACAGAGACTGGCATGTAGGTCATTTCTTAGGGTCTTGATCCCAGGCAAGGAAGAGAAAAACAGAAGGAGGCAAATGTGTATGCTTTAGGAAGCTGGCCCCAATGAGGCCCAGTGTGGTTATTCTGTCATGGCTATCAACCTTTACAAACAGTCTCAGAGCTGGAGTGGATAGGTGGAGGAGAGAGCTGAGGAAAGGTGGAAGTATTTGTCTATTACCTCACATCCTTGGTTGGCAAAGTGCGGGCCCTCTGGTTTTCACTCCCCTCAATTCCAAGTTAAGAATAAATGAATCCTGCTGAGGATGTAGCTCAGTTGGTAGAGTGCTTGCCTCGCAAGCACAAGGCCCTGGGTTCAATCCCCAGCACCACAAAATAAATAAATAAATAAATAAATAAATAAATAAATAAATAAATCCAGTGTCATTCTATCACAGAACTCCAGAGCAGAAAGAGAAAGCTATGCAGTGTGGGCCTAAGGCCAGGCCCTGTCTTCTCATTGTGCCAGTAGGTGACAGTTGCAGGAACAGTAGTAACAGGGAGATGGCCAGGTTGTTTCCACAGGAAGCACCCAGCACACTTTTTCTACCACCCTTGATCCTTTCCTGGCTGTTAGAAGATAATTGCTAAGTGCTTACCTGGCATGCCCACAGCCCTGGGTTCCATCCTCAGCATGACCAAAAAAAAAAGATAATTAATTTTTAAAAATATAAAATCATGTCTCTCAAGCAAATATAAAATGAACATACATCATGCATTGAGGTTATCTTAAATTCATGGATTAATGAGGGAACCATTAAGATGTTAGTCCCAGTTCAAAGGAGAACCCAAAGTACAGACACATATTTAGGCCCTTGGAAATAGGGAAATGAAAAGACACTTGCTTAATAGATATAAAACTGGCTCATTTAGAAGAAAAAAAGGGAGGAATTGATTGCATCTCCATTAGAAAAAAATTCCCTTACATCTCTGTGGACAAGAACAATTTGCATTACTATCAGTCCTCTACAATTTACAGAGCTGAAAAGTAACTCATAGAAAATGGAAAGTGCAGATCCTAGAGAATTATACAACCTGGAGAGTGATATGGATGATGTCTACCCTTCCATTAAAAAAGACGCAATTATCTTTCCTCCCACTTTGAAGTCTTTCACAATTTTTCCTGACAAGGCCATCATGGAAGACTCTAGTATTTATTTTCCCATATGCCCATCAGACATTATTCCAGGAATTCACTCGTGATTTAACCCAAACAACTAAAGGACAAAAGTTAGTCGGGGGTCAGTAAACTATGACAGGTCAAATCTGCAATGTGTGCTTTTAAGATAAAATTTTACTAGAATACAGCTACGACTGTGTTGTGCCTCCTTTCTACAGCAGCAGAAGAGAGCAGTTGCAACAAGGATCCTATGGCCTGCAATACCTGAAATATTTGCTATTTGGCTCTTCACAGAAAAAGTTTGCTTAGTTCTGCTCTGGGTCATCAAGCAAATAGCAGGATTGCGAAATGTTGGATTTCCTTTACATCAGATGGCCCCTGTCTCTGACAATGGTTTTCCAGGAATTGAGGCCAAGAAGGAAGTGCAGGAGGAATGCCTTGGCTTATTCTAATCCTGTTCATACCCTTCACAGAACCCTGCTTTTCTCTACTATCTCATCTAACTTTTTTTTTAATATAGAATGGAGCTAGGCAATTCAGGAAAAGAGTCAAAAGGCTAGTTTGACCACTTCCTGATCAAGTCTACAGAGAAATGTCTAGCACCTTTCCTTGTACAGTCTGAGCTCTCAGTGCTCATTGTCATCAGTTTATTAGCCTGAATTGAAATTCCAAGATCACAAGAAAGGCCTTATGTTCCTTCCCATCTTGTAACTATCCAAAGACAAAGGTGCTGATAAACTATTAGAGGGATAAGATTTGAAATCCAAATCTAACCTAGTTCTAAGTGCGTCCAGCTCTTGGAACAGGCACGAGTCACAAGTTTGGAGTCCTTAGGGACCCATCTCAGGCTAAAGTCACCTACTTTCAGAGCCATCTTGCTGCTATTTTACAAGATGTTGGATGTGGCAAGAGCACTGGGGTGAGAAAAAATGTTTTGGGTGGAATACTTGATACCTCTTGCTGCTTCCCCGCTATTCAGATGGAGGAGGAGGAGGCATGGGTCGGCTTCCACACCAGCCTGGCAGAGGAAACAGACATCTGTCTCAGGACGGCATTTCTTACTCTCAATAGCAGCCAGGAGTGTTTTCTGATCCAAAAGAAAAAATGTGCCTCAGCTAAGAAATGTGAGATTAAAATTCAACCATATTGAAACTAATCTTTGAATTAAGTTTCATTCTTTCTGTCTTTTTCTTTTCTTTCCTTTTTTTTTTTTTTTTTTTTTTTAAGCACTGCTCAACAACAACAACAGCAACAACAGAAATCTCTGCATTTCTAAAGTACCAGGTAGGGGAGTTTCTATCAAAGACTGGTCTTGAGAATCCAGTTAGCATAAGGTCAGGGGAGAATTGAGCCATCAAAGTACAACATCTTCATAATCCTTCATCTTTTTCTTTCCTCTCCACACACTGAAAAGCCGAATAATGATTCCCGTTTTCTTCAGTTATAACAGAATAAGAAACTCAGGTTTTGAGGGGATTATTTTATGGTCTAGATAGTTGATCTTCAATCTGAGCATCAAGATGGTTTCTTGGGCTAATATTTGAAGACCTTTTCTATGAAAGCATTTTGTCTGGTTATTTTCACTCATGGAGGTCAAAGGTCACATTTGAAGCAATCCTGGTATTACCTTGGCCCACTCTTGAGACATTGTGAAACAAAATAGCCAATGGGTATCAAATAGAATGTGTTATGTACAGAATACTGGGGGAAAAAAAGCAAAACTTTTGTGTTCAAATTTGAATTCAAATCCTGGCCCTGCCATTTACTAGCTGCGTGATTTGGCACAAACTGATTCACGTCTTCCAACTTACATTTTCTCACCTATGAGTTAAGGATAATAATTACTTCCGAATTTTGTTAAGACTTAAATATGAAAATCAGGAGACTCCCAGCATGAATCCTGATGCATAGGAGGTATTTCTGTAAGTATTTGCTCCATCTCTCCCTGCCCTACTACACTCAGTAGTTACTATGTTCCTGAGAAATCTTATGGATTTTGATGTCGTCATTAACCAGATACACACTATTATGCAGTTAATTTCTCCTTTTTCTATTCCATCCCCCATCACAGATGCACATGCATTCCTCTTCAGTTTAGCTGACAACTTCTTGACCAAGCAGAAAAAAAGGAATCAAACTAGGAAATAACTAACCTAACAACAAAACCCATCACTGTGCTTAGGTCTGATTCAGTAATTAGCCTGTAAGTTTTAATACCAGAGGGCACCTCAAGAGAGAATGACAGAGCTGAAGAGAGTGAGTAATGACTTAGAAGACAAGGATGTAAGAAGGGGATGCTAAAGTTAGGCACTCTTCTTGTGTAACACCACCAGCTGTTTTCATAGAGGATGGTTTCAGAGCAAAGCTCTCGGGTATCTTAAATTCAAAAGAAAAAAGAATCATAACAGCATAATCATAAAATTTAAAATTTTTTAAAAATGCCCTGAAAGTCTAAGAGCAGTTATGAAAAGATGTTGGCTATTTAATTCAGGTTAGATGAATTTTTCCAAAAAGAAAAGTCATATAGTTTAAATAAATAAATAAATAAATATCAGCATTGCCTTTCTATTGATATTTAAGCTCTTTGATGCATTAGAAATAAAAACTACATGGCCACTGAAAATGTGTTTTTCCACATCTTTCCAAAGCAAATAACTTTACAAATTACTTTAGAAGTGGAATTTGCTGGATGCCAAGAATGTCCTTGTATATAACCCAAATAAGACATAATCGGCCCAATATAAACAACACCAAAGATGTCTTCTTTCAACTGCATGAATGATTTTATGATAGTTTTCCTAGTTATTACTCTGGAAAGTCTCTGTTAACATTACCAAATAACTCTAGTCTAAGAAAACAGTTAATCAAGATAATCCAAAGTCCAGGAACCTTGCTCACAATGATCCAGTTCAATCAGCAGTGTATGAGGGCCAAGTAGACCAGAAGGAGTAAGAGGATACTTCCTGGTTCTTTCCTGTTGGCGTTGGCCTGAGCAGATTTTCTGCCATTAATAGCTGTCATCGTAGAAGACTTCCCAATTGCATCCTAGGCAGTATGTGTCAAAGGGGAAAATTATTTTCTCATCAGTGGTGCTACCTTAATAACAAAGATAAACAGGTACTCTTTCCAAGTTAAAAGAGGTAGGAAGTGTTTGCTGGCTCATGCCCATAACCAGTGACTCATTCTTTCCTAAACACTCATCATCTTTAGAACCCACATTTCAAGTTAATGTCAATTTATACAATAATATTTGAATTTCAGTGGTGATTACTGCCAGTTGAAAATAAAATTCCCAAGCATAAAACCACTAAATTTAAGCTATAATTGTATCCTACACTCTTAGAAGTATGCCTGGCTCACAGAAGGCATTCAATAAACATTTGCAGAGTTAATGACTGTCCACAACAAATAGAATTTAAACCAGGGGGCAAGAGTAAGATCACCCGTGTAGGGTGTAGGGAAGGGGAAGGAAGGAAACACAGGAAGATAAAGGAAAGAAAGGGAAAGGAAAGAGGAACTTGAAAGTAACCAAGGAAAACAAAAATATTTAACAGAAGGAAAAAAGAAGAAGGCTACAAATAGAAAATGATCCGGAGAAGCCTAAGAGAGAGAGAAACTTCTCAAAAACAAGAGATTGTAGAAAGTGTGAACAGAGTATGTTAGGATAGGGTACAAAAGTCCCATTTTTTAATACCAGCCTTTTTCTACTACTTTCTCAATAAATAAATACATTAACTTCCAACTTCAATTTTCATTCTGACCCTTGTATAAAAATATTCATGTATTTGTAATTTGACTCCATTGATAAAACAAGTAGTAAATTAAAAGTAATTTGCTATAGGAACATTTTCTTTCACACTGAGAGGATGGTGAAAGAGAAGATACATAAATGGTTTAGCTTATTCTTGACAGTATCAACTTAATCTTTATAGAAATTAGCCTGAATAAGTGTGTTCCAGTAGCAGTGCAAAAGCTTCCTCCCCTTGTATGACGCAAGCTTTGGGAGTCACACACCACCCCTCACAGACTCGATTAGTTCAATCAGGCAAAAGTCCACCCAGATTCCAGGGCAGGAAAATTAGACTCAGTGTCTTGATAAAGGAGTAGAAGTTCTCATTTCAGAAGAGCAGGGAAGATGAAGGCTTTAAGAGGCATTTGAAGTCATGAGGCATCTGCCCTCATGCATGGATTAATGCTTTTCTTGTGAGAATGTGTTTGATATCATGGGAGTTGAACCCCCTTTCCTTTTTTTCACTTCTATTCACTTGCCTCCCACTCTCTGCTATTAGTTGAAACAACACAATGTACCCACCAAAAGCTGAGCAGATACTGGCACTATGCTCTTAGACTTTGAGAACCATGAGCCAAAATAAACTTCTTTTCTTTATAAATTACCCAGTCTAGATGCTCTGATGTAGCCATTTAAAATGGAATAAGATGATACCTCATTCTATAGTTATTACAGTTGTATTAGTCAATGTACTGTTACTGTGACAAAATGCCTGAGGTAAAGCACTTAGAGGAGGAAATAATTATTTTGAGTTGTGCTTTTAGAGGTTTAGTCCATGGTAGGTTGTCTCCATTGTTTCTGGACCCGTAGTGAGGCAGACATCATGGCAGAAGGGTATGACAGAGCAAAGCCCTTACTTTGGAAGAGTGAGAGGAGGGGTCAGAGACAAGAAATACCCTTCAAAGGCATGCCACCTCCTAATGAACTCATCCCTTGATGAAGTTAGTGCTCTCTAATCCAATAATTTCCCCAAACCCCACTTCTGATCACTGCTTATACTGGGGCCCAAACCTTCAACAAATGAGCCTTTGAGGGATATTCCAGCTGCACACCACAGTTAACCTTATCAAACTGTACTGCAAAGGTTTCTTGGCTATCCTGTCTCCCATTTAAAACTCTGACCAACCCTTGGAAATAGGGAAGGGGTCTCATCTTCATATCCCCAGGCCTAATAACTAATCCTTTCTATCTTGAACACCATAATGCTATATTTCAAAAGTCATGACTTGGATACAGAAAACCAGGTCTCCATCCCAGTTGTGCAGCATACCAGCAGGACAACACTAGCCAGTTCAGTGAACTTCTCTAAGCCTCATTTTCTCAACATTAACAGGGGGATATGAAAACCTGACTTGCTTGTATCACACGGAGTGATTCTGAGAATCAACCTGGATGAAAACTATAAAAATGCAAAGCATTGTTTTCCAATATTAGTTTTTAAATGAATATAGATATTTATCCTCTATTACTAAAGCTTATAAATTTTTAGTACTCTGCTCTAAATATTCTCTCCGCTCAATCAAATGTACCAGCCTTGATACACTGTTGACTTTAAGTGTTCAGGGTCATAAATCTAAGCTGCACAGAATATAACTCTTAAATATGCATTTTAATGAACCAAGGAAGGATTTAAAACAGATATATAAAGTGGTTTTCCCACCAAGTATTTTAATTCAAAGCAGGAAAAAAAATTCTTCAATAGATAAAGAATTCCTAAGGAGCAGAGAAGAAACCAAAAACGGGCACAGTGGCTCTCTATGAACTTAAGAAATATGCAGATTGTGCTTCTCAGAATTTTGCTTGACATTTTGCATTTAGAAATAGTCTTCTTAAAAGTACTTGTCAAGAAAGTACATCATCAGCCCTTGCTCATCGTATACTATATTTTTTTCAGAGAAACATAGCAATTCACCCTCAAGTCAATGAATATTTGCTACTTCAAAAGCAATAAAATTAAATCATGCTAATAGCTGCCCTCTCTTCCGTAGATCTTCAAATCTTATTATTTTCACAAAACAAACACTCATATATCACTAAAATTTTGAGGCTATTGCATTTAACAAAAGTAGAAACCAAATTCTGAATATTGTGCACTAATGTGGGTTTTCTCTGGGGGATTTGTAACTCAGAAATGTAAGAGAATATCTCTTGAGTCAAATACAGTGATTTTCTAATGCCTAGAAACTCTGGTTATAAAATTAATATAATTGAGAAAGTAGAGATGAATACTTATGCATAATTAGTTTTCACATAAGATTTTCTAACCCATGTTCCTTCTATTGAGAGGAACTACCCCACTTACACTAGCATGTGTCTAAATGTATATAAGGAGACTAGCTGAGGAACTGGATTACTGTCTCTAAAACTGGTGTAGACCAGGAGCCCCCCAAGACCCCTCAAGGAACTAAGGAATTTAGAACATCAAGCGATGCAGATGACTACACAGACTTAGAAACCCCGACCTGAGCTACTTCTTCCTGCTATTCATTGTGTCTTGTCTCCCAGTCTCCAACTCCCATAACCCCATAACCTCCATTTGGCTCTGTACTTTTTTCTTTCTCCCAGTTTGTGTTTCTTACCGCCCTCCCCTTCTGCTCATGATTTTGACATTATAATACCCTGATATTCTCAGAATCAACGTTTACAGTTTTGACTCTTTGGAACCATAAAGGAGTGAAAAGGTGAAGAAATATGTCCGTGTTGCCAAAGCAGGAATTTGGAATCCTATATATTACAACTCTGCTGTGAGGACACAAGTTACTTTAATAAGGAAGTGTTTCCACTTGGCTTCTCCACATGCTGTCCGTGTGCCCTGTAGGCAACAACTCTGATTCTCAAAATAAAGCCCACATATATGCTAGTCATGCAAGTGAAGAGAACATGAAGAGGATCTCCATGAATATGATGATCCTTAGCCAAAAAAAAAAAAAAGACAAGTTTACAGAAGAGTCCATGTGTGGTAGATTGGTTTCCTTACTCTGTCTCTAGATCATTGCACTTTGCCATGTAACTTTGCATGACCTCCCATGGAAAGCAGGGTGATTTCCCTCAACTCTCATTCTGGCTTCATCAGTGTGACTTGTTTTGGCTCTTGAAATGAAGCATAGGGTTGCCGGATTTAGTGAATTAAAAAATAAAGAACATTCTAAAGGAAATGATTTATGCCCATTTTAAGGCTAGAGCCCAAAAGTCTTTGCATGTTTCTGCTTATTTTTGTGCTTCTCCTGCCTGAGCTAGACTGTTATAGGAGATTTATAAGGAACACAGCCAGATCTCTCTTGTCACTCTAATTGAGGTCATCTGGATCAGTCAACACTCCCCCAATCTTCATTCAAGTGAGTAAGCCCAGCCAGATCAGCAGAACCATCTGGTTGGCCCCCAGCAGACCGCCTAAACAGTAGGCATTGCCTCCAAATCAATGGTTGCTTGTAAGGCAGCACGATTATATTAATAGTTAGCCAAAATAGCCCCTCAGGGAAAATAGGCTATGATGGAACTTATGACCTTGTTGATACAAAAAGAATCTAGTGATTTCCCTGTAAACACTAGTGAATATATATTTCTCCCCTTCTTACCTCAAACTGCACATTGAAACGCCAACAGGGAGCTGGACATGGTGGTGCATGCCTATAATCCCAGCAGTTTGGGAGGCTGAGGCTGAAGGATCACTAGTTCAAAGTCAGCCTCAGCAAAAGCAAGGCCCAAAGCAACTCAGTGAGACCCTGTCTCTAAATAAAATACAAAATAGGGCTGGGGATGTAGCTCAGTGGTTGAGTGCTCCTGAGTTCAGTCCCTGGCATGAAAGAAAAAACAAATTATGAAGGAAAGAAGGAAAGAAGGAAGGAAGGAAGGAAGGAAGATACCCCAACTGTCTAATCCTTCCCTCAGAACAATGAGCTGAAACCCTTCCTACATACCTATTGCCCTTCTCACCTCTAAGAATTAGGTAGACATGTTGAAATTGCTTAGGGCTCCTAATAACAAGGGCTGGTCACAACAAGCTTGTTCTTCTATGGCTTCCAAAGATCACAGACCCAAATAGCATGCTTAACATTCAAGGGAAGGAAGAGATTAAAGACACACATCTATCTAACAGAGTTACTTTGGGTAACATGTGAAGTAGCATGTGAGAACTGAATTCCTATAGCTCCGCTCCAACTGAGATAATTGAACAAACACCATATATAGAAGTGAGAATAAAACAAGACCTTCACCTCCATATACAAAAAGGAAATGACCCCAAAATCTTGTTTTGACCCTCCCTTTTGTGGGTGGATAATAGGGATCCCCAAGGATATAAGGACAGACTGATGAAGAGAATTTCAAGGATGTCACAGAAAATTTTGCAATATGTTCCCCACAATTGGTGGAGGACCAGTCCTTGACTCGTGACTGAGGAAGCCAAAGTAATTTACTGTCTGAGATCTGCCTTTTCTTGGGGAGCAAAGAACCATCCAAGGAACTGCCTCACTCCTTCAGAGATGGCTAGGAGACTGCTCTGTGGTGGGATCACCTGCACTCTTGGGGATCCATGGGCAAAGGATGCTGGGGATTAGTGGGAGCCATGCCAGAGAGACCCAGTTAATCTTGTTCAGGGTCCTGTTCAATGTGGAAATACAGCTGGCTGAAAGGCCAGCAACAGGGTTGGAAAAGTATCAATGGATCTGTACAGGCTGAGAGAGGACCTTCTAATGGCCACCTGAAATACAGACAAATCTACATAGGTAAAGGAAGCTGCAGGCAGCAGAGCTCAGCAGTACCCCTCCGAAAGCCCAAAAAGAACCCATAAAGGCTCTGTTTTAATCGTCAGCGATCTAGCTAGGGGCAGCAACTTTAGGTCCTAGATAACAAATGAACCCAGCCCTGTGAAAACCATGTTTCTGCATTTCTCCTCCCATCTTGACTCTGGCAGGGAACCAGCAGGGGAGGGAAAATGCAGAGAGGGACAGGTAAGCAAGGAGAGAAAGAGTAAACCAAGCATCATGCCTGAAGAAACGGAAATGATTGAATGCTATCACGTTCAAAGTTTTGATTAACATCTCTACCGTGACATTCTAATTACTGAATTGAGATTGTGTTTGCAACCTACAGTGACCTTGGAGTGCCTTATGTATTAGAATGGAGGCAAAAGCAGTAAGATCTGCCAGAGTTGATGTCCCAGGGCAGGGGAAAATTAATCCCACTGAATCAAGCTTCAAGGTATGTTGGGGGAAAGACTATAATGCCTGTTCTGTTTATGTCACAGTGATGCTTGTTAAACTCACTGGTTACATATTGCTGAAACTGTGTTTTCTACTCTTGATGATTTATACATGTTTTTTCTTTTCCTAGTATTTTGCTTGCACTTAGAAATAGGTGAAAATTTTGCTTTCGGTCCACTGGATCCTGATTGTGATCAGAAAGAGATTATAGAGGGTGAAAATTCTCAGGGATCAAAGAATATCAAGGCTTAAAATATCTCAGGTGAACTGGAAGGACTAGGGGGCATTTCAAATAGCCTTCAGGTCTCCATTGGCCACGTGGTGTGAATGAGATGTGATGGATCACTCCAGGCTCACCTCCCACAGACATCTTTTCCTCTGTATCTTTCTTCTACAGCCAGATGACCCAGTTCAGGCTCCAGGGTTGGAGAAGAAACCTCTTTCCTGGGTCTCAGACTCAGTTTCCATTTTTATATTTTAAGAGTTACTGCAAGAATACTATGAAATAACCTAACACAAGGCTCATTGGAGAAAGTGGAGATGTCAATTAGCATCAGAATCCAGAGATTGTCTGATACTCATGATACTCTTGGGCACTGCAGACATAGAGCATTCCCTACATTTTAAAACAAATGTCCCCACATAAAGTGAAGAAAACATTAGGAAGAGAAGAAGAATCTCCATTATTCACTTTTCATTTATGTACTGTTGTATCCCATTCTTGAGATATAAAATAAAGTGAACATAAATTATTGTTTTAAAACAGCCAAGGCCAGCTTTTCCTTGGGCCGTTGAGGCTAATCCTCAACCCTCTGGCATTAAAGGAAACTTCTTGCTTATATTTTCCTGTCTCCGCCTGGCGCCACACTAGTCCAAGCCTGGTGCCCAATGAGATCCTGTCTTGGTTGCACCCCAGACTAAACCTGACAGAGGGGAGAGTGGAGGAGGGAAGAGAGCAGCCCTGCTGGAGCCTGGAAAGCCCTCTGCTCCCCTGACAAATCATTTGCTATAAACCAAAGAAATGTTACAAAAGAGAAGGCTATTTATCTCTGAAAAAGCAAGAAGGACCCAAAACTCACATAGGAGAAAACAATGCAAAAGGGAGATTGCTTACAGAGAAGATAGATCTGGACTAGCGTGGCATAGAAATTCAACCTGCACATGTTTCTTCCCCCTGGAGGATTCAACTGTGGCTACCTCCATCCACCACACAAATCCACACACTTCCAAATATGTTTCATGTTCTCAGTTCAACCTGGACTGTGGGAAATGTTTAATGCACTTCAATTCAACAAGAAGTTATTAAGCCTCCACTTAGTATAAGGGAATGTGCAGAGTGACATGGAGGTGGCAAAGAAGAAGAAATGATGGATCCTACCCTGAGGGAGCTGTTGGTCAAGGACACAACCATGAATAATATAGGTAATTACAAAATACTTTAAGTATATGCTACAATACAAGAAGAACAAAGGAGCCAAGTGGGAAGGAAACAGAATGTTGAGACACAGTGGCTTCTGAGAAGTGCATCGACGGGTTTAAAGAGTGAGGAGAGGGCACCTGGAATGGAAGAGACGGTTAGACTGCCTGAGAATAACCGATACACTAACATTTCCACCCTGCATGGAACTCACCAATCCCCAGAGGCCAGCTGGATGAAATTCCAAAAGATGATGGCACTGAGGAGAAATTGGAAACACGGGATGTGTTATCATTATTGTTGTAGGGTAGTAACAAAGCAGGAATCAGACCTTATTCCTTTCCCACTCTTGAAAATGCCAACTTCAGGGGTAACTAAGTTTTTCCTTAGCTTATCAATGAGTGAATCTAGCTTAGTTAACCTGTGGTCACTCACCTCCGCCAACTATTATGTTTAAAAAGCACTTGGGATAAACAGCCTCAATTTCGAAACACTTGTGCTAATCAATTTCATCTGTCCACATCCTTTCTTACCCTCTTTCCTGCAATATTCAAATATTGTCTGTCAGCATCCCGACAATAATTCTAGTTTGTCCATCCCACACAATGTGTTTCTGTGCTTTGGTAATACCACTGTGGTTCTACCAGCTCCTAGCTCTGGGCACCCTTCCCCAGTCACACTGGTGCTGTTACGGTTTATATCTGAGGTCAAGAATTTTCAGAGGTAAAATGATTAGACTATGATAGTCACCTAATCAGTGGATTAACCCACTGATGTGGATTAACCACGTAGTAATGGTAGGCAGATAGGGTGTGGCTGGAGGAGATTGGAAGAAGTAGGTCACTGGGGACATGCCTTTGGGGTTTATATTTTGTCCTTGGTGAGCACAGCGCCTTCTCTCTGTCTCTCTCTCTCTCTCTCTCTCTCTCTCTCTCTCTGTTTCCTGATTGCCATGTCCTGAGATAATTTCCTCCTCCACGCCCTTCTATCATGAAATTCTGCATCACCTCAGGCCCAGAGTTATGCAGTTGGCCATGTGTGGACTCAGACCTCTGAAACCATGCCCCAAATAAACTTTCCCTCCTCTCTGTTGCTCTTGTCAAGTCTTTTGGTAACAACAAGAAAAAAGCTGACTAAAGCCAGTAGTTAAATCTGAACCGATTCTTTTGAGTTCAAAAGGCAGGAGTGGATTCCAAATGCAGCATGAGAGCTACTATTAACCCGCCTAAATAATTAGATGTTTAATCCATTTAAAAAAATTCTTAATTTGTTTTAAGATAACCATATGAGAAGATAGCATAGGCAATTAAGAATTTGCTCTACAAATACATATACAAACTGCATATGCGATCAAGAGTCCTTTAAAAATTCACCTAAGAAGGTCTGCCTTTGTTTTGGGAAGAAATGTGAGACATTTCATAGAACCATGAAGGGTTCAGAGGTCAGAGACTGAGAAAAGAACTGAACACTGCAGGTGTCCTCTATAAATGTGACCATCCAGGCCAACTGCTTCATGGTGTGGAAGGGTCAAATATCAGTGATGCTGCCCTGTTGGACTCCCCATCACATCCCACCACTCTCTGGACTGTCCATCATTAAGCGAAAAGAATCTGCTCATTCTTAGTGATCAGACAGTTCAGGCTAGATCGCTTAGGAAAATTTCTCTAGAAATTGCTATTTTCATGTCAATAGCTACAAAACTGAAACAATACCTATGACTGAAGGGCATTAAGAAAGTTTTGCCTCCCTCTGTCTCAGCTTCTTCCTTTATGGAAAGAGGATAAAAAATTGTGCCAGTTTAATGGAGGTACTATGTGGAATAAATGAGTTGAGAGTTGAAGAGTTCTTTAAAAACAATATGTGATACATAATATGAACCCAGTGAATATGCCCACAGGATACAGGAATGAGAGATCAAATGTCAATCTCTTTGTGGCAACCCTGGCATAAGAATTGATCCAAAATATGCTGTTTGGTATTAATTCCAATATGTCTATGTGAACCAAGAGCCAGGGAAGTTGAGCAGAATCTGATTCCCACCTCTTTTCTGATCCAAAACCACACATCCAGAAAAATGGGAAGCCTTTCTAAAGAAAGAGTCCCTCTTTATTAATAGCCATGGCTCTCCCCCTCACATCCAAACCCACCCCTCAGAACCTTGGCAGCCTTAACCACAGTGTGGTTTTTTGGCTTTTCAAATGACCACATGCCCCAGGAACCCCCTCCGTGGCTGGGCAGATACCTCAGACTCTGCTGTCTCTGATCACAAGCAATAAGGAGACATCAGAAGTTTAGAGAAGCTTCAACTGAGCCACTTACAAACATTCTGCCATCACTCCTGGAAAGAGTTGGGTAACTAGCATTTAGTGTTTCTCTTTCTGCTTTAAGATAGCATATGTCCAACACTGGATGCCTTGTGATGTGGATATGGTCCTTTCTGTCCCCTCTTGCCTGATTTCCTAGGGACTTTTGCACAGAACCTAGAGATGAGGACTCATAAAACAGACCCTGTGGATATGCGGAAAGTCCCGGCTGGGAAGAGAGGAAACCTTTGCTGAACAGTCCCAGCTGAGCTCTTATCTAGCAATGAATTGCTCTAAACTCCACAACATTATTAGAAAATCTCTTAGTTTTGATATCAGTTCCCATCTCTGCTTTCTGAAGAAAGTCTGACTTGCACAACACTTGCGGTCAGTCAGTCTTTACAAAGGTATATGGAGACTAAGTGTGAGGACCTGGGGAAGGATTTCTTTTGGCTCCTGCTAATTCAGTGGGAGCATTCGTATATCTATTTAACAGGGAAAGGAACTGAGTCTCAACGAGGTTAAATAACATCTGAACGTCATGCCGACACTAAGCTCAGAGTGACATCAACAGTGCTGGCTGTTGGCCTCCTGTTCAGCACCCACTCCCCTGCAGTCCACTGAGTGGCTACAGTTCACAAAACAAAGGGCAGGACAGGAAGTGGTCACCACAGGGGTCTGTAGTGCAGAGCACAGGCGGGGTGTTTCTGGTGCTCTAGGTGGAGTTCTGCTGGTCGCCGTGAAGCAGATTTGGAACTGTTTGAGTTTGGGGGGGGTGCCTGCTTTGTTCAGCATGAAGACAGATGGAGGTAGGGGCTGGACCAGCTGGACAGTGGCAAGAAGGGAAAGTAAGGCAAATCTTCAAGAATGCATCTGAGAAGGTTTTCCTATTTTCTTTTTTCCCAGTGGAATGCGCTATATTTTAACAACCAATAATCCAAAATCAAAGCAAAGCAAAGTCAGGTGCGGTGGCGCACACCTTTAATCCCAGCAACTGGGGAGGCTGAGGGAGGAAGACTGCAAGTTCCAGGCCAGACTCAGCAACTTAGTGAGACCCTGTCCCAAAATAAAAAAATAGAAAGGACTGGGGATATAATTCCCTAGCAGAGCACCCCAGTGTTCAATTCCCAGAAGCAAATTAATAAATTAAGAAGTAAAGCAGAGCAAGCAAAACTACTGACACAGTCATTCCATTGGAATCTTGGAGAAGTCTCCAGGGAACTCTGGCCAGGTAAGAGTCAGAGATCCTACTCACAGAGTAAATACTCAGATGAAACGGCAATGAAACAGGTGCCCTAGAAAGGGAGCTTCCTACAGGAAGTGAGAATGGATTGTGGGACAGAATTCTGGGCAGAAACACCTTCAGCTTTAAGAGATGTTTGTAGAAACATATTGCCTGTGTGTATGGTCTTCTTTCTATGAGCAGAATTGCATTTAGAGGGCTGATAAGAGATTTGCCAATTCATGCCTACCTGGAAGAGGTGCTGCCTACCTGGAGGAGATCATTAACCTGAACTAGCACTCTGATAGCTATTCTGAATGGTTCACTTGTGGTGGCATAATCCCATAGAGAAGGTGCACAACACTTCCCAAACTTTGGTTGTCTAGCCTGGTGTGCAGACTCAGACACCTACTAGGGCTCCTCTCATGAAACTGCAGCAAGCTGCACAGGGAACTGGGCCTGCAAAGTAGATGAGATATTCAATTGCTTGTGAGAAGTGGACTTGTCCATAAATTCATGGGTAAAGATAGATGATACATATGAATACAGGACATTCTCTTCCTGCTGAGAAAACCAAGAGAACAGGTAAGTAAAGTAGGCCTTTTAAGGACTCAGAATGAAAAGGCAGCCCAGATGAAAAGTTGGCTTCTCATTGTAGGCTCTTTTTCTATCCATTTGTGCTATTAGAGGTTAAAACTGTTAGGCATGAAGTCTGGCCTTCTTCAAAAGCTGGAGTCTAGCTATAGGGATCATAATTATTTAGTCCCAACGTACTGAATTATCAGAGGTACAGTGCACTGAGAAACGGAAATGCCTAGAGTTGAGACTTTTTTAAACAACACTAAAATATATACATATGTATAAAAATATAAAGTACACAAGGCATTAACTCTAAAATGTGAAAAAAAAAGATGCATCAGAATGATGATAAAATGCAGTGGCAATAAAACAAGGAAGGTTTGATCTTGTGCAAACTGGAACACCATTTTACTTCCTTCACTATTTCTTTAGAAAATGCTCCTTTACTGTTCCTTCAGGTTATTCATTCTGATTATAATGTCAAAGCAGTTACACTGATAAAATTGTGTTTCATTCAATCCCAAGAAGGGTATTTGAGCCAGCATATCCCACTTTATGCAACAGATGGATTATGTAAAAATTTGATGTGGAAAGAATTTGGGCACAGTGCTGTAAATGTCTAAGGAAATGTCTCTACATGAGGGGACTTAGATTTGTAGCAAATTATTAGGTATTTAGTAAATGATTTGTAAAATGATCAATCCTTTTATGGAGGCATTATCATTCTAAATATATCTGAATTTTCACATACTGAGATTTCCTACAGTGAGGCAGGACTGAGCTTTATCATCTTATTACTTCTGATTGGCTTGATTTTTTTTTAAAGAAGAGTCTTGTACAATTTGTACTGCTAGTATAAAACTTAAGTATATGGGGCTTGACCCTATAAGTGAGAAGAGAATAAATTGGAGGCCACTGGGGTACAATTTGGTATATTAACTCACCTCTGATTTAAATTTCAGCCTAATAGAACGAAGTCACAGCTGGGTGGAGAGAAGAATGGTTTCCTGCCAGTCTGTGTGGCTGTTAGTCAGGAAGAGGAGGACTAGTCACTCCCCAGTGGGCAGCAATGTAAGGCTGAATGTGGGCGGAAAAGTTCAAGTTCCCCCACTCACATATATCCACACAGATGCACATGCACATGAGCCCTATTGTATTTCTCAGAAGTTATACTCAACTTAGTTGGGGAGAACAAAGATCCTAAATAATTGGGGTTTTAAGAAAGGAATTTCTTTCTCACACATAAATGGGCAATCCAAGACTATCAAGTGGCTTCTTATTTATGTGGCATTCAGGATGCTTCTAGGCTTTCTTCCATAACTGATAAGTGGTTTGCATCCTCGTGGTCCCAGACGGATACCAGCACATGGTCCTGAATGGGTACCAGCAATCATTTCACTTTTTAAGTTGTGTCATATAAAAAAGATGATGGAAGGAACTTTGGATTATTATACCTGTTATTTTCTCTTTTTTTAAAAAGGTTTTTTTTTAGTTGTAGATGGACACAATACCTTTATTTATTTTATTTTTTTATGTGGTGCTGAGGATCAAACCTAATGCCTCACACATGCTAGGCAACCACTCTACCACCAAGCCACAACTCCAGTCCAGGCCTGTTCTTTTCTAAACTAATGGAAGCCATGTGACCATTTGGAATATAAATCACATTCCCAGTCTCCACTGTAATTAGAATTTCTGGCTAAAGGGATGTGAGGGAAGGAGGTGAGCACAACTTCTTCCTCCCTTTCTGCCATCTTGGACAAGAAGCCCATCAGGACCCCATAACAGCCCTTCCTACCTCATTAGGCTTTTATGTGAGAGACAAATAAACCTCTATCTTTTATGCTTGTTGTCCTTTGGTTTTCTGCTAAATCCCATAGAAACTAAATCCCATCTAATACACCCATATCAAAGGAAAACCCATGAGGGGAAAAAATCTTGATATTTTAATTGACTAGGGGCCAATGATAACCCACAAGTTCTCATCACAAACCCTTTTCATTTGTGTGTTTGATAAACATTTGTCTAGCATATGTAATATTCCCAGTGGTTGCCAGGCAGGCCCCTTAGGTAATACAGAAAGAATGTGCCCTGATCCCTTCCCTCAAAAAACTTCATAAGAAATAGAAGAAAGAATGAAGGGTACAATGATTGGAGCTAAGTATATACCAGGCACTGCTGTGGTGGTTTTCACATGTTAAATATCATTTGTATTTCCTCTTTCATCCAAAGGGTTTATTATGCCTTATCTACCCTAAAGCATTAATAGTATGCTCTTCAGACTTCTAGAGACCTCATACACCATCACCTAACTCCTATCATACCATCTTCCAAAAATATCCAGCTCTATCATTTGCAAAATAAGCCAATGTTCAAAATTCTTAGTAGAGATGAACATCAGAACTCTGAGGGGTTTTAGAATTGCCCAGGGCTACACATATCAGAAGAATCTAATCAAGATTTAGGTTTATATTTCTGAGCCATGAATCAACTACTACACCAGATTGCTTCATAGATGTCTACCTGAAAAGCAAGAATGTAAGGCTGTATGTGACAAGTTCCAAATATGTCCAGGGCTTCAGTTTTTGTGTAACTAGTTCCTCTTGAAAGGTACCCAGGCATTATAATTTTTCCATTGTTACTGTGGTCCTAAATTAAGCACAAGCTTATTCTTCCCCCAACTATAAGGAAGAATAAACCCAGTTAGGGTCACCACACCTACATCATGGACACAAAAATGTCACCTTACTTGTTCCAACACTATAGCGACAATCTGCATTTTATCTCTTTTTTTCACTGCTAAAAAGAAATCACTGGTCAATTTCCTTCCTGAGCATCATTTTTGTCTGTTCCATTTTGGACTTGAGCTTTTTTCCCTTTGGGCATTTTTCTTCCCATATTTCACACATAAAATAGCATTTGGAGCTTTTATTCACCCTAATCCAATGGGCTTATTATGCCTAATTTACCCTGAAGCATACAAAATACTTGTCCAAATTTTTATAGAATTATTATACCATCTCCTAAGTCATATTACACTTTGTAAAAATATCCAACTCTTATTATATCATTTGCAAAAGTAAGCCAATGTTGAAAATTCCAGACTCCCAAAAAGTCTATGTGGAATGAAACTTTTTAAATCAATTAAAGCACTTATGTGTGCTCAAATTATAATACCAATTCTGGATGATCACCTAAGGTATGAGCACAAAGCATGGTTTGCCTCCCCAGTGTAAGGGGAGTGACAAAAGATGACAAGAGTCTCTTAAATACCAGGACAACTTGTCCCAGAGAATTACCTACTTCAGCCCTGTAAGGGAGGTTCTTGCCAGAGGTAGTTTTGAAGAAAGGGACCCTGATTCTTTATGTTATTTTTGGTTAACTAATGAAACTAACTGAGACTAACTACCCTCAGATCCCACTGGCTTCACAAAATCAAGGCTCATTTCTTGCTTGTGTCATCATCCAAATGGGTTTTCAGTGGCCAGCCCTCAATGTGACAATTTGGAGACCCAGACTCCTAATATGTGGGAGTTCCACAGAGTAGTTCCTCCACATTTGACCAAAAGACAAGAGACATGAGAAAGTATAGAATATTGTGCTACTATTTCATGTTCAACCTGGGCATTACATCCTATCATCCAGAACCTATGGCCCTAACCTGATTACACAGGAACCTGGGAAACATGGTCAAGGAAGTGGGATTGGAGACCAAGAGCAAGTCTCTGCCCCAAACCTGGGGACAGAATGTCAAAGGTTATTTCAACATCTGGATCAGATCGTTGTCTCTCTTTTTCAGTTCCTCAGTTGCATGGATGCCAATATGTCCAATGAATATGAGAGTCCAGACACAAAGGGAGAGGGATCTTGGTCATGAATTTGCAACCTGCAATTGCTGTGTTTTCCAATGAGTTTTGATTTCTGTTGGTATTCCTGCCAGCCATCCCCTACTCCTTCAATGCCACCACAACATGCCTTTCCACAGTTCCAGGAAGTGAAACAGTGATCTTTCACCTCCACAGAGAACAGAGAAAACCCAGGAACCCTTGTACAGACCAGAAGATTTTATTCCACTCCAACTTTTGTTTACAATAATAGTGTCCTGTCTTCAGGAGAGATTCCTCTTAAGACCATCAAGAAAATGATCTTTTCAATTCAGTACTTTATAACTTATCAGAATTATAATGGCAGATAAGCCTGAACGTGTGATCCTCTGAGCTTGGGATAGAAGTAGCAACAATGAATCCAACGTTGGCAGCAGCTATGTGGTACTTATTATGGCCCCTAGAATTATTCACAAATCCCCGGGTTCTTATTCCAGAAAAGGAGTAAGAGTGCACTTCCCTAGTACCTTGAAGTTAGTGGAGCCTTGGCCAAGGAGATAAGAGTGGAAGGAACATTTCATTTCCAATTAGAAACCAAAGAACCACTGCTTGACTCTTCCCGTTATCACCACACTCCACGCTGTGATGACCTGGTGATACTTTTTCCCACAGACAGTAGTCACAGCAGTTGTTTTCCATAAAAGGTCTGTCACCATGGGTCCCTGAGTTACCACAATGATCAGAGGTCCCTGGTGAATTAGTAGACATACAGCATAAAAAAACATAAATTGCCAAGCACAGTGATGCAAGCCTATAATCCCAGGAGCTTTGGAGGCTGATGCAGGAGGATGGCAAGTTTGAGGCAAGCCTCAGCAACTTAGCAAGGCCTTAAGCAACTGAGCAAGACCCTGTCTCAAAATAATTTTAAAAAAGAAAAAAATTTAAAAAACAGACTGGGGATGTGGTTCAGTGGCTAAGCACTGTTGGGTTCCATCTCTGGAACCAAAAAAACAAAGCATAAAATAAAATAAAAAATTATTTTTTTCATTAAGTCATTAAGAATTTGAAGAATAAACTAATATAACCTAAAAGAACATGGATCCCACATGTAGTATCATTTTGTTATGAAAAATTATATGCTTTCAAATTACACATATCAGATTTTTTTAAATGAGCCCATGCACCTAACACCCTGAACTTGAGAGTCAGAACATAACCAGTCCCTTCAACCTCTAGAGTGTGAATTCCTTGCATTGATTGTCCTACCCTTCCCTGAGAAGATAACTACTATCTTATTTTGGTTTAGTAACCATTTGCCTTTGCTAATAATTTTATCTCACATATATATTTCTTAGGGTTGCATATTGTTTAACTTGATGCAAATAAAAACTTATGTATATTCTTCTAGAACATACTTCTTAAATCTAATATTATGTTTTCAAGATTCATCCATGCCAATTCATAGAGCTTCATTTTATTCATTTTTGCTGTAGATAACATTCTGTTGTATGAATCTAACAACATGAATTTATCCTTTCTCCTATCAGAGAGTCATTCTGGATTTCCTTTCTTAGAAACTACACTAGTAAAAAGACTCTTGTATCTCTTCTATTGTACATATGCAATAACCTCTTTAAAGTATACATCTAGGAGGGGAAATGCTGAGTTGTGTAGTATTCTCATGTTCTACTTTATTATGTAAGGTCAAACTGCTTTCCAAAGTGGCTAAACCAGTTCACCTTACCACCAGCTCAAGGAGAAATCTCTTTGTAATACGTTCTCGCCAACACTTGACATTATTGGTCTTCTTTTTTGCCAGTCTGGCAGATGTAAAATGGTATCTCAGTGTGGTTTTAATTTGTATTATTTTTAGAGCATACTTTCACCATATGTGAATTCAAGAAACCAAGGTGAGAAGCCATTTAAAATAATTTGCCATAGGTAACTTAAAGAACTGGGTAAACTGCACAATCTAGGCCCCTCTTGGAGAAGAGACTAAGTAATTTAGGAAGGTCACAATTATTCATATGTTTTGTACAATAGAAAATAGCAATGGGCTTAGGCTACTGCTTATTTGTAGGTTAAAAAGCTGTTTCTTAAATGGCTCCTTTTAGGAGGTTAACAGTATTATCAAAGCCATCGGAAAAGCAAATACATTTCAGAGAAATCATAAACATCTCTTTTATCTTACCAGATAAAGAGATTTAGTATAAAATCCTAATGCACCCACTTGGCTATACACAATTTATAGCAAAGGAAGAGTTTGAAACACTTTCATATAAACAACCATAGATTTTTTTTTCAAGGTTGCTAAAAGGCTGTTTGACACTTTTTGTAAGGTCGAGGAGCATCTCGGTGTAAGAACCAGTTCTGGTTAACATCAGGACTCCTTTCCCACTGGCCCAGCAAATCCATTAAGCACTGTTTTCATCTCTGCAGGCTTTACTTTTATGTAATATTTACATCATTGACACCTTCTTTTAATGATTCCCTAATATAAACAAGGGGTATAATAAGTCCTAATGCATTTTAACCAGATTTTAAAATACGTAGTTATGGGATGAGGACAGTCAAATAGAGTACAGATTAAAGCAAATTTTTATAACACCGCAATCTCTTATGACAAAAACAACTCCATCATCTAAGTTCAGGAAAGAGAGAGTCTCCATGTGTTTATTCATTAATTAGAATTTGATGGACTACAAATGCTGTCTGATCAGTCAAATTCAGCAGCACAGTACTTTAGAAAAAAATTATAAACTCAAATTATAAACTTAGAAGAGAGACATGAAAATAAATTTGCTTTGCTCCATAATATCTATGTACTCATGGGAACCATGCATTTCATGAACCACAGCAATAATATATGAAGAGCTAATCTTTGTAATTCACCATCTTAATGCAATAAGAGGTGAACCATCCATGACCAAGACTTTGCCTGATCTATTTCAGATGAAAAGGGTCATTTAAAAGTGTGTTTAGTAACTGTCTGACCAATCTGGATAGAAGATGTGGTTTCTTTTTTTTTTTTTTTTTTTTAGGTTTTCATAATTGTTATATTTTGTAGAAGAAGTAAGAGCAAAAGTTACTAGAATTTGTTTTATATTTAGAAAATACAGTTGCACACAAAAAGGAAAAAAATTAAATGGACTTTCTGACCAATAGCTTGTAGTTAATGACAAGAAATCACAATTAACATATATCTTTTTATAATAGCTTTTTAAAGAATTAAAATTTTAATAGTCCTAAAGAAATGTTTTGATTCACAAGCACATAGCAGAAGAATCTTCACAAAGTATACACACGAGGATGTGGGGAAAAGGGTACACTCATACATTGCTGGTGGGAGTGCAAGTTGGTGCAGCCACTCTGGAAAGCAGTGTGGAGATTCCTTAGAAAACTTGGAATGGATCCACCATTTGACCCTGCTATCCCACTCCTTGGCTTATACCCAAAGGACTTAAAATCAGATTGCCTCAGTGATGCAGCCACATCAATGTTCATAGCGGCTCAATTCACAATAGCTAGATTATGGAATCAACCTAGATGCCCTTCAGTAGATGAATGGATAAAGAAACTGTGGTATATATACACAATGGAATATTACTCAGCCATAAAGAAGAATAAAATTATGGTATTTGTAGGTAAATGGATGATGTTGGAAACTCTTATGCTAAGTGAGATCAGCCAATACCAAAAATCCAAAAGCCGAATGGTCTCTCTGATATATGAATGATGATGCATAATGTGGGGGGGAAAGATGGCAAGAATGGAGGAAAGATAGCTAGCATAGAGGGAAGGGAGGGGTGGGGGTGGGTGGGGGATAAAATTAATAACAGAATGTGTGACAGATACCATTGCCCTGTGTACATGCATGAATGCACAGATGGTGTGACTCTACCTTGTGTACAAACAGTGAAAAGATGTGGTTTCTGATTAACTCACATTTCCAGTTTGTTTTTCTCTGTGAAGCTCAGTGATATTCTTTGGCAAAGATCCACGAGTTCCAGGAAGAAACAGTGGCCATTTTGGGGTAGAAAGTTCAGTACAATGGAGAGGTACAGAACTCTTAAATGCTAATCAAAGTGATCCATGGACTGTCCATGGCTGGTGACCCCATTGCTCTGGGCCTGAGGTGAGGTAAAACATCATGGTAGAAGAGATGGTCAAGGAAAGCTGTTCAGCTTATGGCCTGGGAAGCAGAGAGAGATGGGGAGGAGCCAGGGATAGACATAGCCCAGGTCACCGCTCCCCTCCCCATTGATCTGCTTTCTCTGGCCACACCCCACCTGCCTAATAGTTACCACCCACTAGTCCACTCAAATTATTAATCCATCAAGTGAATTAATCCACTGATGAGGTTACATCTAATCGTTTCACCTCTGAACATTGTGGTATTGCCTAACACATGATCTTCAAGGGACATTTTTAGATTCAAACCACAACAAAGATGCTCAAGTAACTTCTAAAAGCTCACCTGAGTTGATTTGTTGTGGTTTCTAGAACACCAGCCAATTCATGTTCTCTTCAAAATGAACAAAGTTTAGCATTTAGGAAATTAACAACCTCGGATTACAGTTCTTCTTTCTCCTTTTGTGCCTGTATAGGAAGAGCAACTCAGGTGTTCCTGGCCTTTATAAGACTTCCATAAGCATCTCTGCCATAGAAAGGAAGGAGCTTTCTGTGAGGACAGGTCTATTGCCAAGTCAATTACCACTGGGAGTGATAGGCTTTTAAAGAGATTAAACTACTATTCTACTGAGAGAAAATGATGAATTCTCAAATGGGGCCCATCTAATAATCCATTTGCTGAGCTACAAAAATACCCTCATTGGCCAATGATCTAGTTTTATCTACACTGTTTTAATAAGTACCTTAGAACTCTGGGAAGGGATGCATGATTCAGAGAGCTGCTTGTACACAAAAAGAGGACCAATGTCTCAGAGGATGAGAACAGCACGGGAGTCTGAGGGATGGAACTAAATCTCTAGATCAAAGCCATGTAAAGCAAGTTCTGAAAGACTAAGCTTTAAATTCTGAGAAGATTGCAATTGTAGTCATTCCTTTCCTTTGATGTAACTGCTATTAAATATTTATGAACATGACTATGCCTTGGTTTCCTTATCTGTAAAATGGGGACAATAATAGTGTCTATTTATAAGGTTATGATAAAGGTTAAATGAATAAATGCCAAGTTTCAAAATAGTTCTTGATACATAGTGAGTGCTATATAAAATTTCTCAGGATATCAGTTACATCCTTGAGCATGTTTGATTCTGGCTCTATGTTAAGCACACATGGGACAGCCAGCAGATGTTGGAGGGATGTAGATGCTGGAGTTTGTAGAAAATACCCCTTTTCAAGAGATATACCTCAGGGATTGCACCAAATACACTGCCTTCATTTCTGACCAGAAGATAAATCTTGATTTGTTGTCTCCATCCCCTTTCCTGTGAGCTGAATGAACCTGACCCTGAAATTTCCCCTAACATTCAAAATTAAACATAACTGGCTGGGCCCCTGCTTTTATCTTCAAGCCCCATTAGGTCTCTAGAACTAAGCAGATACTATCCTCTTCCCTTTATGTCCCAAATCCCACATATTTATATAATACTGGAGTTACTCTTACATTTTTCTTTCCCCTCTTCCAAGCAGATAGTTAGGCCTTTGTGTTCACTTCCTTGTTTGGGAGGGATTTGTGACCCATAAAAGCAGAAATTGCCTTTGGACGATTTGACTCCTGGGCCTGTTTTTCCAGAAGCGTAAGATTCCTGAGGAATTATCCTAGGGATGAAGAAGGTGGAAGATGTTGAAGATAACAAAGGAAGCAGAGGGATTTCCCCAGACTGAGAAGGGGGTGGAGTTTGTTGGATTCCTCAGATGGTGTGCCTCATACCTGGCCCTGCCAGCACCTTGGAGGGTATCAGGACCTCAGAAAATTATGGGCATGGGGTCCAGGAGAGTCTGGACTCTAGCCACCAGCTTCCAACAGCAGCAATGACAAGAACGGCTGCAGAACTCTCCACTTCCAATGAGGTGTTCAGCGAGGGACACCCGATTTCAATGCTCAGTCTGGTGTCTTGAAGTGAGAGGGCTTTCTCCTGACTTCTCTGCAAGCTCCCTGATTCTTATATGGCCCTAGAGAAAGAGGAAGAGAATTCCATCCCCATAGCTTGCTTTCATGATGACTGGGACAGGAATTTCTTGCCATCAGAGAGAGATGGGGACTCAGATGGAGTTAACAAAAATAAAGAAATCTTACACTTAATGAGCACTTGAGATGTATAAGGACAGAGGAAAGAAGGAAGGAATGAGAGAGAAAGTCCTTTCATTGGGAGGAGAAAGAAAAAAGAAGGGAGAAGGGAACAAAAGCAAAGTGTTGCAAAAGTGCAATGGAGGTCCACATGCCATAGGAACAAATGAGTGCGAACTACAGAGCAAGCTAACAGACCACTAAGCAGAGCTATTCTTTCCCCTTCCTGAAAAATGTATAGATTCTTTTAAAAAAATTTTTTCAGTTGTACATGGACACAATACCTTTATTTTATTTATTTATTTTTATGTGGTGCTGAGGATAGAACCCAGTGCCTCACACATGCTAGACAAGCACTCTACCACTGAGTCACAACCCCAGCCCCATGAAAAATGTACATTTTTTTATGATAAAATGAAAAACTGTATTTAATGTTATAGTTTTACATGACTGAAAGTCAGCCAACTCTCAGAGATGACTGGATTTAATTACACTGTGCATGTCTGAGTGTTTGCTTGATGGGCCAATGATGCTTGATAAGTAATAAAATGATTCTCATTAATTCACAAATATAGCCCATAAAATTTATTTTCTTGCCTTTGTTTCGGCAAAACACTAATTATGTTGTAATCAACACTTTCACATATTTTGTGTTCTATTGACAGCAATGCCAAAATAAGCATTTCTCTTGAAATATTATTGTTCTGAGGTAATTTTTTATTACTAATTTTTACTTGGAGAGCATACTTTGCTAAAGCCATACCAAACAGGCTTGTCAATGGAGTTCCTTTATATATCATGTTCAAATACTGTGCTTGGATGGCACACAATAGATTACTTTTACCACTCATGATACTACAAAATATTTTCATCTCACTATAAAAATGAGAGATTTTCATTAACTTTTAAAGCAATGTCTAGAGCTATGTACAGAAAACCAAGACTTCTCACATCATGTCTATATCTACAGCTATGCAGATTTTGGAGTGACTCGGATTAGTTTTAGAAACTTTTTCTTAGACACCATGCACTCGTGTTCTGAATCCTATGGTAATCGTCAAATACCTCTGGAACCACAGAGAAGAAAGCTGATGCTCAGCACAACTGAAGTGATACCTGATCACAGACTCACTCCCATTCATGCTACCAGAGGAAAATGGTTTGACAACTTAATTAATTTGTCTTTTTTCTTACCTAAGCGCTTCTGCCACTCAAATCATTTCAAACTAGTGTTCATCTCCGATGCGTTTAAGTCACAGTAGTGCAGCCCCCAAAGTCTGCATAAGAGGGCAAGAAGAGAGAGATTTCTGAGGCCTGACGGGCATTAGTCACAAAGGTTGATGTGCAGGGTAACAGGGTCCCAGCACAGAACAGTGGATCCCAAGTGACAGGGGTTATCCACATACTCTTCAGTCTATTCATTCATTCTCTGTGATAAGCAGGGCTGGGGTCTCTAAGGTACAAAGCTGGGGTAGGTCCCACTTGCCTCGTCGTCCTAAGTGTAGTGCTGAGAACAAAGGAGGAGAACGAAGAGAGGGAAGGACATGGGACAGGGAAAAGAAGGAAGATGGATGAGAAGACCCTGACTCTATCTTTCACACTCCCAAGAAATTAAAGGCTCTCTGATCTTAACAATCTCAGGAAAAATAAAGAAAAATCCCTAAGCACTAAAGCACCCTTAAGCTGTCTTCAGTTCACTTGTATTCAGAGTTTCCACAAATAAATGTAAATACTAAATATTTAAGTAAAATATATTTTGGTCTTACATATGCATGCACATGTACCTGCATATAAATTCTCCATTTTTTTTGTAGCAAATGTGTCTCTGTCCTTTGCAAGGGGAGGTCGTTGGTAGCAAATGTGATCATTTTCTTCTTCCCCAGTCCTGTTTTTACCCTTTTTAGAATCTCTCCAATGATGCATTTGGGGGGTGCAGGTATAGCATGGCAAAAACAACAAATACCATATTTGGCATTACTGGTTCCCAGATTTAAGATTTCAGGGAACAGTAGGCATATTTTGGAAATGTTGGGAATCCATACAAAATTGATCATTTACAGAGGAAGAGGAGGGTAAAAGAAATCATTGAAAACAAATAATTCACCATCTGTAACTCAGGAAAAGGGCATCTGCAATTCACACAGATGCAATCATGAAAATGTAAACTTAAAGACTATTTCTTTGAACTGATTAGTTTTTCAAATTTTTATTTATTGCATTTGCTTATTCATTTGTTGTTTGTCTGTTCATTTGTTTGTTGCCACAGTAAAAGCTTCCTCAGGTGCATGAAGCTGTCCTTGGTTCAACTTTCGAGATCAGTGTCTAGGTGTGTCTGACCAAATTGAACCAATAAAACTCTCACAAGATCGTTAACAAAAGATACTCTGAGAGCTGCAACACTGCGGCAATCTCTCTCTCTCTCTTTTTTTTTTTAATGTGCATGTGGGTAGGTTGGCAAGGAATTTGCTAGTCAAACTATTTAGAAATTATTGAATATTCCTGATTCCTGAGTGCTTTGGCTTCAAAGATCCCTAAGGCGGTGGTCCTCATATAGTAAGCCATCAAGATGTTTTTGGTTTATTTAGATAATAATAATAATAAAACAGTGGTATATTTTTCTAAATTGAACTAGAGGCTAGGGAAAGAGAGAGGGAGAAACAGATGTCACTGTGAGAAACAGCCAGATGAACAGCACAAACTCTTGTACTCTAAGGGCCCAAATGACAGCTGGGTGACAACAATCCCTGGAGGTATGAATAAGGACATTTTCCTCACCCTGAAAATGGAAGGGCTGGCAGAGTGGTGACAAATGGCTGATAATCCCCTCCATAAAGCAGGCCTGTTGCCGAGCCACAATACGTGGCCTCTGGACAGAACTGCTGGAGGGTGGAGGGTCGCTGGCCTCTGTTGTTCCCGCAGCAACTCAGTAGAAGGGCAGAGACCTGAGCAGCATCCAGTCCAGGGCAAAGGTTCACTGGTCTCCTTGCACAATCAGGTTCCTACAGCTCATAGGTGGGCTTTTCATGGGGGAAAAGGTGAAGCAGCTGCTCAGTGGCCGTCAGACTCCAGCTCCTGAATGTGCAGTAAGCCCATACCACTTATGTTTATAGGCTTTGGAAGAATCACTTTGCTTCTCTGAGCTCCATTTCCATGCACTTGAGTGGGACGAGGACTACATACCTACAGTTAGGCGTGGCTTCATAGCATGGACATGTTCTGAGAACTGCTTCATTAGGTGATTTCACCATTGAGGGAACATTGTAGAGTGTACAGAAACTAGGATGGCTGTAATGTTGCTGGGCAATATAATCTTAAGGAACTACCATTATGTATGCATTCAGTCTGTCTGGGATCAAAGTATCATTATGTGATGCACAGCTGTAATTATTTTACTGTGGGGATTCAATAAAAAGAAGCAAATTGCCCAGTGCGGTGTTGCATGCCTGTAATCCCAGTGGCTCCAAAGACTGAGGCAGGAGGATTGCAAGTTCAAGGTTAGCTTCAGCAATTTCACGAGACCTCAAGTAACTTAGCAAGAACCTGTCTCAAAATAAAAAATAAAAAGGGACAGGAATGTAGCTCAGTGTTTGCTGAAGTTGGCTCTGAACTCATGATCCTCCTCCCTCAGCCTCCCAAGCCACTGGGAATTACAGGCATGAGCCACCACCCCCAACCTGGACTTATTCTTGTCTAACTAAAATATTGTGCCCTTTGAACAATATCTGTCAAATTACCTCAGCCCCTAAGAACTATCATTGTACTACTCTCTTCTATGAGTTGGATTTTTTTAGATTCCACATATAAGTCAGAGCATACAGTACTTGTCTTTCTGTGCCTGGTTTATTTCACTTAACATAATGTCCTCCAGCTTCATTCAAGTTGTTGCAAATGACAAAGAATTCCCTTCTTCTTAAGGTGGAATGGTATTCCATTTGTATATATATATACCACATTTTCTTTATCTATTCATCCACTGATGGACATTCAGGTTGATTTCCTTGCCTATCGTGAGTAGTGCTATAGTGAACAAAGGTGTGTAAATATCTCTCTGACATGTGGATTTTGTTTCCTTTGGATTTTGATTCAGTAGTGGCACTGCTAGGTCGTGTGATAGTTTTATTTTTCATCTTTTGAGGAACTGCCACCCTGTTTTCCATATGGCTATACTGTCATCTCTTTTCTAAATTATTTTCCTACATGAATATGAACACCATATAATTTTTTCAAAATTTCTACGGGCCTATCATCTTGTAAACTGACTACCACCATCAAAAGCGGAGGAATTGGAAGGTGACCATGATTTTGATGAGTCATGGACAACTACAGGCAGCGTGGCAGTTCTATGATGTTCCAGAACTCCCCTGACCTCCCTGACAGAACTCTGAGATGCTTGCCCCCAGTCCCTGACTCAGGCATGTGGATTACTGCTACAGGAAACATCCTATCTCCTCCAGGGGGCACATTCAGAGAAAGGCCATTTGCAGGGCCCCTTTCTTTCTTCTGTCACTCACTACTTGCTGGCTTACAATAGCCAAGTTGTCCTGTCAAATACACACTAGCTGCCTTCACACACATGCAAAAAAATCAAATGGAAGCTCCCCCTCTACGGCACAAACCAAATTCCTTCTATTTATAAGCAGCACCCCAACAGGCAGGCTTCATTCTGTAACTTGCCGTTCTCAGCAAGCTGCACCAGAATAGAGATGTGTTCATACTTTCCAGTCACCCAGATTGCCACTTCAAAAAGAGAGTGATAGACAAATACGGTGCAACCCGTTTATAACATTTTCCCATGTTTAACTTCCAAATTTGAGAGTCTTAAGCATGGTTGCCAAAAGCAAGTTTTTCTAAATGCAGTATTTTTTTTTTTTTCTTGGTCTCTTAGTAAATGGTAACTGATTTTCCCCCTACAGTTTCTTTTCAGAGGCCAAGAGTTTTCTCACTCCCGGTCTGCAATACCCTGCCTGGGCTATCGCCCAAATGGCTTTCACACGTAAAGTGAGAAAGAATTAAGTGCTTCTGCAATTGAAAAATTGTTCTGTCTGCCTTGGAGCTGCAAAGCTCTCTTTACTGAACTATTGCTTTTAGATTCCAAAGCTAAGTGTACCAATGAACCTACAATAGTGCCAAGAAAGAAACTAGAGGAGGAAGAAAAACCCATTATTGCCCTATCCAGACCATTCAGGTGAATTCACCAATTTTTTTATTCCCAGATGTGTGTGAGGTTTTCATACATACCTAGTACAAGTATGGTTTTCATACACACCTAGTACAACTTTAAAGGTTGTTGTCTTTATATATTCTCAACACAATTACAGTCTAAGCGGGTTGCTGACCACATATTAATAATAAATTTGTTAGAAGAAGATTTCCCCAGTGCTTCTAATTCAATATTGAATTTATCTTAATGGCAGGAAAAAGCAGGTAAGCTTCTCTCCTTTGATGAGTGTTCTCTTTGGAGGGTTAAAAACATCTCTAAAGTATATATTTATACTATAATCTGAGTGCATCTTATACAAAGAACCTTGCCAGGGGAAAGAAATATTTGAATCCATTTTCTTTAAACATCTTTAAATATTTTTGCTAAGCATTTACCCATTTTTATGCCCCTATAAAGAATGACAATTTTATACATTCTGGATATTGTTTAAGGCTGACCTTTGAGCCGTGAGTGATGGCCTAGCGAAGCTTTCAGGAGTTGGCCAATTTGTAAAACACGCTGTATTATGGCTCTTTTGTTACCATGTTTTCTTTTCTAAAATTAACTGTAAATGTTCAAATCATCATTTCCTTTTAGTGCTTGTCCTTACATAACTTTGAAGCAAGGCTAACAATGTCTTTCAGAAGCAATTTAAAAAATTCAACAGGGATCCGTGAGGATGCTAAAATCCAGTCAAAAGTAGACAGATCTATATTTGAAACTGAGAAAGGGACAGCCCTGAAAATCATAGACCAGTCAGTTTAGTTTTCATACCTGGAAAATACTAGAACAAATCATCAAAAAATCAATTTGCAAACACCCATACGATCATAGAATACTAGGTAATAATCAACACTGCTTTGTGAAGAACAGTCTTGTCAGAACCATCTAATTTCCTTCTAAAACAGAGTGACAGGCCTGGTAGATCAGAGGGATGAAATAGATGTAATAGAGCTTGAATTTTACAAAGCTCTTGATTCTGTCTTCCATGATATGCTCATCAACAGATGACTTCAGACCAGAAGAAATTTGCTGTAATGGTTTACTAAAAAGCACAGCTCTCAGTGTTTCAGCATTAAATTGGCAGGGGAGGGTGCGGGAAGGATTTTGAGGCAGAATTTGGCACAGCAATAAGCGGCTCCTAGTTGTTTAATATGCCCATCAGCTCCAAACATAGCCCTGGTACATACTATGTGCTCAATCAATACTTGTTCAACAAAAGAATGATCAATAGAGTGAAGCCCTGGGTTTGATCCCCAGCACCACAAAAAGAAAAAACAAAAAGTAGCAGGAAGTATCAATAGAGTAACAGCTGCCTGGTGAACTCCCAGAACTCTAAAATGAACAGGTGGGTAAAGGCCCCCACACTAGAGAAAATTTTCCCCTCCTGCATGAAAAGCCAACTTTCTACAGGAGCCGAGGCTATGTTAGGTAAGGGATTTACATTATTCGGTATAGATTTAGTTACAGATTATTTTGGCAGGCTTTATAAAATATGCAGAAATAATGACATAAAATTTATATTGGAGTAAATCAAACTGTATGAGCTCAAACTTTATAAAATGCAAAAAGAATGATATATAAATATGCCCGTGAAGTGAAAGATAGGCCACCTCCTTGATACACCTGGGAATGAAAGTTTTGAGGAAGGTCAGGTGATATAAAGGAGCCAGCACACTGAAGTCAGGTTTTGAAAACTGGCTGGGCTGCTGACTCATCACGTGACTCCGTGTAAGATACTGAACTTCACTCAGCCTTCTATGCCCTCGTATGTACAAAGGGTCTCCCAAATCTCATAGAGTTGAAATCAGAAATAAACGAGATTTCATGTATATGTACATATTTAGGCAACTAGGTACAAAGGCACTTTCTCCAGTATCAGGCATTTTGTAAACAGGTAAAAATATTAGTTTCTCCATCCCATTCACATGCAGGTAAGTTCAACTCAAAAAAGTAGCTTAGTTTCAGTGACACACCTAATTTCTACCTTCTTTGAATGACTGTCTCTGTTCACCTCGTGTTTCTCATCTCCCACCTGTTTCCAAATTTTAGTTATCAGACTCCATCTAGTATTTGGCTAATCATGTTAAAAAAACAAACATTTCCTATGACTACCTATGAAGTTTCCTGCTCAGTCACCACATCCTTCTTTTCTCAGAGTACATGACTCTGACAGTGACTTTGGTGTTTTCTTACATCCTCGTCACAAGGGCACTTGTAAATTCATCTGAAGCAGGCATCTGAACCAATATGGTCAACAACCACCACCAAAAGTGACTATTCCATGGGTGACTGCCTTGGGTGACTGCCTTAGTCCATTTTCTGTTGCTGTAAAAGAATAACCTGAGACTGGGAAAATTATGAAGAATGCAAGTTTATTTGATTTCATGGATCTGGAGGCTGGAAGATCCAAGAGCATAGCTCTGGCACCTACTTGGCATGTGGTGATGGCCTTCTTCCTGAATTAAGCTTGGGGGAGGGCAGGACATGGCAAGATAGAGCAAGTATGTGAACTGGCATCTGTCTCGCTCTTTTAAAACCACAAAACTGGGCTGGGGATATAGCTCAGTTGGTAGAGTGCTTGCCTTGCAAGCACAAGGCCCTGAGTTCAATCCCCAGCACCACAAAAAAAAACAAAAAAAAAACCCCACAAAACCCTTCATCCAATCCTAATTACTTCCTGAGGGCCCCATTTCCAAATATGATTAACATAAATTTGGGGATTAGGTTTTCAGCACATGAATATTGGGGGAACACATTCAGTACATAGCAGTGACCATCTGACCCAGACTGGTCCTTCAGAGTCTTTTCATAGAATTGGTTTTGAACTCGAAGTCAGAATTGGAGAGGAGTCAGCCTCTCCTTTATTGATTATAATGTCCAGTAGACCAATGGCCACGTTTCTCACCATGAGGAAAAGCCAGTCTGTCTTAAAAATAGAGGAATGCTGAGAGTGGCAGATAAGAACAATGGGGTAAGATTTGGCAACATATAAGCTCTGATCTCAATTGTTCCTGAAACACAGCTGTATCTCTGCCTCCCTGCTGCTCAGTTCTTCAAACCTCCACATTTCCCTAGTCAATACGCTCTGTTTTTACTTAAGCCTTTTGATGTTGGGTTTCTATCACTTGTAACTGGATTTCAAAAAATTTTTCAATTAGAAATCCTTTTTCTAAAAAACAACAAACACCAACTTTGACGGGTATACACCCTCAAATATTTACTCATAGTAAAATAATAGAAATCATTCTGTCGCATCAGCTTATTTACCATAAGGTAACTGGAACACATTTCCAAAAAATCTCCTAAAAAGTTTGTATCAATTCCAAGTCTCACCTGCACTATATGAGAACGTCTGTTATTCACTCCTCCCTAATGCTGGAATGAAAAACAATTTTTTTCCCAGCTAATTGGTGAAAAATACTTTCTAATTTATATTTAGTCAGTTATAAATTCTCATATTAAAATTCTCATCTGCATCCGTTGTCCTGTTCTTTATTGATGTTTTCCTGTTGATTTTTAAAATCTATGTAGTTATATATATAAAAATATTAGAACTTCATTTGTCATAGATGTTGCAAATATTTCTAAAATTTTGTTATTTGCATAGTTGTTATGCTCTTCTACATAAGAGTGAATTGTAGGTTAAATAATTACATCCCCATTCTTTATTTCAAGAAATAGTACTAAAATTGCTACTTTGGGGAATTCTCAAGTTATATTACCCATCAATTCTTTTTTTCCCTCATTTTTTTATTGTGCATTAGAGTTGTACATAATGATGGGATTTGTTATTACATATTCATACGTGCACACAGTATAACAACATAATTTGACCAACATCACTCCCCAGCACTTCCCCCCTCCCTTTCCACCTCCCCCCTTGGTCCTTTTCTTCTACTGATCTCCCTTTGATTTTTTGGGAGATCCACCCCACCTTTGTTTTCCTTTTCCCTCTCTACCTTCCACATATGAAAGAAAACATACAACCCTTAACTTTGTGAGTTTGACTTATTTCACTTAAAATGATGGTCTCTAGTTCCATCCATTTCCCTGCAAATGCTGTGATTTCATTTTTCTTTGTTGCTGAATAAAACTCCATTGTGTATTTATACCACATTTTCTTTATCCATTCATCCGTTGATGGGCACCTAGGCTAGTTCCACAGTTGGGCTATTGTGAGTTGGGCTGCTATAAACATGAATACCTACCAATTCTTAAATATCATTGACTAATTTGAACAGAATCAGAATATAAGGAACATTTTAAATTTTTCTTTAACTATTGAAAAATCACCAGATTTCACTTAATTTCCCACCCTTTTGGGGAAAAAAATAGTGCAGTTACCTGTTAAGAGTTGACCATTTTTTGCATAAAGGAAAAGCTCGAGCAGCTCTGCCAAGTCTTGACATCATTCCATCTTGACAATATTTCTTCTTTCTTTCTAGCAGGTCAATTTCCCAGGTCCTCTCTTTTATCTACTACAACGAAAGTAAGTCTTCTTTGTACAGCTTGCTCCATAGGATTTAAGATACATATTTAAGCAATAAAAATCTCAAGAAGTTGATGTTTGAAGACTAATGAGGTAACAGAAAAAAGTGAACAGGTATGGCTAGAAACGAACACAAGTGACCCTGAAAGTCATTACTAGTTTAATAATTTGGTGGAAGACCAAAAAAATGTGATGCTGTGTACAATCAGAAAAATGATAGTTGTACTCCAGTTGTGTACAATGAATTAAAATAAAAAAAAAAGAATAAGGGACAAAAATGGAGCTCAATACAAAAATTTAATAAAATACTGTATGTTAAGCCTAGTACCTAGTACACAGCAATCACTCAATAAAAGGATTTAGCATAGAAAAAAAAAGGTGATGCAAAGAACCAGGTAATAAATTTCTCCTTTAGTGCTGAGGGAAAATCATCAACAAAGCCTGAGTTTCAGATAACCTGTGCACTATTATCTATTGCTATGTAACAAATTATCTCAAAGCATAGTGGCTTAAAAGAGCAAAAATGTATTATCTCATGGTTTATGTAGAGTCAAAAATCTAGGAATGGATGTGGTTCAGGGTTTCCAATAAGTCTTTAAATAGGATGTGGCTTGGGCCAGGCATGGTGGTGCATGCCTGTAATCCCAGCAGCTCAGGAGGCCGAGGCAGGAGAATTGTGAGTTCATAGCCAGCCTTCAGCAAAAACGAGGTGCTAAACAACTCAGTGAGAACCTGTCTCTAAATAAAATACAAAGTAGGGCGGGTGATGTGGTTCACATACTTACTTAGTGGTAGAGTACCCCTAAATTCAATCCCTGTTACCCCCTCCAAAAAAAAGAAATGTGACTTGGGGTTGAAGAATCTACTTCCAAGCTCACTCACGTGGCAGCTGGTTAAAGGCCTCAGTTCCTCATCAGGTGTCTGTCTCCATAGGACTCTTATGCCATGACAGGAAGTCTCCTCAGAGTAATTGAAGAGGAAGAGAGAGAGCAAAAGAAGCTGCAGTGTGTTTTATAGTCTGATATAAGCTCATACATCATCACTTCTGCCACATTCTATTGCCTACACAGACCAATCCTTGCACACTGGGGTTGGGGCTGCACGCAAGTGTAAACACCAGGAGGTGAAGTCACCAACCTCTTAGAGGTTGGCAACTGAGCCCCATTTATTTTAGCTATTTCCTTTTGGATCTGACAGTCTTCAATCTCAGGATTCTCTCTAAACCTGTCCTCCCTAGACAACACAGTTAGACCACCTTCATTCCCATGGCTTCTATCCCCACAGAACACTGATGACCAAACTATCTCCACAGCTTGTCTTGATACCAGGCTTATATTTTCACTTTCCTCCAAAAAGTCTTCATATGCCATTGCCCACCCTTCACTTCAAACACACTTCCTCTCCTGAGTGTCACCAAAATCCGCCCAG
This sequence comes from Glaucomys volans, assembly GCA_020662805.1. Classification (NCBI taxonomy): domain Eukaryota; kingdom Metazoa; phylum Chordata; class Mammalia; order Rodentia; family Sciuridae; genus Glaucomys; species Glaucomys volans. The sequence goes on along the minus strand of JAJEJO010000791.1, from coordinate 200,429 downwards.
TTGACCAAGCCAGGGATCTGGATCTGAGCCTGGACACTAGTAGTGGGGGCCACACACATCTGATAGTATGTGCATTTGCTTAGATATGAAAACATGGTCTCAGAAAACATAGGAATGAAAATACAATTTTCTTTCTTAAAAAGTTTCCCCCATCTGCATTGTGAAAAGTTGTGCAATGTTTTCTTTTTAAACACAGTTGCCAAATTGCTTCATTATTACATTTTACATGGCAACTTTTATCCATTTAAGTTATTCCAAGAACAAATATCTGCTGAAAATGCTATCTTATCTAACATCTGGAGAGGAATGGGATGAATCAGGGCAAGAGAGAACATTTATTATTGCCTGCTGTGCCAGCCACTGGCACATCCTTATTGCCAAAGAGAGGGTGAGGTGACTAAGGGGTCAGCATGCATTTCTGGACATAAGTGATTCTTAGACTGTTGATTTCAGGGATGACTTTTGAGGGACCAGAGATGAATAAGATTAGACAACATTCCTAAAAGACGATCCTACTTAAGCTGAGCTACCCAATTCTCCCCTAGGGAGTCAATTATGTACTCATCTAAATAGCTATGCATCCTACACCAGCTCTGGCAGCCCTTGTTTTTTTCAGAGAAGCAGTTCTGATGGCAACCTAAATGGTCCAAGTTCTGTGATGAGATCTTAATTAAACCTCTACAAAGTCATCTCTGAATTCCCCTAAGAGTTCCTTTACAGGCGGTGGAAAGAATGAGCCTCCTTCAACACAGGTGTGTGATATTAAGCCCTCAGAATGCCCCCAAACTTAAGCAATAGATCAAAATGTCTTTGTGAACCTAGAATAGAGGCGCTCAGGATCACAGCAACCTGTGCCCTTTGCCTTGAAGCCCATCAATCCTTTGAGCAGGGCCTCCTGTTCTCTCAGTGTAATTTTAACATGACTGTAAACAATTCTGTTTTAACCACCATGGTGAGGCCTTTCTGAGCTCATGAATCAAAACCCACAATAGTAATCAAAGAACAGCTTCCCATGGGACCATCTCTCAAACATGAGAATATTGTATGTGTTACAAAGTGGCTTTCCAAAAATAAAAATAAAAAGGGAAACAAAGCCAGAACAAAGCACCCCATTTTTTATCAAAAGACTAATACCAAGTTTTGTTTTGTTTTTAAGCTACCAGATTTTGAAGTTTGGAAAAAGGTGGGGAAACAAACAAACATGCATTAGGACATTTCCCATCAGAAAATTAGAAAAAGATATTTTCGATGTAATTTTTTTGCATATGTCTTTATCACTATTAAAGTACGTAGCTTTTGATGATGGCCCTTGCCTAAAGATTCAACTTTAGTCACATAGACTAAGTCACAAACCAAAAAGGACACTTCTCGGACCTGAGGGCACACTGTGGCAAACAAAGCCCGTGCCTCACTTCATATTTTTAAGAAAATGTGGAATTTTGCTTGGATACGGTGAAAAAGCAGTTTTAGTAACCAATTAGAAGAGACAGAGAAAGCACATGGAAGCAGTATGTGGGAGTGAAACAATAAGAAAGAAAGCGAAGGGACGATCTGGGCAGCTGTACTGGTCACTGAGGAGCACACCCTGACCCAGGGCAGGGACTGAGGACACCGGCTCTGGCATCAGACCAGCAGGCTTCTGCCATTTCCTCTTGATTAAGTCACTTAATCTGTGAATCAAGTTTCTTTTTGGACTAACATAGGTCTACAAATCCCTTCTCTTCAACTCCAAAATTCAAAGGAAACTAGAAAGTTTTTCATGGTGCATTTGGAGATCTGAACTGAGCTATGAAAGTGTATAGTCATTACTCCATTTATATGAACTGAATATTCAGATGTTTTGCTCCAGAAGGTAATTAAATTATTAATGTGCTTGATTATGAGATGCCACTGGATGGATATAACGTATGGTACAGTACATTCTCCTATTTTTAAAATCCAAAACCAATCTGCATTCTGAAAGACTTGTGGGCCTCATGATTTTAAACACATTTTGATGACCTATGTCTTCATCTCACAGGGTTGGGTGAAGACTCCAAGGTGTAGTGGTGCACACCTGCTAATCCCAGTGACTCAGGAGTCTGAGGCAGGAGGATCAAAAGTTTGAGGCTAGCCTCAGCAACTTAGTGAAACCCTATTTCAAAATTGTGGGAAAAAAAAAAGGGGTGCAGCACAGTGGTAGAGCAGCTCTGGGTTCAATCCTCAATACAGCAAAAAACAAAAACAAAACACCAAAACTAATGAAAGCATAGCAGATACATGGAACACAATCAAATAATTGTTATTTTGACTTTATGTCAAACATTTTTAGTGTCTCCTTTTAAAGGGAATTAAAGGTAAAAGAAAGTTTGATATGCTTGAACTTCCTTCTACCTTTAAAGTTTAAATGTTGGTTCTTCAAGGGAGTCAATGTTGGTTATATGGAAAATTAAATAAAACAAAACTTTTCACTCTCCAAAAATGCTATGTGGCTAAGGTAAATTGTGTGGCAGCAAAATCATTCACAATCAGAACAGTTTTAAAAAATTTAAACAAGTTTCTCAAACTTGAGCAACACCAAGCTGCTCAAACTCAAACCTGCAGGTCTGTGTTCAGATTATAAATGGTCACTAGTTTTACAAATCCAATGGCATATAATATGAAGCAGAAAACAGTGCTGCGGTCCTTTAACTTGTGCAAAAAACCTTTGGGGGGAAAAAAAAATTAACACACATACGATGTTGTGAGGTGGAAATGCTGTCTGCCAAGTCTGAAGATGAAGTAGCCCCTAATCAAAACCAATGCTGCACAGAGAGTAGTTGTCTGCCAAGCCAGGGCCAGCCATCTCGGGTCACAGTGAGTCTCTTTTCAAAGTGAATGCAAAGATAGGAGCCTGTCCTTCAGGGACTGAATCTTTTCACTTTGAATCAGTTTGAGTTGCCACTAAAATTCTCATTAGGGCACAAGCACCACTTTGTGCTTTGTTTTTTAAGACCAGCTCACAGAACAAAATGTATGCACCATCAGCCTTGTTCTGGAGTGACCTTCTCAACCTTGGGCCCAGGGGAATGTCTTCATTTGCATTAAAACCTTGATGCCTAAAGACGCACATGCCAAGGGGCTTACTATCTGCATGGAAACCACAACTTTGAATTTTCTGACAAAAATTTAAGAACAAGGTTTAACCAGCTGATTTAAGTTAAATCTAGAAGTCCAAGTTTTGTTTTCATTTATCTGGGAAGGACTAACAGACTTCTGTGGCTGGTGCTTTTCCCTCAGCAGAACCAAGCTTCTCATTTAGTGCAGGATCTTACTAAAATGTGACCCAACAGGTGTTTGAGTGAGTAGGAGTTTGTTCAAGTTAAATTCTTCTGGGGCAAAGAGGTGTCTGACTGAAGTTCTTCAAATAATAGTATGTTTAAGGAAAACTACTCTGCTTGGAGCTCAGTGGTCCTGGGGTCTTCCTCTCACCCTGTGGTTTCCTGTGCTACTGGTCTATGGAGAGGGAAGGGTACAGCGTGGCCTGGAGCAGCTCTCATGAGCACAACGCCTGCAGTGTTTTACCCATTACTTAGTTCTCAGCACTAATTCACTCCTCCTGCAACTTCCCAGCCTCCTGGGAGGGAAAAAATCCATAGCTCAACTTACACTTTCCACCACGATACAAATGGCGGCCAGGACACCACGGACGGTAGTTTCTCTTAGGTAGGGACAGTAGAAGTGTCCAGTCAACTGGGAAATAGCCAACTGCTCCCTGGGAGACATCTAGTCACACAGGAGAAGGTATGTGTGTTTTAGGTAGCTCATTCCGTTCATGGTAGGTTCAGCACAGGGACAATTTATGGTTGATTTAAGGGATTTTCAAGAGGTTATGTGACTCTGAAACTTCAAACTAGTTTACTTGTATCTGGAAGTCTCCCTTTTCCATTTCTGTTCCAATCTGCCATGCTGTGCATAATTCTGGACCGTTAAGTCAGGAGCCCTGGGTTCCAAGTTGACCCATCCCTCTTGGGAGATATGAAGTTTGGATAAATTGCTTTTCTCTTCTGATCCTTTGTGTACTTCTGTGTTAATTCAGGATTCTAGAATCCACTGTCTGGCCCTGCTGTGGAATCAAATGTGACTTTTATGAACACTCATTTTCCCCTGGACTAAGGGCAGCCCTGAGGGAATTTTCCTTCTCAGCAGGCCAAATACCTAAGGTCCCAGCTAGGAATTTCCTTTCTCTGGGGAAAGGCAAACCAGAGCCCAGCTCTCTTGCTATTGCCCATTTGGGACCTGAAGGATTCTCTCCACCTGTTGTCAAAAACCAAAACAAAATTATAATGGAAACAGCAGCTTATAAGGGAAGAATTCTTTCCACCCTTATATTAGCACTGCTGTTAAGATTCTCTAATAGGTTTTCTGATGTGCTCAGGTCATCAGAAACATGCCGTAGCCATTGTCAGTTCTGAATGTTTGAATTGAAATGGAGATGGTTGTGAGCTGCTATTCAATATATTGCTGGTGCCTCCTCAGTGAGAAACTGAAGGGTGACTGGACCCAGAGTTCACTGTGAAACACTCTGAGCTGCCCAGTAATGAGTAGATTTGAGAATTGAGTATCAAAAAACTAATTCTGGGGGGAACCAATCTTTTACTTTTGTAATTGTTTAATCAATGTTGAACAAGGAATCTCACAAACTCATTTCCTCATATCTTCCAAAAATATCTGTCAACAAGACCCTACATTGGACATTTTATTTCTAGGACAACACCAGGGCAGGAATGTCTAAGTTGAGGCAACCAGAAAGTAGCCAAGCTGATGGCCAAGGGGGTATGGCCAAAGTCTGGCTGTTCACAGAGCTGGCATGTGCACACTTCTATTTAGAATGCCATTTTTTGGATGAGGGACATCAATTTCCTCTGCTCTTGGCTGCAGGATCCCAGAATTTCCTGGTTTTGTGAGGAGGTTTGAGATTCTGGATATCATTATTCTAGTCACTTGTAGGTGTTATGGAGCTGCAGTTGAGAGCTTCCACAAGCTGGAATGTTTGTCGTTTGCTGATGGTGAAGCCACCTTGTAAAGCACTGACCCCAAATGAGGCAGGCAGTTATAAAAACGTAAAGATCTTGGAGTTTGTCACTTTCCATTTGATCCATCAGTCTCACAAAGGTCTTGATGGCTTTTTAAATCTGGATTTCCTTCTGTCTTGATGTGATTAAGTCTTTTAAGCCACTCTGTTCTCCAGCTGAAACTACATTTTCCCTAACAAGGTGAACCCTATGTTTGTTCTACACTCTGCAAAACCAGTTTGGAGCACAACACGTTAAGCCCAAGAACTGAGTTTAAACAATTATTATTATTTTTCTGTTGCTGGGAATTGAATGGAGGGCCTTGCACATGCTTTACTACTGAGCTATATCCCCAGTCCCTAAGCAATTACTTTAAAAACTGTAATCACAACATCAAGACTTCTATGCACAAGCCAGGCCTCAGATATAAAAATCTCATTTGATAAAACATTGGCAATGAGAGGAAACAGATGCCCATTTATTTCAGAGAGTTAGCTCCATTTACGCATTTTCTCAATTTCTTATTCAGTTCAAAAATCAATTTTGGGGTTGTTCTTAAGAGAACTGAGGGGGCATCAGAGACTTGAATTATCAAACAAGAATTTTGACTTTTTAAGGAACTTTGTCCTTCTAGGGTTATAAACACACTGTGCACCTTATTGTGTGCTTTTTGTGCCAAACCAAATTTTTAATTCCAAATTTTTATCAGTTTAAAGTCTTAATAAGGACATACACCATCGATGAAGGAATAAAAATAGAAAGAACTTCATGCCTATTTTTCACTATCCTCCCCCCAAAGTAGTAGCAAATACTACTGGCAGTTTGGTACTAGTCTGGGGAAAGGGGTAACAGGGTTCTTCAGTGAGGAAGGGAAACAAAACTTCCCTGTGGCCACGGTAATTCTGCTGTCCAACTTTGGGGATGTCACTCTAAGGGACTGCCACCTTCTCTTCAAAGCTACCCACTGTAAGTGGGACAATGTTTGGTCCACTATGTCACAATCACCAAGGCCAGCTCTGCCTGTTCTGCCTTAACTTGGGCTAACCCGTACCCCCTCACCTTACCTCCTTGATGACACATCTTTTCTGGTGTGTACAGATATATCCTTCCTCTGACCTGTTTTCCCCTGTCTCTCTACATCTTTGGAACTATACAAGCTGTGAAAAATCTGAGATTGTCACGTACATGACTATGTGACAGAAGCCATTCCAGTGCTTTGTACACAGCAGATATTCAACATTTCACCTTTCTACAGTTCAAGAAAAACACTGCTAAGCCCCCTAGAGATGCATCTTTGAAGATGCTCGCTTGCTCCTGTATTTTCTTTGTCATTTCTCAGCAGGCCTCAAATCACTTACATGCCATTCAGTGATGCAGCACGTCCCATGGCACTCACCCTGTGTTACTTCCAAGCCCAATGGTTGAACACTGCTGGACTCCTCTTACACAGCACGGAGAGCCAGCATCCCCCACCACAGACCACCTTGGGGCTCCCAACCCCCCAGCTGATCCCTAAAGTGTCATATTATTAAGTCCCAAGGGATTTGGAATTTTGAAAGTTCTTCCTTGGCTGAGTCTTTGTAAACCTAACTAGTAGGAGCCCGAGAAGCCTGGTGCTTCCCAAGACTTCACAGTGCTGTAGAGAAGTATTTGCCAAACCAAATGGCTGGCAATGATCTGTGGGGCTAACTTTTACTGGTCCTACAGAATCTGGGGCAATGAGGAAAATGTCCCTTAAATCAGTTCAATCCCTTACTATAACCATAAAGCTACATGTGGCTATTCATTAGAAATGTAGTTAGTGCTGTTGGTAAACTGAATTTTTGATTTTTATTTAATTTTAATAAAGTTTAGTTTAAATCTCCACAATGGTTTTTAGAGATTGTGACCAGAAAGAACAGTGAAACTTTAAAGGAATAAAGTGTTGAGTGACGGACTTTTCGACAGTACTTTTATGAATAAAAGAGGTGCTCAATAAATATTTGATAACAACCTGTCATTGGTCACTTCTATCTCCTAGGCTTTTTAGCTCAAGCAAAAGTAAAAATAAAACCAAAGAGTAACAATACAAAACCCACAATCTATTTTACCACCAATCTATCTTGAATATAACTAGTACTTTTTAGTATATAGGAGTGGCATAGCCAAAGATGAAGAAATAAACTAAAGCAAGCAAAACAAAGAATTAGAAAAATAAGCATACTAGAAGTTATTTATGTTTAATGCTTAAAAGTCTGAATGCACAAACAATCTACCATTATAGAAGTACTGGTGGTCAATACAATGCATTAGAACTATGTACAATGCACAGTTTAGTATCAAAATCTTTCTACACTGTAGTTTTACGAAACTGTTAATGACATCAAACACTAAGCACTTAAGACACCATTTTTTTCTGCTACCACATTAGGAACGTCAATAGACAGTCCATTTCAACTTGCAGCATCCATCCATTTCTAGTATGAAATTAAGTAATTTTCTACTTATACAATAAAGTTTATCTACACGGTTCTTTTGATTTTGATCCATAGCAGCAAAGGCACTGTACATCAGCAGATCCACAGACTTAAAGGATTTTTTTTAAAGCATTCAAACAAAAAATAATAATAAAAAAAGGAGTCACATATTATAGTTTAACAGCAACAACAACAACATAAAAGATAACACAATGTTTCTGGCACAATGGCACAGCCTGTGTCCATTTCAGGGACATCCAACTAAGACATGGAAAGAACCGGAGGTAAAGAAAGCAAGTCCTCATCCCAGGAGAGTCCGTTCTTTGTGTTTTTCAGAGGGAGGTCTCTGCAAACCCTCCTCCGCTGTCCTCGTTTTGTAAAGACTTGACTTGCACAGCAGTAGGAGTCCTTCCCTACCTGTGCAACTCCCAAAGAGCAGGTCACAAGGTAGCCCATAATTTCTCATAACAACAAAACTGACCAAAGATATACATCTCCCTTTGCAAAGAATGTGGCAAAAATATCCAGAATGGATTAAGTTCTCTCTTTGAGGCCCAATTTAATTTGTTCATCTGTCTATAATACAATAAAAAAGGGAATTAAAAACATTACAAAGACACTTGTCAACAAGTCAAAAAAAGAAAAAAGAAAAAGTCCAATTACTTTTATTGAATATAATCTAAAGTTATAGATGTACTGGTTAAAGTTGTCCAAATAGACTCAAATGAATATGACCTGGTCTGGCATGTTCTAATTGTTTAGCCAAACTTCCAAACATCTTTAAAATAAGTAGAAAACAAAAACATAAAACCTAGTAACACAGCAACATATTGCTTCCATGTGTAATTATACATTTCACATCTCTATACAGTCAATAGTCTACATTTAGTGACATTTTTAATTGATCATTTTTAAACCTTCCTTTCCCCTCCTTTACCAAAAAAGGGGGGGAGGAGTGTCAAATACAATGCACCTTCATCATCAATGCAGGAGCAGACAGCTTTATTTAGTCAGTCATTGTTAGAAAGCCTTCTTTAAACAAAATAAATATATTACAGGTATAATACATAATTAAAGATTCCGTTGACTGTTAAGTATGCTTATTCCATGTTCTTCCAAGTAGACAGCTGAAGATTTGGTATCACAGGTTCTTAATGAATATTCACAATTCAATAGCGAGAACGAGGTGGGGGAAGAGGGGTTAAAGAAGGGGATTAAACTCCACAACTGCAATAAGTATCTGAAATTCTTGGTTTTAGATGTGGGGGTAGGCAGGGTAAACAAAAAAGGATGAGAGCGCAAAGTGCTACAAGGAAAAGGAGTCCAGTTTGCATGAAGATTTTCCTTAATAAATAACTTCATAAACCGTGGCTTTCTTATCCCCAGAGCCAGTGACAATGTATTTGTCATCCACAGAGATGTCACAGCTAAGCACCGATGAGGATTCTTTGGACTAGAAAAGAAACATATAATCAAAAATGTTAAATACCGAAAGAAAAAATCATGAGTACTGACAGGCAAGACTGGAGGACTTGGAGCAGATGCAAAGGCAATGTGTTCTGTGGTGCAAAAAGGAGCCCCAGTGGGGTAGGCAGTCATAACATCCCCCAAAATAGCAGAGTTGGATCAGATTCATTCTTAGAGACACCTCGTCAGGTTAGCCTGGAAGCTCTTGCCCCAGGGAAATCAGGGAGGCAGGAGTCAGTGGTGTGACCCCCTTTGCTGATGAAGCAAGGCCCTATTTTTAAATCCTATTTTCCAGTGAAGAGTAAGGTGTTAGTGGTATGGAAACCCCTCAACTTCTCTCAGATGGCCTGGATCTAGGTGGAGCTGCAGAAGAGCAGACACATCACTTATCACTCAACCTGTCTTGAGCCTCAGTTTCCTTCAAAGGCAAAGAGGTACAGACAGTATACCTGTTCTACCACCTTAGGGGGATGTTGCGAAGTATAAGCAACATGGAAAATGGCATAAAAACACTGCATCTTTTGAGATAGAGAATATAAAATGATTGAGTAAAAAGCCCAGTATTTCCAGAGTAAAAATATACAAACTTCGTAAGAGGAGAGCAGTTCAATAGTTGAAAAAAGAAATATACCATGTAAGTACTTTGTATACAATGTCCAACTATGCTAAAAGGGCTCAACATTAACTGAATTGTGCTTACTATAAGAAAAAAAACAAAACAAAACAAAAAAAACAACCACACAGGATTTTGACCAGGATTCTGAAGAATACTTTGAACACTAAATAAATAAATAAATAAATAAATAGTATGGCACAGTTGCTAACCCACTCTTCATGTTTCTCCAACTTTTTTGATTGCAACTGATAGTAAACAATTTGAATTCACAGTCCAGCTATATAAATAAGATTATACTTAACCTTTACTAACTATTAAAGATGCACTCTAATATTTTCTATTTCATTTGTTTAAAAAGAGCAGGTTGGGACCATCTAAAAGGTTGTGATTCACAATATGAAAAAAACACATTTTATAAAAATTTTAAGTTTCATGACAGCAATAATATGCTACTTTTGTACTACTGACTACCTTGCATGATATTTTCACTCACTGTATTTTGGATTCAACTGAATTGATCTACTCTTTGGTGACTATATACCACTCAGTCAAGGAAACTGCAAATCTTTTAAAATATTCCTAAAAAGAACACAGATAATAACATCTTGAATACAGTGTTTTTTTTTTTAATGTCTTTATCTCGCCTACTAAATCCTCACATACAGGTAAGAGAGGAGACATACTATTTGCACGTATGTATTTGTACCATATCTATAGTTTGTTCCTTCTACAATTAATTTCATAAGCTACAAAATTTGGTTCCATGGAGTCAAAAGGAAGAATAAAATGTATAAAATGAACTGAGAGTTATTTACCTTTTAACAGTCTTTGAAAAAAATTCAAAGAACTAATGAGGGTATTAAAGCAAAATGCTCAAATTTTAAAATGAAAAATTTATAGAAAAACACGTATGAAAATTTCACAAAAGATCTAAAACCTCCACTAACATGTAAAATGGGATCAAGTCATGAAGAGCTGGTACACCAGGTACAACCTTGGCTCTGGATTCAGAGGGCACTGGAGAAGATTCCCAGCTCCAGGGTTTGTGGCCATGATGCTTAACTTCCTTCAGGCAGCTTCCTTCTCTGCACATTGGGAATAATATTAGCTCCAAACTCCAAGGACCCTCATATACATTATTATCTGAGAATACACATAAAATACATGGCTGCTAAACAAGTTAGTTGTTACCTGGAATATACTGGCGCCATAAGGTGTTCTCCAGGCATTCAAAAGGTTGTCTTTTCCAGTGCTTACAAACCATTTGCCTACAGGAAGAAGTTTTGAAAAAGGCAGTGTTCATGTTACTTGGTCAAATATCTGCGATTTGTTTTTACTGAGCATCAAACTATTCATAGAAACTCATCCAACTGTAACCAAAAAAAGCTTCTTTTCACTTCAAAAATAGTCTATCCTCCTGAGTTTAATGATTCATTTATACTTATGATAAGGATAAAGTAGACCGATTCAAAAAATTTACATGGCATCCTAGGGAAGGAGGCATAAATAAGGACGATTCTGAAGGGGAGCACATTAATGAACCAAAAAACCTAACTTGGAATGAATCAACAGTACAGAATGAACAGTTCTGGTTCACAGTCAATGAACAAAAGGGCTTGCTTACCACAGTGAGCAAACTTGAGAGACAGCACACAGCTCTCATGAAGATGCAACTGGTATTTGTCTGGCTTGGTAACATGCAAAACTTCAACGTTACTGTTTTCCATCCCCACTGCCAGCCACTCTCCAGTTGGGCAGTAGCCCAAAGAAAAGATCTAGAATTAAAACAGGCAGACATGCTTTTTAATCAGGAGGTACTACTATTTCTTCTGGCAGTGCTACTTAAAATATGAAGGAAATCAAAATAATATGAATTGTACAGAAAGAAATCAAAGTCACATGAATGATCTCAAAGTAATCTAAAATCAAAAATTCCATATCATCTTTCAGCACGTCATGCTTCTTAACACTTCTAAAATGTTACAGATACACAGCTAGTACCTGTGAGGTGAAGTCATGCTGCTGCAGCTGCCGCCCCTCGCGCAGGTCCCAGGACCTGACTGTGTTGTCCAAACCGCCTGTCCAGAGCTTGGTGCCATCATTAGAAATGTCAATACAGCTGGCTCCGTCTGTGTGGCCCTGGAATTGTCTGAAAATACCAAAATGGAAGAAAAGCCTTGAAAAGTTAATTTTTAGTTGATTGATTTAGTTGATTTCCTTGGTGATCAGTATCAGTGTAGTTCTTACCTATAGATTTCATAATGGTTTATTATGTTCTCTAATTATCCAAAGTAATAACAAAACAGATGCAGTTGGTTCTCTGTAACCATAGGTTCAATGTCCATAGTTTAACCACCCACGAATTGAAGATATTCAGGAAAAAAAATTGTCTCTGTATTGAACCTGTAGACTTTTTTCTTGGCAATATTCTCAATGTGTAACCATTATTTACATTGCATTGAATTTTATAAGTGATCTAGAGATGACAAAATATATGGAGGGTCTGCAAAGGTTATATGTAAATACCATGCCATTTTACATAAGGGACTGAGCATACATGGATTTTTGTATTCTCTCTGGGGTTCCTAGAACTAATCCTCCATACATACAAGAGATGACTTTAGAAAACGATTAAAATTTTGAGATGACTAATTCATTACACTTTTTATTTTATTTTTGAATACTTAGAAAAGTTCTCCAAATTCTTCTTACATGAAAGCATGATTGATAATATGGAGATGGAAAAAGAGTCTCCAACTGAAATTAACAAAAGAAAAACATATCTATATGTGTGTGAACTTTATCAGACATAATTCTGAAACTTGTTCTATCAGTGTGATATGGGACTGGGCATGGGGAAATCAGTCCTGCCAGTGAGGTTCAATGCATCTGTGGGTAGCTATGCTGGATGAAAAGGCCACACTCAAGGAAGGAACATGAAAGGACACCCAGAGTGCCCCAGGAATCACTCCTGGTAAAATGTACAACATAGAACCTAGGGGAAGGAAGAGTCAAAATCAGTTCCTAGCAACGAGAGTGACAGTATTTTATTTTTGGAATTGTAAACAGAGTTCAGTCCTTCAAAATAAGAGGAGGACAGGAAAGGCCTATCCTCTTTATATACTCATTTTGCCTTGTAACCAGGATTTATTATAATCTTTTCATGCTCTTTAATTGATCACACACACTCTTGTTTGTTGATCTCTGGTGCTGACAGCTAGAGAATTATTTCAGAGATTTGCCTAACAATACTGACCCTACACAATCTCATTACTAAGTAAAAATTGGCATACCATCTATTCATCCCTACGGGTAATCTAGCCATTTCAGGGTGAGCAGTACCCAACACAGTGCCTGGACCCATAAGTGCTAATGATTTGGTGAAAGATTAAATGAAGCAATAGGTACAGCACTTAAGATAGTATCATGCTTTGTGAGTCTTCTCAATGAGGAACTGTTAACAATAGTGATTTGTTAGCAAGCACAGATGGTAAAATAGAGAAGTCTAATGAGCTCACGAGGTCATGGGAATCTTATGTACATTAATTACGTCAAACTGACCTCATTTACAAAAATTTGAATTGGTGATGCTTAGTCTAATCACTAGAAAACAACTTTACATCTAATAAAATATAAATATACAGAAAACAAGATTTTAAATTAATAATTTGTCAGTAGCATGTTAAAATGGACCCATTCTCAACAATTTTTGGTAAAATAATTATATTCCATTTATTTATACATACACACAATGCTTTAGCACAATGTGGTAAAACTAGCTCCTACTCATGATCTAGGAATGGATCTTGTGACTTACCTCACCAAGGTCTGGTTATGCAGGTCCCACACAGCAATGTTGCCATCGCTGCAGCATGAGAAGCAGACTTTGGAGTCTGGGCTGATGGCCAGGGCGTAGCAGGCAGGGGCTGAGGATGTCAGCTCTGCCTTGATGCGGGGGGTTGGAGCAGCCAGGTCCCAAATGGACAAAGTACTGGCTTCCCCTCCAACAATTAGGGTTCGACCATCAGGGAGCAATCTGCAGGAACGGATGTAGTTATCCCTGTTCTGTAGAGACAAAAACCATCAAGAGATTACTCAAGAGGAAAGGAAAACAGCATTAACATGAGAGCAGAAATCCATAAAAGATTGTGTTCCCTCCTGGTTTAATGAGCCATTTATACTTATGACAATGATAAAGTAGATTAATGCTAGAAAATTACATGAAATTAAGGAAGTACTTAAACTTGATCTACAAAATTTAGTACTGAGATATTTAATCTTAATTAGCATCAAAATGCAAAGACCTAGACCCACTCCCACAACCACCAAATTAACCAGCTGCTTGTATCATTTGTGCAGATATACATGCACACTATTGCAGAAACTCTTATAGTACTCAAACATCTAAACCTGGAACCCTGGCATACCATACACTGCTGCTAAAGGGTCATGTTACTGCAGCTAAGATGTCAAGGGTCAAATACATGAGGCCATCTGTTCCCTCTTCCTAGTCCTGCATTATGTGACTAAAGAGCAACATGGGTTTGGTACAGTGGGATCAACTGGAGATAAGATTCAATCAATCAAGGAGTGACAGGAAAAAAAAAGTTCCTCCTAGTTCATGAGGTTATGGGACTCTAAGAGCATTTAATTATGTTTAATTGACCTAGCCTTCTGCTTTAGAAAAAAAAAAAGATTCTGTTGGCATAAGGAAAGAAAATCAGGATGAAACTTCCTATGCAGCTGAAGGACAAATCAAATGCCACACAACATGTAAGTTGATTTTTGCATGAATATTTTTAGGAACACTTTCAGAGAAACCATGTGTGAACTTCTAATTTTCTTAAACCCCTTTATCAGACAGGAAAACTAGTGGTTTGCCTTTTCCTCTGGGAGGCAGAATTAATAAAAAATTGTATTGTGCTATGTGTCATGCATGAAAAACTAGCTCATTCTGCCTTAGGAACTGAAAGAAGACAGGTCTTCAAGATCAATTATCCACTTGGGATCAATACTGTGTGGTTGGCTCATATATATCTCTCCCCACTAAACCCTCCTGTGTTCTGAGTAAAGGCCTAAGTCTTGTTTATCCATGTTCACTCACCAGACAGTCAAGTTGAGAGACAGGACTCTTGTTGCCAGGGTGACTAATGTCCCAGACCTTGACACAGCCCTTGCCACCTGTATACACGTGCCTCGTGGGGTTGCTGATGGTCACTGCACACACCACCTCCCCATGGTTAAGGGTGTTGATCTGGCGAGCATGTCGGGGGATTCCAGGTCCAATGAGGGCATCGGGAGGAAAGGGCACAGGCTGCATCTGACCGTCTGCACTGACATGGAAGGAGTAAGCTCTAAGGGATAGCAAAGAGGAAAAAAAAAAGATAGGAAAGAAGAAAATGTAAGAAATGTTACCTAACTGTTTAGTGTAATGAGAAAGAAAACATCATCAATGCCACTTGATATGTGTGAATAAGACAAATTTACCTACTATGGTGGGAGTAACAAAAATTTCAAAGTTACAGGGCATTAGGATCCATGATCAAATCTTGGGCTATTTACTAGCTGCTGTGTAATATCAATTATTATTTGCCTTAGAACCTTATTTCTAATCTCTAAATGGAAGAGAATGCACCTATCTTGCACAGAGAACTAAATAAGAGAATCAATATCAAATACAGTAACTACTGTTTCAGGGGCACTCTAAAACTTGCCTTGCCTTTGGGGGGGCCTGATATCATATTTTGTCTATAGATCAATTCACTCCAGTCAAGTGACTCATTAATAGACATCAAGCTAAAATTATGAACCTCTAAGGAGTTAAGAGTTTCTAGACATAAATGTTAAAATTTTAGATGTGCAAACAAATATTGAAAAATAAAGTCCTATTTTAACACCCTCATCAGACTTGACAATCACAAATCCTCATAAATCCAAATGGAAAGAATCTGAAAAAGCGTCCTGTGTGACAGACCCAAAGGCACAACGTGTGACCCAGCAAAACCTCTGCAATTATGAAAGCATGTGGTCCTAAAATGCAATTGAAGCTAAAACACCTCCTTCAACAAACTCACCTCCATTTTTAGGGCACTGAACTCAGGAAGGGAATATGTGAGGCTGCAGGCATGCAGGTTGGACTTCTGAAGGCAGGAGATGCCAGCAACAAGACACGGGAGGTGGGCCTATACTGGGGGTTCTCATGGACCACAATCCATTTTGGAAATTATGTCATTTAGGAATTTAGGAATGTTGTTAATGTGAAGAAGTTTACAGAAGACAAACCAAGTAAGGTGCTTTTTCTGGGTACACAAAAGATACAAGCTTGAACTAAAATCACTAGGAGTTTTAGGATCAAATTAAGTATATTAATTACCTCATACATGCCAGGTACTATCATGTACTGGGGAATCAGGTCAACAAAATTGACCAAGTCCTTATTCTTACATTAGCCTACATCCTAGAAGGGGAAATAGGTACTGTAAAAGCAGATTAAATAATCTACCTTATGTACCAGTAACTGTCATTAAAAATGCAAACAGAATTTCAGATAAAAGAGAATAAGGGTGCAGAGTGGTCAAGGGCCCCTTTGTGAGGAGGTGGCATGGCACATAAGCTAAGGCCTGAAGGAAGGACACAGGCATTGCACATATCTAGGGAAAAATGTGCAGGTATAAGGAACAAATGCAAAGGTTCTGGGGCAGAACTAAGCAAGAAGGCCAGAGTATATGCAGCAGAATTGAAAAGAGGGAATTGACAGGAATTGAAAAGAGGGGTAAGGGCCAAATTAATAAGGATCTTGTAGGCTGTTATGTGAAATGTGATTATTCTGAGCTGAATGGGAAGCCACTAGAAATCTGTGCAGGGGAGTAACAGAAGAGATTATTATGACAATGTTAACATGAAGTTAACATTTTAAATGACCATTCTGGTTGCTGGGTGAAGAATATCTTGTAGGTAGCAGGATAAAGAGGCATGTCAAAAGTCAGGGGCCTACTGCAAGGGAGAAGTCATTGTCTAGGGTGTGGGAGATAAGAAAGCTGGAAACAGAATTTGAACTTCAAAGCCTCTGGCTAGGTTGAGGCAGAGAAGGCTATTCTGGATGAGATGTTTGGATTCTGTAGGAAACAGTGGCCAATTAGGGCAGTCATTCACGTGAGATGAGGTAGGCCAAGATACAAGACAAAGTTACTGGGAAACGGTCCTTGACACCAGAGTCACCATGACAAAAGCAGGCTCTGCGCAGAAGATTCTAAGCCAAGTGCCAAGTATTAGTAAATCAGGGCAAAACCCAAAAGGGTGAAAGTCAAAGGGCACATGTCTGAGGAAAGCAGAATTTTCAAAAAGGGTAGAGAAGTTCAATCCTAAAAGAGACTGGGGAAGGGGGCACAGGAGAACTATAGCCTTATTACCTCTACCACTGGTCCTACAGATTGTGAAATATAAGAAAAATTAAAGATTATTCCCCATTTTGAAGGCTACAGGAGAAGGGGTGACTTTAGGAGTGAGCCAGGTTTCAGTTCACCTGAACTGCAAGGAGAGGAAAGCAGTGATGCTCGAATAGAAAGGCTGAGATTGTGAGGGATGCTGACCCAGAAAAAGGCTAATTGATTTTGCAATTAAGAGGTCAAGAAGACTAAATCTTAAAGGAAGGTTATTTCAAGTTCAAATGGTGTTACACATTCTTAATGATAATTTCTGAGAAAATATCCCCTTTTCCCCTCTAGAATCTCTAAATGATTTTTAAAGAGCCCTGAGAATTTAAATAGTTAAGAAATGAGACATACTTTTCTTCAATAGGATATTCTTCAACTTAACTACTCTGGGAGCACCTACTATGTTTCTGGCACTTTCTCTTAGAGGAGCCAAATGAACTTCAAGAGCCAGTTGCATGAAGGACATAATATAACTGTCTGTCAGTATATATAACATTCAGAACTAGAAAAAAATAAAAGCTCTAGAACATATTATCAAGTTCTTTAACGTGTAACTAGTAAAAAGTACTGCACTGTGTAAGGGAAGTCAGTACTTCTAGGAATGCAGAAACTTAGGCTCAGAAGACAATTCTCTTTCTATCCAACTGAATGTCTCCAAAATGCAGTTAAGTATTTCCCACCCATGTATTGTGATACAAACATCATGCTAAGGATAACAAATTAGGCATGGAACCTGGCCCTGCCAAAAAATGCCTTATAGTCTTGGAATTATGAGAAAAGTACAGAAACTGGCTACAATACCTGGAGATGGGTTTTAAAGGTAGAATTTTACCAAGGAGGAAGGAAGATGGTGGTAGGAATAGCAGAGAACAGCACTCTAAAAGGATGAGGCTAAATGACTCAATAAATCCCTGGATTGGTTATAATCTAGGAATTCAATTATTTTATTTATTTCTAAAATTATTCAACAAGGGTGTTTGGAGGAGCTGGCCAGAACACAGTCTGGCAAAATATAATAGGTAGTTATCTTACCATGTTACAAAAGGGGAGAGTTGAACTGATGGCCTGAAAAATTCACAGACAGGATTCATTAAAGGGTTTCAGGGTAGGAGAAGCATGACATTATGAAGACAAAGCCATTCAAAGAATAAACTTTGTAGTAGAAATAGGATGGTCCTAGTTTTGGGTCTTGAATGCCCTCCCCACCAAAGTCCAGATGTTGAAGGTTTGGTCCAGCCTATGGAGTTAGTGGGAGGAGGTGGAACCTTTCAGGAGATAAAGCCAGGTAGCAGGAAATCAGGTCACTGGGGAAATGCCTTTGAAGGAGATATTGAGATTCTGGTTCCTTTCTGTTTCTCTTTGTGCCTCTTACTGCCATGAAGTGAGCCGCTTCCTTTGCCATGTGGTCCCACCATGACATCCTGCCTCACCACAGGTTCAAAAGCAATAGAACCAACTAACCATGCGCTAAAATTTCTGAAACTTTGAGGTGAAATAAATGTTTTCTTCTCATGAATCTATTATCTCAGGTATTTTGCCACAGTGATCAAAAGCTCATTAACACAGATGGACAGGAGAAATAAGAAATAATGGTTCTGATAATCTAAGTGAGAGTACTAGGGGACCTGAAGTAGGCAAGTACAAGGTTGACAAGTTGGAAGTAACAGTGTATATAAAATCCTATAGGAGTTAACTAACATGATTTGAGGAGAGAGCTGATAACTGAGTTTCTGAGAATTAGGAAATCAGAAACAGTAGGTATGGGGAAAGAAAGGGGCAAACTGAGAAGGTGACTTAATATGCTACAATACTACAGTACTTTATGAATATATGAATTTGAGGTACAAGGACATCTAACAAATAATCAGAAACAAGGCTGGCGGGAGAGGGTTTAGGGAATTAGACTTAGTGACCCACATTCTCCCACAAGCATGCAGCATGTATATATACATGTGCACACATAGCAGGTGAATTACAAGAGTAAAGAGTAATTTCTCCAACACATATGGTGAAGGAAGCAGAAGAGAGCTGAGAAAAGTTTGGACATTCTGACAGAACTATATTTCAAACTATCCAAGCATCTGCAATTAGCTCTTATGCACTGAGGTTGTTTTATTTAGACCATCAGCTTTCTATGAAGACCAAATGTATTTAAAGAAGGTTCTTGGCCTTCTCACCTCCACCTCACTTATCCTCTCTAATGAGGCCCAGTTGTTATGTTGCCTTAATTTCTCCCAGACTTTGAAATATCTCCAAGTTTTCAACATCTCACAAGATGGGACTAGACCTCGAATTCACAATTAAAGGTCAGACTGTTGTACTCCAAATGCCTCACAAGAATGGAAAAGAACCTGAATTCACAGTTAAAACCAAATTGTTGTACTTTATAAAGTATGGCAGAAAATTATAGAGCTGAGATCACCAGTATGCCAATCAGCAAATCACAATTGCTGGAGGTTTTTATTATTTAACAGGTATTATTCATTTTGAAAATCTTTATAAAAACAAATGCAACAAAAATGTTTCTGAATCATGAGCAGCCTGAAACCCATAACTTGAGATGTTTTGTTTTTGTACATTTATATGCCATATCCCATAATACAATTAGTACTAAGTCTCATTTAAGAAGTGTATGAAGAAGAAAGTCCACTTTTGGTCTATGCTGAAGTTAAACTGAGCAGTCATGCCAATCACCTGAATAGACAAGAAGATCTAATATAATTATCAAATAAATTCTACTTTATTCATTACTTGGGACATGCATGCATAAGTTTTGATAATATCTAATTTGTTTTGTAAATATTATTCAGTCAGAGAGGCACAATTGCTTTAAGTCTTCGTGGAGAAAAGCAGTTACTTTCTGAGTACGTGTGGTAGGATGTCTTTGGGTGATTTAGTATATTATTAGAACATAACTATTATGTTCTAATACTTTATAAGGGTTTCAGTTGAAAAATATGCACGAAATTTCATAATTCTGTATCTTATGATCTAGAGAGATACATAATTGTTATATTCTTTTCTGCCAAAAAAGTCTATAATAAAACTACATTATCTCTACATGCGTAATTGAACATGGATTTCTATGTTTTGATGCTGTTACATATCAATAACAGAAAATATGGAATCCAATTTATTCAATCCAATCTTCTATCATTTCTGCCCCCTACAACACACTATCTTTTGCACAGTACCTGAAAACCTGATAATACCCTGGGGCAAACTTGATAATATCCTGAATAGGAATTGATACTGAAGATCACTGAATAGCCACCACCTTGTCAAACATGCTGCTGAACATGTATCATATTCAAAGGATGCTCAGACTCATATCCTTCTTATTGAAGAGTATCATCTCTGGTACAGAGGAGCCAAATGGAGCTGACAAAGTTAAGAAATTGTGGGTAAAGTCATTCTTCCTAGTCAAATTTAAACTTGGGTCTGTTACTTTCCTGAAACCTCACTCTGTCAACTACACCAACCATGCTACATGTACTATATGCTTTTTGGCTTTCCTGGTGAGTTGTTTGCCAAATGCATTAGGCAACACTTTATCACTTGCAGGAACAAAAATTCTCAACAATCCTCCAATCCATCAACCTGCCCAAAAAGATCTTAAAATTTTATACCCTAAGAGTCAAAACTGGAGGGAAGAAGGGAACTAGCTCAAAGCTCAGAAGTACCACAAGTCTATAGCAGTTTCACTAGTCCAACTCCCAAACCAAGTCTGTCAGTATTTCTTTAAAAACACACAATATATTATCTGCCTGTGGTCTCAAGTCAGCAGCCAACAAGGCAAGAAGCTTCACTGCTCTAGTAGTTGTAAACTGATTATAGCTCTGGGAGCAACTGCTGGTTACCTAAATGCAAATACGCAGCACCAGAGAAAAAGGAAGGCAACTCTTCCCTAAAGGAGCATCTCTATTTATCCTACCAGTTCGAATGGAACTTTTAGGCATTTGAGTTTGTTATTTGATTAATCCTATGACCTTGTTATTTAGTTGCTGTGTAAAATAGACCAAGCTTTTACCTTCAAATACATCAAAGAGTCTTGACTGTCAGACAGTCAACAACTACTTGCAGAACACACAAAGGTACACAGAATTTTATGGTAATTGATATTTATACCTTCAACTCTCAAGGAACTCAGTCTAATTTGCCTTATTTCCTTTATTAATCCATCAAATATTTACTGAGCAATATGGCTACAGAGCCAGCATTGTGTTTGATGCAACAGGGAAGTTTAGGGTAGAATTTGTAGTGAAGTTAATTACAGAAGAAGAGCCAAGATGCTTATTCATCAGATGAAAAGTGAAGAAAGGGTCAAAGTCAGACATGTTCAAACTGAGAGGGAAGGCAACACTGGGAGAAAAAGAGGACACATAGGAAACACCAGGGTGACAACCAAGTGTTCAAGTATGTAGTAGTGAAGAAACAAGCAAATAGAGGTTAGAAGTAGGGAGAAGTAGATAAAGGTTATAGACAAGCATATAAAGAGTAGTAAAATGAAAATGAACAGGGAGGAAGGGTAAAAGGGATAGTTTCAGACAGAATGCTCTGAAACTATCTAATAGAGACCTGAAGTGAGATGGTCAGCAGCATAAACATATGTTGCCAAAGGACGAGTAGAGCAAATGCCCTGACGGAGGCAAGCCACCAGGGAAGCTGCTACCGAGAGTTTAGTCTAGATAGCACTGGAGACTGAGGAGGTGCCATGCATATGGCACGTATTGTGACATAGAGGATGCCAAAAAAGTATTGATGAGAATAAACATATATACCTTATTAACAATGCAATGAGGGTCTTCAAGGGATGCTTCCCAAAAGAGAGTAGTAGTAAAGCCAGCTGGGATTTTAAAGGCAGAACCAGTGCTACTTTATAGTAAAGTCTTCATATTTGGGAATATTAAGCCAATTAGCAGAGAGAAGTAGGCTTGGGTAATAATATAAAGACATGTTAAAGTGAAATGAAGACTGTGAAATGAGATATTGTGAGATTAGAATGTTCAAGTGGAGGCTGGAACAACCAGTGTGTTGTGTTTGGTCTTTTATAACTCAAGGGGGCTATGAAGAGAGACTGCAAAGGCCCAGCTCACAACAGAAACAACCAACTGAGCAAGCCACCATTTCTGGAAACAGAACTGAGCATTAAGACCACCCTTATTTCATTTCAGCCTTTGAAGTTTGGTATGTCTTTTTCCTACACGTTCAAATTTTGCACATCCAGGTTTGTAGAAAATAGCCAGACTTCCTGAACAAAGAACTGCCTTAACATCAGCAATAGCCATGGAGAAGACCTGACTGTTAGAGCTGCCTCTGCGATTTGCGTTTTTCATATTAAAGCCTGATATTTTAAATGGAAAATACAAAACCCCATCTTACTACATCTTTTCTTGTTCTAAGAGAAAACGAAAAGTTCTTTTCAAGGAAGAAAGTAGGAATACTTCAAAGTTGTCTAGCAGTGCTCCAACTCTAAAGAGCCAGCAAGGGGCTCAGCTTGGCATACAATTAGTACAAAATGCACAAAGGTACTCACGGTTTTCCTCCTGGAATGCCTGTCAGATTTGGAGGTATTGCTGGCACACGCATGTGATGGTGTGGATCAAACCCCACCTAGAATATTTCCCAGGAAAAACAAAAAAAGCAAACATAGTTAATATTAAAATTATTTTATCCTCAGTATCTTTTGTAAAACCTAGGGAAACACTTGAAAATAAGATTTTAGATACACTAAAGTATTTACTGATAACATGATAGGATGTTTATGATATTATAGTCACATACTTGGGGTGAAACACACATGAAAAGAATTATACTAATGATTATATAAGTTCATGACAGAAACAAGAGGTTAATTACATTCACTATACTACTCGATCTAATTTATAAGTTTAAAATTTCCAAAATAATACTAATTTAAAAAATAGAGAAAAACTCTCACTTTCCAAAAGAAAACAGATCTTAAGATATAATCGCATGTATCTTAATTTACAAATACACTCAGACCTCTCTGTAATAAATACTTCATATTATACAAACTACACTCAGATACAAATATGTATGACAATTCTCTGTGCGCTCCGAAACACTGTTTTGTAACAGCCTTTAAACGTACCACTGGAGATCTTCCGTAGGCGGCGGCAGCAGCAGCGGCTGCAGCGGCTGCACTCATTTGTGGGGAGATGTTGTGCAGTCCAGCATAAGCAGCTCCAGGGCTGGTCAGTTCCCCATTCATTCCAGCATGGGGCACAATCCCAAATGGGGTTGGATATGGACAAGGTACAGCCATTGGGGTCCTTAAGCTGGATGCTGCAGACCAAAATGTAAGGAGGAAATAGAGAAAAGAAGAACACAGGAGACAATATTGAAAACATTCTTAATATGCTAAAAAAATACAATCCACCGTTCAAAAGAGCTTGCCTTCACAGGGGTTCATTCACCATATTTCATTGACTGCCTACCATGTACCAGACATGGTTGGTGCCAGGGCTTGGCGTGGGATAAATAACTTTGTCTACAGCCACTCAATGCTGGCCATTAGTACTTTTAATGTGTTACACTATTTAAGTTTCTTTAGATTCTTTAAAAACAGAAATGAAAATATAACATAGGAAAAAATTTTTTTACTAACCCAAAGGGTCCACTCCTGGTGGTTTTCCAGGTACAGGCCTCAATCCAGGAGTGGAGTTACTGCCTGGAGTGGGTGCATCAGTTCGTGGAGTAGGGGTATTGGATTTTGAAACAGGAGTAGTAGATTTTTCATTCTAAAAAGAGATGTAATGAAATAAACCAGAGATGAGAATATGGTTTTAAAAAATGATATTAACATTAAAAATAGTAAAAGGAAAACAAAATGGAAAGAATAAAACTGGAAGTGCTTCTTCCGCTTGGACCTTTTCTTGCATTAACTAAAAAGATCTGGCAAAAAAACAGACTAATGTTTAGGAACACATGAACTGAAGTTACCTAGAGAGTAGATCCTTTCTAGGAAACAAAGGCTAAAGAAAGTTGGTAAGTCATGATATCCTAGCTGATGGGCAACTTGCTGGTGTCTTCGCTTTAAGACTGAATGGCTGGACTTCTTAGTGAATTATTCTTGCCATAAGAGGTTCCTTGTTTAACAAGTCCCCTTAGAAAAGACCTGAGCTTGACTTGTCATAGAAACTCAGACAGAGGAGCTGCTATTTTAAAAAGAAAGTAAAAAGGTCAGAAGGCTAGAAGAACACAGGGAAAAAAACCCAAAAACCTAATCTAGCCTTCTGCTAGATATATCTTCTAATTTGTAGATAAATTGCAGAACTTCCTTTCTTTTGGCTGTGAATTTGAAAGGTTACTTGAAAACTGCATTCAGTTGTGTGTGTGTGTTTTGTAATGTTGTATTACAAGGAAGTAACTGGTGAGGAATAAAGAAGATGTACCATGCAAAAATGCAATCAACTACAAAGCCACAGGGGGAAGTGCATGGAGATTATACTGACTTGTGAACAGTTCATTCCTGCATTTGTGACTTGTGGTGTGAATCGAGGTAGACTTTTGTAAATGACAGATTTCTTTTTAGATAGGAAAGGAAAATTACTGCAGTCATATGTAGCTTGGTAATTCAAAGCTATCAACAAAATCACATAAAAGCCCCAAACTAAGTTTACCATAAACCACAGGTGACAACCATCTCTGTATCCCCAGTGTATATTTTTCATCTGTACTAAGATTTATTTCAATTTCTCCATACCCTGCTTCTATACTTACAAAAAGACTCTCAAAACAAACACCCATCACTGACAAATTAGTAAACTCATTCTACTCCAAAAATATTTTCATTAAACTTCACCAACTACACATACATCCAGAATCAAAGTCCTATTGAAAAATGTGAAAAATACAAAACTTGGGGAAAAAAAATCAAAATCAAATACAAATATTGTGAAACTAGCAACCAACATGAAAAAAGATGGAAAAGAATAGCTTACAAGGCTAAGTTCTTTGGATTTGGAGGAAGGAGTACTGCTGGAAGATGCAATGGAGGCAGGGCTGATTGGGGCATCTTTCTTGAGCAGGCGTGTCTTGTCCAGACCATTCTCACGAGGGGAATGTGCTGGGCTCCCTCGAGGGGAAGATGGATCCTACAAAGAAACACCATGGGAAGTAATGCTCACAGTGCATTCATGACACTGGGGTCCTTGGGTGTGGTTATTTCTAACTGAAAGCATTTAATAGCTTAGAGGTACAAAATGTTTTGGAATAGTTAACAAGTTAGACCTACTGAAAATGCCAAGGAAAATATTCAGTATGGAGGCCAAAGAAAATACAACCATATTTATAGTATTTATTTAAAACAAAACCAAAAATCAAAACTCCACTAAACTGGAAGCTGGTTGTCAGTGAGATTCACTGTGGTCAAAGAGGCACGTGCACTTCACAGAAAAGAACAGCACAAAAAAAGAATGAGTAACATATAAAACCAGTAATACATAATTTATCATGTAAAAACGAGGGGATCCATTTAAAAATTAAGAACGAAAAGTTGGATGCTGACAGTATGGATACTAAAAGGTCTTTGCCACAGCTGGGTAGGAGCAGCGACTGCCATAAACATACCTCATTGGAAACATCAACCACCAAGTTGTCATCACTCTTCTCACCATCACTATCCTGCATGGACAATTGAGAAGCATTATCTCCGCCCCCAGCCAAAAAGAAAAATCCACATTATTTTTAGCTCGCTTTTAGCTAGCTGGATGAGTCCTGACTAATTCCTCTCTATCAATGTTAAATACTTTATACACATTATGTTCTCTGATCTTCCTGATGGGTGTTATAAGGTAGATAATGGTTTCAACTGTTCAGCTTAACAGAGAGGATGACGACGACTTGCTTATCATTAGGGAATACAGGCTGCAAACTAGCATGCCCAAGCTAAATTGGGCCTACAGATGGGTATGATTTGGTCTGTCACTGTTTTAAAAATCTGAGTAAGTAGACACAGAAAGTGGAAGGTGAAAAAATCCAGATTTTCAACTTCTCATGGGATCTGCAGAGTAGGCATCACCTTGGCTCCACAGTTTCCATCTAGCTTTCTCCTTTTTCTTGTGTAATCTGCCTAGTCCTACAAGAAAAAGTGAGCTTCAATTCATAGTAGGGACATCTGGATATCTCTGCAAAGTATATTCCACAAAACCTGATATATTCCTCAGCACATGAGTCCATTGAGGCATTTTAACTAATCTGATTTTACATTTTTCCTTAGAGTTTCTAGCTAACCACAGAAAGTTCAACTATCTTTAAATACACTGAGGAAAGTAAATACACATATAGAAATAATAACATAGAACACCCAAATCTCCTGTTAGCTGCTGAAGGGGATGAAGCACTGTATTCTCTCACATACACTCAACACATTACTTCAGCTGGCCAACTGAGACAGAATTATAAATGTGATCAACAGTTTTTCTCCTAAAGCATATTATCCTGTGTTCTAGTATTAGCTGGAAATAGTCAAAAGGTAGAGATGATGCTGATAAAAAGCAATGCAAGTTGGCCTTCCCCCAGAGCAAAGGAGAATGAACTTACATAACGAGCTGCTATTTCCTTTTCTTCAGTTTTCTGTTTTTTGCTGTCTGAGGAGTAGTCTGTAGAATTTCTGTGCTTTTCAGCACCTCGGAAACTAGCTGATGGGGATACCGAAGAGCTCTGGAATTAGAAAGGGAAGCAGGGTTAAGAAGTAGTGATTGTCCATTTAATATCTTTTATTTAATTTTTTAAACACCTGAGACATCCCCACCCCTTTTGTTCCATACTGTATACTTGCAAAGCTATTAAGAGGAGAAAGGAGAGAGCAGGAGATGAAAGTAGTAAGAAAACAAAGGCATACAGGGAAAGGCAATGAGAAAAACACAAGGGAAAAAAGAAGAAAAGATGAGGCAGAAAGAAGAGAGTACAAACGCAAAAAGAATGGCAAGGAAGAGTAAAAACTTAAAAAGACAGAATGGGTTTGGTCTCAAGTATATGTTTATACTTTTTAAACACGAGGTTGGGAAAGGAAGTGGACCCTGGAGAAAGGAAGAAAAGAAGGCAGCCTTTATTTATTTTTTTTTTTAATTTTTGCTAGTTAATGGAACAGCCAGTACTTTTAAAAGGAGGAGGTAACTTTTAGGGATTAGAGAGCAACTAAAAATGGTGGTCATGTGACATAAAGGTCATATTTATAGAATTTTGCTCAATCTTACATCTTAAGAGCCTGAAAGATGCAGAGCGGCAGGAAACATGAACTTTATTCCTTTTTGACTTTAGAGTTCACTGTTTTTGTTTTGTTTGTTTTAAAATTTCTGTAAACCTGAAAAGCACACACTAGCCTTCATAGTAGAGAAAAGGGTTCATGCCTCAGGAGATCAGTCTGAGGCCATCTTCCTTCACCTATGCTCTTCCAAGGAGCTCCCAGCTGGAGGAGTCCCCCACAGAAAACAAATACCAGCAAGGAAATCTGAAGCCAGATAATGTTTCTCTTTGCCATGAAGTTCAGATGGTTTACAGAGCATATTTGGTGGTATGAAAAATGAAAATTAGGGTAAAGAAGAGAAAACTGGAACTACAATTGGTAACTATGTTACGGACTGACAGAAGAGCTAAATAAAAGTGAGGTGTGAGAGGAAGACAGGTCTGGAGCAGAACCGCCCTGTTAAGGGTGGACAATAAAGGCAGGTATAGCAAAGTCCCACAGAGGGGCACCAGGGCAGAATTCCCAAGGGTGAAATTAACCCAGCCTGGTTAAGACTATTTCTGGAGGTTAGGAGAAAGAGTATTTGGAAATAAAATATCTAAGGAAAAAAGTTCTAGGAAGAAAAAAAAATCACCTTTAGACCATCTTTGTCTGGCATCCAAAATCAATGCAGAAAATTTTTCAGTAAAGCTCTCCTTACTTACAACTTTACTTATCTCATATAAAACAACCTGTTTTCTATGAGAAAATTATATGTTGAAAATTTTTTGCTTTATCTTATTTTGTTCATAATATTTAATATTTATAAAGATAGACAAAGTTTATGAGGGCCTTTAAATTAGCTATTGAAGGCAATTTGGTATCGAGAATGTTTGGATGTTAATTTCCATTTTATTTACACTGAAGCATGATGCCACATTCTTCCAGGGCATTTTCTAAACTTTGAAAGCATGTTTTTAGAGGGTGGGTGTTCAGTAGAAGAGGAAGATGAGACCAGAGAGTCCATGGCCACTGCGAAAGACTGGGGTATCTTTTAAATCTATCCCCACTGTGCCAGCCCCTCAAGGTTTTATATGAACACTCTAAGAGCATGTACACCAAACCGGTAACTAACCCTACCCAGACATTCATCTTTAAGCTAAGTGTCAGAAAAGACCAGGCATTATTTTGTATACTTTTTGCAAAGCCACACAAATTAAACAACTCTTAATTTTCATTATTTATTGATTTATTTATATAATTTGTTTTTTGGAACTGAGTGTGGAATCGAGGGCCTCAGACATGCTAGGCAAACAGTATCACTGAGTTATATCCTCAAGCTCCAAACAACTTTCAAAAGTAGACTACTTGATTTTTCTCTATCTCCATTGAATTCCAACATCATCTCAAGCCACAAGACTTGGTTCAATGCCCCTGCTTTGCTTTCATGTCACAAACCACACAATTAGGTTTTTTTTGTGACTATTGAAAACACACACACAAGCATTATCTACAAGTTAGACACCCCCTATTTCATGTCTGTAACATCTAGTTTTTCCCTTTCGAGTCTGTCCTCCATGTCTAAAATCTGTATTTATCAAAGACAGATTCAATCACTTAACCTCACCCTTCCTTGATAATAATAGTTTCCTACCATCCATAGGATAAATTTCTGAATATTTATAGAAGTTTTAAGAAGTCCTCACTCCCCACCCCAATCCACTGACCTTGTCTCCCATATCACTGCTGACAATCTGAGCTTCCCAGAGATGTTTATGTTCACTGAATCCACAGCCTTTTCCCCTGGCTTATGAAAATGCCTTTTCACTTGGTATGTGTTTTGAAATCATCCTTACCCATAAGAAACAACTCTAATGCCACTTTTCAAAGTTTCCTCAGATGCTGTTGGCAGATTTAATTATTCTTTGTTTCCTTAACATTTTGTTCACTCAATGAATAGAGCATGTGCAACAAATATTGTTTGTTTATAAGACCACTTTCCACCTCAGGCTGTGGGTTCCCTGGGGGTGGAGCACCCAGCACAGTGAGCACAAGAAAATTCCCTAGAAATGTTTCTGAACACAAATGACTGAACATCCTCTATACACACATCTTTCCATCTTAATCCAAAATTCATGTACCACACTGCAGAGGTCCACTGGGTGAACAATGCCCCAGAACAGACGCCATCACTAGAGGACGATGTACATAATGGTTTTCCTTGGAATTGGTAACAGGGAAGCTCTCCCCCTTCTTTATCTTTATTCCTTTACCTACCTCAGGATGCCTTCATACCACTAATTTAATATTTTATAAAAAGATAAACTGAGTGCATGTATGATAAACAACTGTCCAAGCCTTTTGATTCTCACACATTTGACTGAAAATAATTTCCACTCTATTCAAAAGGAAAAAATTTTCTAGATGATGAAACACTTTCTTAAAAATTAATACTAAGTGGCAATGTCTATTTAACTCTTAATGCTTATTTATTTGCATACAATCAAACAGCCTTATTTTTCTTGAGCTGGTTGTTTGTGACTATACAGACATTTTATTATTGAATTTTTATATAGACTAGAGCTACACATTGAATTTGCTAGTAAAATGATAAAGTAGCTAATTATCACTAGCATTTAAAGGTTAAGCTGCACAATGGGCACTAGAGCAATCAGCAATGTTCTAATAACATAATTGCTCTGGAACCAAACTGAACTTGGCATGGAATCTCATCATGAATCTTAAAAATCCACCATTCAATCACTGGAAATCCACTTGGATCTTTTCTGGCCATGTGAATAGGAAAATTAAATACTGATAAAGACAGTTGTGTTTTTACTAGAAAAGCTTATTTTCATTTCTCTATTATTATCCCTATTATTAATTTAAAAGCTCAGCTAGGTTAAATTATTTCTATAGCTTACTATAAGGAATTTACTGGAGCTATATCCTGACACTGTACAAATCTACAAATTTAGAAACATTAAATACAAATCTTTTGATTATAGTTTGATCACATATAAGCACATATGTTATGAATGGAGAGTTACAATTAGAAGCAATGACCCATACCAAAAAGGCAAAACACCCCTGAATGGGTGGTGAAAGTTCTTTATTTGTTTAAGTTACACACTTTTACTGGGATATTTAAAAATAATTACACATTAGTAGCTCAAGATAAGGTTTTAAAAAGACAGTTATTCCTAATATTATAAACCAGGACGTTTCAAAAATAAGACAATTCTAAATTCTAGTTTGAAATCTATCCTAGACTTTACTGATGAAGTCTTCTGGAAAGGTGACACCTCCAGCAACTTGAAAGGGGTGGTCCTTCCACTATACTCCTACTCCTCTACCACTCAAGATCAAAGGTGACCCTGTATGTGAAAGAATTCTATAAAGTATTCCTCTCTTCCAAGAAGGCAGCATTGATATAATTAGCTAATTTTAATAACAGGGAGCACAGGTTTTAATAGCAGACAAGAGAACTCTGTGGAGTCGGACTGCCTTGAGTACAGAGTCTTCCACTTAATAGCTGTGTAGCTGAAGGGATGTTGCTTATAGTCTGGGATAACAACATCCCATCTCTGGGCTGCTTCGAGGACTAACAAAAATAAAGTACAAGCCTAGCCCCCTTAGCTATAGCAACTCTCATACTATCACTGCATACTGCAATATAGCTAATTCTATTTACTACTGAAATCTGGACAGTAAGCTAGTATGGATTTTCTCTTTTAAGCCTTAAGTAAACTATTCTAGGCATTTATGTAGCACTCCCCCTCAACATAGATATTCAGAGAGTCCATCAATGATAAGGTTTCAATAGGCTGCCATTAACCAAAACACAATTCCTTCCAACAATTGCTATTTAATAAGGTTTTGGTTCAATATTGCACTGAGGCAGGACTATAAATACCATCTCCACAATGAACTTTCTAACTTGAATTCAAATGCACATCAAGCTAATTTTGCTTCTCATATTCACATAGGTCCAGTGCTCAGACTTCCCGAACCACTTACAAGATTACTACCAGAAAGAGTATGTCTAGTAGACAACCAAGAGCAAGATCCTAAAACCCATTCACTGTGATGGCTTGCTTGCTCATCAGCTTTGCCCTTCAAAAACCCCATCTCCTCGGTACAAAGGGGTAACATCAGTTTTCAAACAGATAAAGGAGAAAAGGAAGAGGCAGAAGTCATCATGACTACAAGTTCTGGTTTACCCTTTCTCCATCTTTTGTCCAGGCTTCCCTTTACTCTCAGAATTAGCCCAGTTTAGATGATAAATTATATAGTTACTCTAACTATAGTCCATTCAGTATAGGAACTGTCCAATATCAGCCTGGATCAGGGACAATTTGTAGTGCATTTATTTATCTTGGGGGGACAGAGCAGACTGAAGATCTCTAGATCCTTTATGGATGCCACAACAAAGTGCTCAATCACAATTTCCTCTGCAACCCCTTAGAAAAAAGATCAGTGTCTGGATCAGAATAAATATTGGTGACTTTCTTGAATTCAGAAAGGCCAAAGTACTGCTGTAGATAAGCAAGGATTCAAGGCACTCTTCATACTAAGTAGAGTCAACTTTCAAGGAAGATTAAGATCTTTTGATTATGAATCATCTAAAGAGTCCTCAAAGCATCACGTATTTTAGAAATACTTTCAAAAGGTTTTGAAGTAAAAGTAATAGCTTTAATAAATGTTTGTACACCAAACTTAGTACCATATTCCAGTGGCATTTCTGAGATTTTACTGTATAGTATAACATAAAATGTTTACATTGCCATTCATAGAGCTCCATACTGATAAAACATTACAATATGCATTATCTCATTTATAAAGACACAATGAGAATAGATGGAGAAAGTAGTTCTCACTTTGAAAAACACAAAAATTTCAAGATGAAAATTATTTGGTCAAAATGCCCAAGTCTCACATGTCAACTCACAATGCATGCAAATTTATTTAAGTTTATCTAAAATTTATAGCATGCTGCTGTTGAAAGGTGACTGTAGTAGGGCTTTGAGCCAGTCACTGGTGTCAGTTTACTGCTTATTATAATAAGATCTTCTTTATAACCTGCTTGATTAAGGAAGTCATTAAAAGCACAATCTGTATATAACCCTCACAGAATTTGCTTTTTTCATATTAGCATAAATCAAAACTCATTTTCAAAAATGACTGAAACTTTCTGAAGACCTGCCCTTGTGAAAAAAGATTTAATATAATCTGCATATAAGATAATGACTTTGTTCTTAACTGTTTCATCCTTTTTAACCTTTCATGAACAACATATTCTTAAAAATGTTCTGTATTTCTGCTTATCTTCAGGCAATATAAACTTAGGTCGAGATAAATTTCTTTTGCAGATAACCAAAATAGTATCAAATCAGAAAAACTGACAGGGGACTGATTGAGAGGCAATACCTATAATTCTCATGCTCTAGGTACTGAAGTCACACAGCCGTAGTATTTTATGACCTTGGACAAGTTACTGAACCTTTCTAAAGCTTCTGTTTCCCAGTGGATAAAATGACAATAGTAGCAGTTCAAGGTTGTTCTGAGGATTAACAAGTTCATGTTGTGAAGCACAGTACTTAGCATCTAGTAAGCACCCATGAAGAGTTCTATTCCTCATTGGCAAATGTGGAAACCCCTGCTTAATTTTAGTCCACTTAATGTGCACATTATACAAGTATTTGCTGAGTATCTACTAAGTACAGAAACATAAAACTAAATGAAATCTACAACTTGCCCTTCATTAATAATCAAAATATTTAGAATACAAATGTCTCAGATATTTTTTCCATCATGCAGTAGAAAACATAACACTTCAATATTCAGTCATTCATGTTTTCTTTTCATGGTCTCAGCAGTATGCATTACTTTGTTCAGGATAAAATGCCCTAATAATTTATAAGGTATCAATAAAATTGATTTTAAATTAGAACATTATCTTAATGTCCTCATGGGGATTCGTGACTGCAATTTCCTCTTCCTGGAATAAAGCTGTTGGCGTTGCCCCAGAAATTTCATTAAATACAGTTACTTTAGCTGGCAAGTTCAGCTGTTGGAACATGATGCTTTGACACCAAAGATACAGGTTTGATTTTTTTGTACACAGTTTAGCTTCCCTCTCTTAAAAGTCAATCTGCATGGAGTCCAAGCTGTGGGCCACATGAAAAAACAACAGAGGAAATGAGAGGAAGCAAGTACTCCTCACTGCAATAGAGGTGAGAATCTGAGACATAAGCTGAACTAACCAAGTAATTTCATTCCTGATTATTACAGATGGTATAATTTTAACAGTCTACCAGAGATTGTGATAAAAATTGGCAAAGTGAACACTTTGTATTACATAATATCTTTTAAACTATTTAACTGCCCAAAGGTATTTCATGTCCTTTAATCTAAAGGACCACCTCAAAGTTTGCAGAGCCAGACCCTCCTATGTGCTTATGTCCTCTCCCAAGAATTCCCTGACCTCATTAATATGGAATCATGCATAAATTATAGCATACTGGCCCACCTTCTTCTGGGGCTTTTCCCCCTGTCTGGAACTTATAAAATATATTTTTGAATCCTTATTCACCTGTTGCCTTATAACCTATGTTACTAAGTCTTGTTGGCAAATATGATGGGGTACATAAATTTAATTGCCTTAAAAACAAAAATGGAGGAAGGCTGGCAAAACTTTCTTTCCTGAATTTTTCTGGAAGACTTACTGCTATACTGTATTCTTCATCAAAATATCAACATAATTCTAACAACTGCTTTGAAAAGCCAAAGTAGGGTAGTAGTTCAGAGAAAACAAGCGATTAAGCTTTAAGACTTGGCAAGCTATATCTTAATGGACCAGAATCCTCATTTTAGTAACTACTAAAATTTATTGGAAAAGGAAGTCTTTTCATTTTGCTATTTTTTTTCCAGTAAACTGTTTTAATCTATTTGAAAGGCTCAACATTTTTTCTTCCAAAGTGTGTTAGCTCCACAGAACCTCTTATATATTCTTATGTATTAAGGATGTAAATATACTCTATACAATAGCTAAAAGCGATTCAGCAAAAAAAGAGAAGGAAATAACAACGTATCAACTTAAAGGAAGGCTGCCTAGAAATTTTAAGGTGGCTAATTAGAAGTTTCAGGTCTGCATCCAATCACAAAATGGCTAAATAGTTTTCAATGATCAGTCTTCAGGACTTTCAATGAAATATTAAGAATGAGTTGCTCTTTAAAATAGAATTGACAAAGATAATGTGAGCTGCACATGTATTTTACATTTTTCTAACATATTTAAAAATGTAAAATGAACCAGTAAAATTAATTTTAATCATATTTAACCAAATGTATCAAGATTATTGATTTTTATGTTCCTTTTTCAAAATCTGGCGTCCATTTCATACTTATAGCACATCTAAATTTGGACCAGCGACATTTCTGTGGCTCAAAAAGCCACATGTGGCTTCTGGTCACATATTAGATAATTTAAGTCCAAAAATTCTTAAAGTCATATAGAACTCAACACCCATTAAACAAGTACTTAGCACTTTATAGAAGTACAAGCCTGATCTGGTCCATGTCTGTCTATTTCCAATCTCATCTTAAAATCTCTTTCTCACAGTGCCTGACACTCCAAACTTTTTTTACCCCTCAGAGTCTTTGTTCAGGCTTCTGTGAAGAACTTTCTTCTCTGGCCTGACTAGCACTGTTTCATCTTTTTTAAGGCACAGTTTATAAATGTGACATTCTCAGAAATGACTCATTTGTGATGCTAACCAAGGACCCCACCTATAAACAGTTCTTTGTGTGTGTCCTTCCTAGCATTTTTATCACTGCCATTATTTTATTTGCTATCTCTTCACTGACTGGAAGTTCTGTGAAGGCAGGAACCATGCCTGCTTTGATTACAATGGCAATTCAACACTTTAATACCTTAATTAACAAGAGCTGAACAAAAAAATGAGTACAAAATATGATCTGTTTATGCAAACTTTTTACTCATTCTCATATTATTTTCATTATATTGCAATTTGAGACTATGCACTCCCAAAGGGCATGTACTATTTTATCTTCTTTCTGTGAATTCTCAGTACCCCTAATGCAGAATAGCTGTGTGTGGTATATGCAGGTATGTGTAGACACCAAAGGAGAAAGCCTTCAAGGTGGTGATTTTCAAAGTGACAAGCTGACAATTTTCAGGACCATGCTGAAAATATTAGGAAGAAGCAGTGTTAAAAATAAGACTAAAACAGGGGTCAGAATGGTGCCAGGTAGAGAAGTGGTCCAACCTGAGTCTTTCCCTGTTGCCTCTCCACCATTTAAGAGTGCACTTCAAGGTCTGCTTCAGTTTTGTCCTCTGCCTGCACATGCAATAAACATTGTTTTGTTGAATAAATGTATCAATGCCACAAATTTTTATTTTTTCTTCTAAAAGGAATGAATCTTTAGTGAAAGGAGGACCACTTTCAACTGGTTATCCTCCCCCTTCCTTGTTTCTCATCACGTACTCATCAGCCGTCTGTGACTAGGAAGAAGCAAATCTTCCTGAAATCTGACCAGTGAAAAGACAGGATTTAAAGGAATCATGCCTGACAGACCCATCACAGGAAGAATGCTGCCATCAGCAGTTTTTGTGTGTCATTCATTTATACGAAAGTGGTCTCTGGGGATTTCCTGGCAATGTTTATTTATTCCTCAAGGAGTATGTGGTAAAAAGAAAAAATTCTTGGTACTCCCAGTTTTTATTCATTTGTTTGTTTTCTGGGCAGTTAAGTCACCACATACAGATGGTCAAAGAAAAAAGCAAATATGAGACAAACAGATATAACACTTGCTTAAAAAAAAAGTAGTTCATGTTGGTTGATTTGTAAGTCACGGGCTACCTAGAGTTTTATGTAAAAATTTAGTATGTAAAGCAACATAAAGCACTAATATCAGTTGTGACTGATAGTGACATCAATATACTGAGGAATAAAAACAAATGAGATATACAGACCCTTAGAGGTACAATTTCAAAATCATTCTACAGAAATAATTTCAAGCAGTAGCTTTCACATGACAACTAGATCTAAAGATGTAAAGGTTTGACAGTGTATGTAAAACACTGCAAGAACAATCTGATTCACTAAGCATGTGTCAAGATTACTCTGGTTTAACCAGAAAAGAGTGCTCCCCTAACCAGTGCTGAAACGCTGACAGGAATTCAAGTTGAGGGTCTAATCTCTCACCCTCTCCCCAAACAATTACAGGTCAGAGAGCTAAATTATAAGGAGTGATGAAAAATATCTTAGATCCCCATTCTACTTGCCATTGCAGACAAGTGTGAGTACTGGTCTATTCTCCTGCCTCTTGACCTTTTCCTTCCTACTTCTCTTCCATTTGTTTCTCTCCTTTCCCTTTTCTGTATCCTCCACTCTGTCCCAGCCCTGTCAGCAATATCTCTGTCAATACTTAGTCTTGCTGGTGGCACTATGGGCTAAAGAGGTTGTTGACCCTTATTCTAACATGTCCTTTTAGGTTAATTACTTTTGTATACTCAGTGTACCCAGTGACATTTAATCACTACAGCACTACTCAGTAAACAGAACTGAATGGAGCCAACTGCAATTTGGCATTGAGCTAAATGGTGCAGTAATAGCAGCATGCTGAAAATGGACTGGAAGGAAATACTCTCACTCACCACACAGAAAAATGAAGTGGACACCATTTAATCAATCACTATTTTATTAAAAAAGAAAGAAAGAACATTACCTCAGTGTTATTTATGCTTCTGCTGTTAAATACTAAATATGGTTCAATGGAATCCCTTTATTTTGTAATGCAAGGACAATGCAATTAATGTTTGCTCAACAAATGAAAACAATTCAAAATACAGGTATGACTTTGTACTCTGGTCTCTCTCTCTCTCTCACACACACACACACACACACACACACACATACACACACACACACGTGCACAAAGGCATTCGCCTATCATATCCCAAGGCATTCCTCTGCTAATATAGTCAACAGTCTACTATCTTGCAAGTGCTGTGGATTCTAAGTACTCAGGGAGCAGTAATCTAGATGAGAAGATCTCACAATCTAGTGCATTCAAGAAAGGATCCGGGAGAATGATATTAATCAATGTTATGTCACAGATGTTTAAGCCACTCACAAAATTTTCCAAAACAGATACCCACTGACTTCCCTCTGCTGGAAATGAAGAATGGATCAGAAAGGTCATCAACAGCCTTTATATGGCCACCCAAACCATCGGG
Organism: Glaucomys volans; assembly: GCA_020662805.1. Taxonomy (NCBI): domain Eukaryota; kingdom Metazoa; phylum Chordata; class Mammalia; order Rodentia; family Sciuridae; genus Glaucomys; species Glaucomys volans. Next base: position 162,968 of record JAJEJO010000791.1, on the reverse strand, counting down.
GTGGGAAGGATTCAGAATAAGTGCTTTCAAAACTAGCTGGTAGAAGGAAAATGAGGTTTGTTTCTCTCTCTGAGGAATAATCAAGACTCTGCAAGCAGAATCTGGGACTGTGAAGTCAGTTAAATCCTACAACTTGAACTGAACGGCTATTCTGCAGGCTATGCTGACAATGTGCTAGACATTGAGGACACAAGACTCCTACTTTACATCCTTATACAGTCTAGAGGGAAGGGGGTGGAATGAGATAAGCCTGTGCTCTAGAATGCGTTCTGATTTTAAAGTCTCAGCTCTAACATTTATTAATTGTGAGACTCTGGGCGAGTCAACCCCTCCAGGTCTCAATTTTCATACCTGTAAAGTGGAGATAAGAACATTTGCCTTGCAGGATCGTCATTTTTATGGTCTGAATGTCTGTGTCCCAACGAAATTTTTATGTTGAAACCTAAACCCCAAGGCGGAAGTTGCAGGAGATGATTAGGTTGAGGATGGAGCCCTATGAATGGAATTGACATGCTTATAAAGGAGACCCGAAGAAGTTCCTCTGCCCTTTCCACATTTGAGAACACAGCTAGAAGGCACCATCAAAGAACCAGGAAGCAGGTTCTCATCAGACACATAACCAGTGGCATCTTTATCATGGACCACCAGCTAGCAGAACTGTGGGAAATTTCTACTGTTTAAACTACCCAGTTTAAGGTATTTTTTTAAAACAGCAAAACGGAGTATCGAAACAACAGAGGTAACTGACATGAAGTAGCTGATATGCCACCATTCTTTCTATTCTTATTCCAAAAGAAACAAAAAAGGCAATGGCCAAGTCTTTGACTGAAAACCAATCTGGGAAGTTGGAGGCTTTCTCCTCTGTTCCTTTTTTACTTATTTTGGACAAAGGGTAACAGGTATTTCCTCAAGCCTCAAGGTTGGGCAAAAGCCATTCCACTTGTCCAGATGCAAACATTTTGGAGCATACTATCAAGTCTGGGCCTCTATCTCCCCTCTTGGCTTCTTGGTGTCCTCTTCAGAAGTTAGGCTTTATCTGCAGTCTAAAAAGTCCAGAGGAACCCTGAGTTAGAGTGGTATTACTGAGGTCCAGACCTACATTCCCTACTTCACTGAAATTTGACAAATGACTGGTGGAGTCATCAACAACATTAAACATCAAGTTTAATGTCCAGAGGAACCCTGAGTTACAGTGGTGTTACTGAGGTCCAGACCTACATTCCCTACTTCACTGAAATTTGACAAATGACTCTGGAGTCATCAACAACATTAAACATCAAGTTTAATGGTGGGAGCAGGGGTCAGTGTGTGTGCCACATAACTCCTTTTTAATTCAAAAAGCATGACGTTTACAACAGTGATTCCCAACTTTGTGCCAAGCACTCTGCTGGGTTCAAGACAGTAAGAATAAACAAAAAGGGCAGACCTTAAAGACCCTGCCCTTACAGAGTACTAGTTTGTATTAGAAGATATAAAAATAAATAAGTTATGATAATGGTAATAAAAAAATAACACAACAATTGCAAATGGAAATGTATTACAAGGACGATAAAGGCTGAAATTTAGACTAGCCACAGGGTGGTAAGGAAAGGCTTCCTCAAAAAGATAACTTTCTGATTAATGCCTTAAGCAAAAGCTTAAGCTAACCACATTAGCAGACAGGAGAGAACTGTTCTAGACAGAATAGCACATGCATAGGTACCAAAGGAGGAGAAGCTTGCTTTGACCCTGGAGTATAGGTGAGAGACCTGGGTACTGGATTTGGAAGGAACATTGTCAGGGAGCATCAGAAGACAACACAGAGAAGAGGGAAATCCAGAGTGGTCAGGCTCAACAGGCCATAGTGAGGTCTGTTTTATTCTAAGTGCCACTGAAGGGCAGTGATGACGCTGTGTTCTAAATATCACTCAGAAATCTTTGAAAGTTTGATGATAGAGAAGGTTAGAATCAGGATAAGAATTTCAAAAGCTCTGAAAAGAGAAAAGATTACCTTGCTTAACCTCCATCCTTTGCAAATTAAAAATAACAATAACAATAATAAATGTGTAATATATAAACCTTGCATGTACACTAAAATTAAAATAGCAAATATTAAAATTGGATCATTAAAGGCAAGCTTTTATCACTATTGGTGCCTGCAAGGGAGTGGTCAACAGCTACTGTGGTGGGTCTAGAGCAGGAGATGGTGGCTCAGACTGGAGAAGTGATGGAAAAAGGGCCAAGAGAATGGGTATGAGAAAGATTTTAGCAGTATAACTGAGTGAACTCCCTTCGTAGAAACGTGTGTTGTGTTTAAAAAAAAAAAAAAAGGAATCAAGCTTGTCAACAATGTTATCTTCATGCATCTACAATTCCATATAGATTAATTTAAAAAGGGGAGAGGTCTCAGGTATCCCATGAAAATAATCCTAACCACAAAGGGCTCACTGGATGGCATGATGCACATGAACAGCATGGTCCACATCATCACAGGAGGAAAAACAACTGGGCAATTATCACTACACTGATCTCTTCAAGCAGAATTAAATTTCCACAGAGTAGGATACCAAATATTTTGGATGCTAAAGAATGAATTCTGATCCCTACTCAAAAAACTTACAAAAAATGTGATATATTTACACAATCAACAAAAAAAATTGAATTACAGAGCATAGTGAGCCATTAGCAAGAAATGGTGTGTCAGGTTTATGAAGGGGTGGGATTTATCCATGGAGAATTCCCATCAGTGAACCTCTTGGGAAGGAGGAGTAGGTAGTTCCAGGACCCAACCAAGCTTGCAGAGGATGAGGCTATTTCAGGCACACAAAGAAAGCTGTGCTAAGTCTAGAATTAGAGTAAGACACAGAACAGCAAAGACCTCAAAAGGTATTCTATTGTCATGGTGGCGGTGAGATCAAACAGAAGGAACAAAAAATGCAAGCTGTGGTTCTCACAGTTATGGGATTACCTGTGAGCTTAGGAAGGAAGGAAAGAAGGAAGAGACGAAGAGAGGGAGGAAGGGAGGGAAGGGAAAAGAAAGGAAAGGAAAGGATGGATAAAGAAAGGAAAATGAATTGATCCAATTAAATCACTCTCTCTCCATAGAGAGGGTGAGCCTGAGCAAGGGCTTGGGTATGGGCTATTTTTAAAAGCTCCCAGATGATTCTAAAGTTGACCACCTCTGACCTAAGGCATAGTCTGATAATCAACAAACCACAGTGATTCCTGTCAATTAGAACTACTAATCAACTAGACTTACTTAGCTATTAGCACCAATCACCTTAAATTCCGAGAGCACAATTAGCTCAGTGATAGATCACAGACTTTATCTCCCTGTAGTTGACTGTGTCATGAACAACTGGTAAGAGCTGGGAGAAAGAAAACTCAATCACAACCCTGTCATAATATGAGGCTAAACACTCTATGCATTTCTAAATGCCTGTTTCCATATGTGACTCTACAATGCTGATAAAGTGATATATTTTGAGTGCCATAATTAAAACAATAATCTCAATAAAGTGGGCATTATGAGATAATTGGTCATCCTCAGGATTTAAGCAACCTGTAGTAAGAGCCAAGGACACTCATCACCAAGGTCAATTACAATAATTGCTTATCTGAATTATATTATTGCTATTGTAAACTCTGCTTGATTAAAAAAAAAAAAAAAAAAAAAACTAATGGAACGCTAGAACACATATCACAGGGAAATGACCTGAAGAGTTCTTGTCATTAAGAAATTCTTAGCCGGACGTGGTGGCGCACGCCTGTAATCCAAGCAACTTGGGAGGCTGAGTCAGGAGGATCGCGAGTTCAAAGCCAGCCACAGCAACTTAGCGAGGCCCTAAGCAACTCAAAGAGACCCTGTCTCTAAATAAAATACAGGAGATCCAAGATGGCGGATTAGAGGAAGGCTGCATTCTTACTTGCTCCGTGGATTCCTACTTGCTCGGGATTCAAACAGCAGGAATATGACTCTCAACGAGACTTTATATTCAAAGCACATATAAGGGGTCCCCAGGTGCCGCTCCAGAACCAACTCAGCCGGGCTGGGCTCGGCCCGCCGCGGGCAGCTACCATCCGGGAGCGCCAGACCCTGCAGCTGCTTTGGAGCCACCGACCTGGGTCTGCGCCAGCCAACAAGTGAGTGCGGGTCCCCAGTAGCGCTTTGGAGTCACTGGCCGCGGCTCCGGCACCAGCCGGC